>JAOTAY010000191.1:35315903-35343401 GCA_025629805.1 Erythroxylum baracoense
TGGATCGAAGAAGAAGAACCATCGCCTGATCTTGATTATAATGAACTTGAAAGGACCATTTATGAAGAAAATGCATTTGTCACAACAAATGAATTAAGAACATCTACTGATGGTCAGTTCATATCTTATTTTGATTATATTTAATTTAAAATTATACTATATTACAAGTTTACAATTAAGGATAATTTCATACATTACTAATTTGTAATTTATTTTAATGCAGTAGAAGAAGTTAATGCAAATACTTTGGATGAAAGCTTAGTTTACGAAACTTTAAATAGCGTTGAAGAATTTGGAGCTTTTGACGATGATAAGACGTAACCTCCTTCAAAAATATAATTTTGATTTTTATTGTTATTTTAAGTTTTATATTAGATTCATATTTATCTACTATTAGTTCATTATATAATAATAGACATTAGTGTATATTTTATTTCAATAAAATATTTTATTTTTACTTATAAGTTTTACTTCTTATTTATCATATACCGGTTTTATAGTGGTTCACTACCGGTTGAACCTCTAAACCTTAAACCTTTCCTTCAACTGGTTCGATGACCGGTCCAGTTTTTAAAACATTGGTTGTAAATAAATCAGGCTAAATTGCCTCTTAAATAGTTGGAGGTGCCTATATCACATAAGAACATTAGGGCTACAAATTGAAACCCATTTATGGACTCCTTTAATAAAAGGATTAACCATTGGTGCAACAAATTTCTAAGTTATGGGGCGGGACTTCAACTAGTCTCTTTTATACATAACAACCTAGCAACTTATTGGTTAAACCATATTGCACTCCCCAAAAACATTTTAAAAGAGATTGACCGGAAGCTAAGGTAGTTTCTTTGGAAGGGAACAAGTAGCCATAGTAATGTTACAAAGGTGAAATGGTCCAAGGTTTGCTCTTTAAAGGACTCAAGTTGGTTAGGTATTATGTCTACAAAGATGATAAGCAAGGTCTTTATGGCAAAAAAGCTTTGGTGGTTATGCAAACACAAGGAGGAACTACAATTTAGAAGGGTGTGCTTTGTCCACATAAGGAGTAATTTATGGAACCTACAACCAAACCAAAGTATGTCTTGGATATTAACACTACAAGAAAAATGGGGTTTAGCGAGGGAAATTACTGAAAAAATATAAAGGTTTTTCATAGATAAGCGAATTCGACAACAAAAATTACCGAATGAATTAGTTGTCAAAGAAGCAACCGTAGGTAATCTTTAGCGATTAGAGATGGAAAATTTCTAATCTGTAGTGACAGACAATTTCTAATTTTAATTTTGTCGATAAATTTAGCGACCGATTTAGGATGCCCGTCGCTACATTTAACGACTGACAAGGTTTTGAAATCATTCGAAAAATTTAGCGACAATAAGTTGTGTGTTGTTAGTAAATTTACCTATGGAATTTTCTTATGTCGCGGTAAATGCTACGATATTGTTCTTTTTAATTTTTTCCTACATTTAATTTTGATTGATAATCTTATGATTGATAATTAATTTCTACAGTTATCTGTTGATAATATTTTGATTTTTTCTACATTTAATTTGTCTAAACAGTAAATTGATTGATAATACAAAGTAAAAATTATCTTAATTGATAATAAAAAATTATTATCTATAACAATAAGTATCTAATTCGTACAAAATGACTTGAGAGTAGCTACAACTAACCTATGTAGTTTGTGAATGCAGATGCTCTGACTGCTGCAATGAGGTGTTGCCCCTCCCTTTCAACTCATCCACCCCATTATGAAGATGGATTATGTACTCCATCGACTGTTCCAACTAAGTTACCAGCTTCTCTATTGTGCTCTCAATTTGAATGACGCTCTCATTGGATGTGGATCAATCACAACCAATTTCACCTTAGTGATTGGACATCACTACATTTTAACTCGTAGTAACCTTACAAATGAACTGTAATTCATTCATCTACCCATTAATTATTCTAACAATATTCCAAATATGAACAGAAGTTGGACGACTTAATTGATATACAATATATGTGAGTATATACCAGTAAAATAAAACAATATGACAACCAATGTCCTATAAGAAGTGACGTTAAGAAGGTAAATTAATGTTTAAATTAATCACCTACAAGTTGATTTCTAAAGTTTGATTTTAAACCTAACAACACAATGTTATGTGGCATTGTTACATTATATGAATCGAAAAAGCAAGTTCTAGCTATGACTCATAAGCTCGTGGAATTTTTCACCGATAAGCCTTATGGGAGCTGCATCACAGGTTTCCAGTCTATATACCGTCATAAGGATTTATTATGCAAAGAATGTCATTATTAAGCCTATGAATTTCTTATGTTAATACTAAGTTTCAATTAATCACAATGAAGTTCAAGTATTCATGTTTGAATTAATCACCTACAAGTTCATTTCCAAAATTTGATTTTAAACAAGCATTGGTACGTAGCATTGTTATACTATATGAATTGAGAAAGCAAGTTCTTGCTGTGACTCCTAGGCTCGTGTGATTTTTCACCGATAAGCCTCATGGGAGCTACATCATGAGTTTCCAAACTATATACCGTCCTAGGGGTTTACTACGCATTGGATCATCCATATGATCTCAAACTCATTCCATATATAGTAAATACTTAAGTAATTCATACATCTACTCATCAATGATTCAAACAAAACCTAAACATAAGTACTTAGACTATTAAGAAGAACGTAAAAACTCATCAATGATTATAAGAATATTCTAAACAACAATACAAAATCAAGATCTCCTTTGCATTCACACAAAACCCAAACACAAATACTCGTACTATTAAAGCAACACATGTGATAGACATTAGTTGGACGACTTACTTAAATGAACAGAAAACCATATACTACAAAGAAGAAGGATGAGCAACACTCTTCAACACAAAATAAGGTCTGCAAAAAAGAAATTTTCGTATTTAATATAATACACTGTTTAATAGTTTTTTATTTATATTTGTTGCATACAACACCAAAATTCACTATAAGCATTAACACTTGAAACTCTTATGATTCCATACAAAAAAATACTATGATTCCATACAAAAAATATCATCACTCTTTATAAATAATACCACGTGCATTAACTAAAAGTTTGTTGTTTTGTATTTTGATGACATTTTGGTGTACAGTAGGGATTTTGATTAACATATGTGTCATTTATAACACACAAACTCAAATAACACACAAACTCAAACACACAATACTCAAACCGACTTTCATATATAAACATTTAAATGAAGACTTGAACTAATCACAATGAGACTAGGTTTAGCTAACCAAGACCCACATATGAGTTTTTGATTTGAAAAGCATTGATCCTAAAATCTTAATCCAAAATGAAAAAAATCAAAAATCAAACTAATATTTATAAATTTTAAAAATATAAAAAAGTCTTAAAGTTCATTTAAACCTCCTTGTGAATATGAACTTGATTTAACCTGCATTAAGTTTAAAGACAATAAAAGAGTAATATTAGGCCTGACCTACCCTTATCTTAGAGACCTAATTAAAGAAAAATATTTTATTATGCTTTATTAAAATTCTAAAGATTTAAGAACCAAACTAAAATAATAAAATAAACTAAAGGGAAATTGGTCTAGCTTTCTGAATCTTATCATAAGTCCTAATATTAAACTTATAAAAAATTCGTAATATGTCATACGTAAACCAAATATGACCAAATTTAACCTAAATATCATAATGAAAATATGCAAATAAGTAAAACCAAATAAAAATATAATAACAATATAAAAATTACCTAAAGAACAGTGAATAAAAACCTAAACATAAATAATATGAAAAACCTACAATATTAATCTCTAAAATTTTACATTTTTTATCACGATGAAAGACTAAAAATAAAGAACTAGTGGATGACACAAAAAAATCAAATATCAAAAACTAAATACTTGATAACATAATGCACTAAGGATAAATAAAAATACAGCTTAAAAGATCAATACGAGGAAACACGAAGGAATAAACTGTACTGAACCTTAAATCATTCAAAAAATTCACAAAATTTAAAAATATTATGAAATATTAACAAAGACAAAAATACTAGTAAACTAAATATGCATTATAATCTAAAAAGAAAATAATTATGACTAATAGAATGAGGAGAAGCCAGTAATCTTACTTGTCAAAGAAAACTAATGTTCTTAATCTTAAGAAGCTTATTCCGTCACCTTAAATTCTTCCTACAAAACCAAATTCAATTATGAAAAACCAAAAACATGAATTTAAAATAACATAGTAACTTTTAGAGAAAAAAATGATAGTAACTCTAACCTTTTAGAAAGACAAATGTAATGATACATTTTCAAACATGGTGGTTTCCTAGGTTAGAGAGGACAGTATTTCCCGCTCATGTGAACTATGTCAGCAACATATTGAAGCCATGACATTTAATGGCTAACTGCAATTACTCAAGCAGTATTTGGGAAAAGATACGAGGGCTACTGAATATTATAAGGTCTGGCTCAACATGGAAGGGAGTGATCGAACGGGCTTTGAGAATCAAAATGACAAACAAGGATGACTATAATGTGAGAAAAATATGCTTTGCGTCATTGGTCTACAACTTATGGAAAGAAAGTAATAACAGACTCTTCAAAAAGGAAGGCAGAACGGGGGAGCAAATATTACAAACAATAGTATTACAACGCAGATTGAGCCTCCTAACAAGAGATTTGGTCAACTGTATCTCAGGAGAGATGGATGCTAAATTAGGAAACTACATTGTTTGTAGCATTGAGTGTTACATTAATTAGTAGACATACTAGTTACTTTTGACCCCTTTCAATAGGAGTTTTTAAATACTTTTATTATATATCAATGAATTAACTTCAAAAAAATTTTTAAATCTTTAATTTTTCATTATGTTTTCTAACTTATAATATGTTAAATATAAACTAAAAATTGTTCACATAAATACAATTTAAAGTCTAACTTAAAACAAAGACAAATAAATTAGGCACTGATCCCTATACAATGCTTATTGCCCACGAATGTGTCCTTCCATCTTTCATATTTGGTGTAAAAATTTTATAAAATCGTGATGAATGCATATTCAAATTCTCAATATTAGATGAAAATTTTAATAAAAAATATTTACTGAGATAATGAGATATGATTTAATTATTTTCTCACTTAAAATTGTGATTAGTCAACTTTTTAAAACGTAATCTACTATTCATAAATTGTTTTGCCAGAGATACTTTAATTCAACTCAATATAAAATTCATGTTTTAGGGTTGAAGATTGTATAATTAAAAAATTAAAAAATTGGTCTCAAATTTGAAGATAAAATATAAGTTTCAATTTTTCAATAATACTTTATATTATATTGTCTTTTGTTATAAAAAGAAGCATTATAAAAGTATGACCTTTGGGAAAACAAAATTCAATTTACGATAGATAATTTAAAATTAAAAGCATCTATTTTCATCAAATTATATATCTATTTATATTGTTTTTTTAATAGAAATCTATGAGTAGGATTGAAGTAAAAACTCTTGAAACATAATATTAAACTCAATGGACATAGAAAAAGTTCAAAAGGTTTACGAGACATGCCATACATTTTGCATTATAATAAAATCTAAACTAAAATTCAACTTGTTCTCGTAATTATTCGTTCGTATTCTGCATGCACGTCTAATAACTGAGCTTTCGGTATATGAGGCCCTTAAAATATTCTTCTTCCCCAACATTTCTAAGTTATATTACTTCCTAACAAAGGTTTTATCTCTTTGTATACTGTAAATATTTATGGTAAGAATTATACACACGGTACCATCATCTCATACTATAACCGCGTCGGTTTGGTTGTTGGGAGTTAGGACACTTCTGAAGTTCGTATCGTATTAATGAAAGAAACCATTGTTCTATCTCAAGTGGAAAAACGAAAGACTAAGTAAGCAGAGAATGCTCACAATAGTTTTGATTCATAAGACACCAACACTGAATATGAATGAGTTCACTTAAACATAATAACAGGCGAAGAAAAATAGTATGTGGTGTCGAGAAAAGAGTTTCTGCTTAAAGAAAAAACACCTAGTAAAAACCGTGTCCATATCCGAGGTTACATGATCCGTGGCCATGAGGCGTCATCATGTTTGGATTGAAGTCATTGAACAAAGCAGGGTTTTGATCAAAATGAATCATCCCAGCGGTAGCACTCGCAAAAGGTTGCTGCTGATGATGCATAGGGTTGGGTGTATTGTTAGAATGTTGGATGAGAAGGTTATCAGCTTCTTTTGCCACATTCTTCTTCAACTCCTCCAATGCCACTGTTAATTGCTCCAATTGGGGTATGTTTAGTGCATCAATTGGCGCATCCCACCAGCATTCACTCTGGTTTGCCTTCCTCATTTGGCTCAGCTCTTCTCCATGCTTCTTTTCCATCTCCAACTGCTGGAGAACCTGGCATAACAATCTTCCATTATTAATATTCTTTTCAACTATATATATATATATCATGTTCTTATCTCTATTTTTCTTGTTTTATTTTTACATAAATATAGTTGGACCAGTATTTATTTTTTTAAACCATGTGTCATTATATTCTTTAATTCGTAATTAGATATCATATTTATGAATTTTTTACCTTTTAATTAATAAAAGGACTGTAAAATTATTGCACTTAATTATTAAAACTATTACTCTTTATTTTTATAAATAACTTTTAGCCACTTTGTTATATGTTATCTTAAATACAAGAGTACGCAATTTCCAATTTCTAATTTAAAAATTAATACATTTTTCAGAAAAATAAGACAGTAATATTCATCTTTTAAAAATTATATGGAACTCCAATATCACTAATTTAACGTTATAAAGTCTATCTATACTAGTTAATATACATAACAAACTTAAGCTGACTATTAATAACATTAGAAAACATGTATGTCCCTAACATCACTCCGAAAACAAATTTACAATATCTCAAACAACAATTTTACTAGAAAACATGTTCACATCTATCAAAGAGTTTTGTTTGACCATGCATACACGACCTTATTCATTGAATATTATTTGCTCACAGCTTTAGTATTTTGCCTCCTTTATGTTAGACTGATTAATCCCTAGTTGACATCAAAACAATTATAAGTGAGAAGCTGGCCCTCAAGTTAAATTCACAGTGTCTGATTGTTTCAAAGCCTCACCTAATGCATAGACAAGGTTATTGGTTTCTTGATTGTAATTAAACTTCTATTGCTTAGATCAGAGAAGACATAGGATATGGTAGAAAAATGTCCTGCTCCAACCATGAAATTAGCTAGTATATATTCGTCGACTTTGATTGAACTAATACCTGAGTGAGCTGCATATTGAGTTGACGAACACTAGCATTGCGGTGAGCCTCAATAAGTTGCATGGTGGCAGAAAGGGGTGGAGTGCTGCGGCTGAGGTAACGATCGATGAGAGTTTTAACACCAGGGTGGCCAAAGGAGAAAACCTTTTTCCCAGGTGAAAACACGATGATCACAATCTCAGCACCACAGAGTGTGCAGAGTTCACTTGCCTTCTTGAAAAGCCCTGAACGTCTCTTTGAGTATGTGACTTGCAGATTGCTGTTTTTCATCATTTTCTCCATCTCCACCTTCTGTCGACCGATACTCTTTCTCTTCAATACAGGGGACGCCATTGAAGACCAAAAACAAGAAGATAATTGATTACGATATTATCTCACTGCTCGATTTTCATACAAGGACTAACTAGGACTATTTCAGGAGAAATGGGGTTTGGTTTTCGTAGCAACTTGTCTGTGGTACAGATATAGCTGTCTCCTGGTGGCGAATCAACCATGACAGTGCTTGAATTGAATGACTTTCTTGGTTTGGAGGTTGTAGAATCCTTTCCAAGTTAAAGTACAAGGCAATAACAGCAAATGCAAATCAAATGTTTAGAATTGTTATCAGGCAAGTAATTAAATGGTCGGGTTTCTTGCCAATTGGATACTGTAAGTTATCTTTTTTGTTTTCTTCTCAGAGTTTGATTCTGAGTTTCTTTTACTAAAATCGAAATCAAATTAAGCCCTTTCTATCTATAACATATTCATCTACTCATTACTGTTATATTCTCCGAGGAAACTCATTTCTCTGGCGTGCCTCATCCTGACTAATACCTTGTCGGTAGTTCCGGTGCAAGTTTTAACGATGTCTCATCCAATTATCCCTTGTGAGATTGTCTATGATTCAATGAGTAGGCAGACAATAAACAATACACGCAATTATTTATCCATCATATATAATCAGCTAGAAGACTAACACACTTTTTTTTTTTTTGGTGAGAGGGAAACAAAGCAAACCTAACGCCTTAAAAAAGCAACCGAACTTTGATCCGTCCAAAGTAATGTTCTCAATCCTGGGCTTAGAACATCCCAGATGGTCCATCTATGATAGTTTGATGACCCTTGCCGAGCTAAAAAATCAGCACATTGGTTCACTTCCCGCAACACATGAGATAAGGTGCACTCCCAATTTCCAGCAAGTAAGGATCTAATCTCCAGCACCAGAGTCAAATAAGAATGGAAGGTAGAACAAGAGTGATTGAAGAGGCTCCCCGCCTCCAACGAATTTGACTCCACTAGTACTTATCGAAAGCCATGATCCTAGGTAACAATTAAACCATGCCGAATAGCTTGCAACTCCGCCACCATATTAGTCGTATGGCCAATGAACCTTGAGAATCCCGCTATCCAACAAGCATTTTCATTACGAATAATTCCATCAAAACCAGCATTTCCAGGATTCCCCACTGAACTACCATCTACATTCAGCTTGACACAACCCATAGGAGGAGCAATCCAAGAAATCCATCTAATATCCCTGGAATCCTGCATTGGGCTACCAATGGTATAAGCCATTTCACACTCTCATACCAAGGTTTGGAACCAGCGGATTTGCCCAAATACTGATATAGAAGAATGCTACATAGTATCAAGATTTCGTGCACGTCATATAACCCAAGCACATGTAGTGAATTTTAAAATAGATGTGGCTGATAAATTCACATCAAGGACATATTTCTCGATCCACTCGTCCAAAGAAAAAGTGAAGAAAGAAACCAGTTGGATCTATGAAATGGAACGCCAAATTGGAGAAGCCCACATACAATCCGCAAAGTGTGGAGAATAGTTTCTGGCCCTTTTTCACACCAGGAACACATAGGAGAAGTATTCATTTCTCTATGAAAGCAAAGCTCATTAGTGGGAATATGACGCCATCTAATTTGCCATATGAAGAAACGGAACTTTTGAGGTATTGGCAATTTCTAAATCTTAGTCTAGTACTTATGAGGATCAGGAGGGATTGGCAATCGAGTGATAAACTCGTGCCCTGACTTCACCGAATGAAGACCCGAACTGCTTGCTCCCCAAATAAGAACGTCTCCAAGCCCGGTAGCACTAGAAATATGCACGGCATGGATCAAATTCTTAATTTCCTCAAGAAGCGTTGTAGGCAATCTAGAGAAGTCCACGCCTTTAAAAGCAGACACCACATCATAAACTTGTAGATGCAAGTCATCCTCGTGGATTTTAGATACAAGCTTACAAAGAGGCAAGTCCCCAGCCCTTTTATCATGCCAAAAAGAAACATGCTCTTCGTTACCAATCCTCTAGGAAAATCCATCTTTCAAGAATGGGATAGCTTCGACTAATTAAGTAATGATATTTGTGGTATTCGGATAATAGGGTGGGACTGAACTGAACGCACTAATAAAATTGAACTCGGAACTATTTAGTAGTTCAATTCATTTCAATCTTAAAAATTAATTACTATTCAATCGGTTTTGTTTAGTTAAAATAGGAATTGGTGAATTTGACCAATTTTTGTTATTTTAAAAAATTGTACAATTAATTATTTTTAATTTATATTTTAATTATTATGTTAAATTAAATTAAATTTTAATAATTAAATCTGACTCTCTTGTCACCATCATCTTACGCCTCTATCAAGATTTTTCACACATTAAATGAAGCTGATATATATTTTTTGCAATTAATTTGCTTCTTTCTCGTATTTCTTTTCTTATGACAATGACTTCAAAAAATTACTATGACTTTAAAAAATAATTAAACATAAATAGAACTAATTATTGATATATAATTGCCCCTATAGTAATGTTATTTTTAAGGTAAGAGACATCAACTTCTCCTATAAGTTCATCTACTTTATCAAAATTTCATTTGATCTAACCCTCTTGTGGGAATCCTTTATGTTGAAATCAATCCTTTCGTTAAGTTTAAATGTTAACTTTTGCTGACCTGATATTTTTAAGAAGTGTGACACTTCAAGTAGACAACTATATTAAAGAATGTGGTTAAGAATTTACAAAAGACACGCTGACATGTGTCCGACATATTGATTTATTAAATTTATTATATTTACATATCACTATTCATTTTTAAATGTGTAATATCAATTTATTATACTAATATTAATCATTTATTATATTTATCGATTGTTAATAATATATCCTTAGTTAAATAATGATAACAAATTAAATGTTTTATTTATTATGTAAAAATACTAATAAAAAAGTAGTGATTTTCTTATTTTATTTATAATCTATATTTTACAAATAATTAATAAATTGATTTTACTATTAATATATATGAGATTTGTAAAATGTTAATATTATTTTATTAATTTAAATATTTACATATTAACACTTATATAAAAACATAAACAAATATTCTACAAATGATATAATTTTATTTTGTAATTATATAATAATACTAATAAAATAAGTGATTAATATGTTAGAAGAATTTATAATTATGTAATAATATTTATTTATTGTTTATAACAATTCATAAATATTTATTTATATATTGTAAAATATGACTTAATAAGTAATTAATTGTTGTTGTTGTTGTTGTTGTTATTATTATTATTATTATTATTATTATTATTATTATTATTATTATTATTCAACACTAATATTGAGTCTACAAACTAATGAGACAGAAAACTTGCATTAAGTGCAACGGACTAATATGATAAGAAAAAATTAATTTAGTAGCCCAAATAGAATATGAAAAATTTATAAGCAGTAATATTAAGTCAATCAAACTAATAAAATAAGAAATGTTAATTACATTAAACTGAGTATGGTAGGAAAATTTGTTTATACTTTTTATTATATTGAATTAATATTATTAATTATTATAGTAAATAAATAATATTAAATATATTTTAATGTAAATAATGATTAAATATGATAGATAAAAGATCAATTTTAATTTATTTTATATGTACCGTTCATACGAATTGTTTATTCTCAATCATCTCATTTAACATAATTGCCAACATAAAGTGTCACACCTCCCAAAAAGTAAGGTCAATGAAGTTAATAATAAAATTTAACAGAAGGATTGAATCTAAACATTTTACAAAATATAAATATTTCCCACAAGAAAATTTATTTATGCTTTTTATATAAATAATGAGATGTGTGGAATTATGGGGGGTGGGGGATCTAATCGAAGCTTTGATGAAAAATTTTAATTATTACTAATAGTTTTATTATTTTTTATGAAAAGTGGTCGACAAATTCTGCAAGTGCATAAAATTGTTCCTAATACTTACACATCAAGTATTCCAAGGTTATATCCCATAAGGACTAAAATACTCACTATTGAATTAATTCTAATTACGTGAACTAAAATGATAAGAAAATTAAAATATGATTGGATTAGAGAAAACAATAAATTGTGAAGAATGTAAATAAATAAGCAAAGTAAATATGATGATTTAGACTTAGGGCTTCGGAGTTCACCAATTTAAAAGATTGATCGATGAATTATGTAATTGATTGAATGACAGGATATAATAACAATTGCACAAATTCACTTATATTCTCTCTCAAGACATATAAGAATAACCAACTATTTGATTACCATCTCTCAATGTGAAACATAACTAGTCAAATTCATTAAGAACAAGCAACCATAAGTTATCACACTAGTTCCTGATATCTCTATCTATATCTCTAAATCTATTGTGTTTATCTTCCCAGTGCATAATCATACTTCACCTCTCAGTCCATCATATGATTCCTAAGATTGCATCTATGGTGATCAAGCATATAAACAATAATGAAGCTTAAGAAAGATAAATATAACCCAAGAACTTTAATTCAATACCAATCAGTCCATAAAACATAAATCAATCTTTAAAATAGGCTATATCCCTAACCCTAAAATGGGGTTTAGTTCCAACACATGATAAAAGAATCTAAATACATAAAAACAATCAACATTCAAGACAGGGTAGAGAGAGAAGATAAAACAAGCTTGCTTCCAATCTTGATTCAATCCTCCTTCTTCCTCTTCTTTTCCTCGTTTGGCTGCCTACCTTAGAGTGTTGCCTTGCTTTTAGTTCCAGACCCCTCTTTTGATCTTGAAAATGAGTTTTTATAGTGTCTTGGGGTCAACGAAACCTAATTTTTGCCAAACAGAGAAATGAGGATCGTAATAGTGCCAACAATGTCCGTTAAGCGGACTTAATGTTTGTTGGACAGATCTTCTCGGGTCTTCCAGCTTTCCCTCTCCGCCCATGTCTGTTTGGAGGGATATTATGTCTGCTGAGCAGATATACATTGGACATCTACAGAAACACGCAATTTTGACCCTTTATATAACAAAATCTCTTCTTGGAGTCTTACAAAAGTTGTAGAACTTGAAGTCCTCTTCGAAATTGTACTTGAATGACCTTAATTCGACATCTACAGCGAAAGTGATGCCTCTTGCCCTAAAATCTATCCATTTGCACCTATTAAGCAATAAAGTTAAAATGTGTGATAATTAACCAAATAAAGCGCAAAATTCACATAGAGCTAAGTCAAATTAGTTCCAGTTCATCCCAAAATCATATATAAATAATTTGACTTATCAAATTCCTCCACACTTAAACTATTGGTTGTCCCCAAGCAAAAACAAACAAAAACTAACTACTAAATCTGCAAACAAGGTATTGATTCTACTTCTGTAGGTGTACGGTGGCATTTAGCATATACCATAAGCCTTTAAACCACTATGCATCCATAATGGAGGAGTTATAGTCTCCTGAGGGTTTACTTAAAATGAACGATACCCACAAACATTTTATGTCCATCATTCCACACCTAATCATCATCATAGCTCAATCCAATAAGTTGAAAGCATTATAAGTAAGATTTGAAATATAGACATAAGGCTACAAATTGATTTATAAATTACATCACAAACTAAGAAACAATAAGATATCATAATGCTTCAATTAATCAAAATCATATGCTATGAATGAAGTCTTTCATAAAGCATTCGCTTTCACACACAAGTGTTTAAGGGTGACTCTCAATTATGTTCTAATGCATGTCTCCTACTATAAGCTTGCATCTTATCTACTTCTCTACTACTCCCATTTATAGCATATCCATGAATCAAAAAGGTCTTTATTCCTTTGGTTGTAATGGGGTCAAGGGGTAAAGTAGGCTAAGAAAGAAAGGATAGGAATTCAAACATTTAATAATTAGTAGAGCAGAAACTACAAATATTACAATCATCATTGGCAAAATTTACTGAGAAATTGCCCAACAACCATAATACTTAGAAAACTCCACCAACTATATTATTAAAATTTCCATCATTCTTTCATTTTGATCTGAAGTGAACATGCCCAACTTTTCAAAAACACAATTTAGATGCTAGTTTTTCTTTTCTTTTCTTTTCTTTTTTCTTTTTGCTTTTATTTTAGTTTATTTTTTTCAGCATGCTCCTTCAATTTCTATAAAAACACCCCACACTTCTTCCTTTGTATACCTATCAATGAGAATATTGAATGCACAACATTTATAGCTCCACTAACCATCGAATAAGGATAAATTTTTTTTCTTGATTCAAGGTTCTTTGGAATAGGTTTACAAAGAAAAAGGCTCAAATACAATCAATGGGCACAAAAGGTTCACTAGGGGATTGCTATATAAAAAAGGTTGGCTATTTGGCTCAAACTCAATCCTAGTGCCTTTTATCCCTTTCATGAACATACCATAGTATGATTATGTAACCTCGAAAAGATGTAATACAAGTTCTAGAAGTAAAAATACATAGAAGAGAAAATTATATCACTCACAAGAAGAATAGGATTAAGTGCAATACTTTAGGCTCAAAATTGCTCACTCAGTGATGTTTACTCATTCAATAGCATGCTTATTCGATCAATTTAACATTATAACATCCAATTATGACAAGGTATGTAATCAATTTATTCATATTATGTATCTTATTTAAGATCAATTATACCTATAATATAATTAACAAATTAAATTAGATTATAAAGACAATTAGAATGTGGAAGATGTATAAGTATGCAAACATGCATGATGAAAGTATGCAAAATTAGTTAATGCAAAACTAACACAAAACAAAACTAATTTTTTTAAATGGAAATTGTAGGATACTTCAATGCAAAATAATGCATGCAAAATCATCAATTTATCCTCTGCCACACTTAGAATCAACATCGTCCTCAAAGTTGGGTAAGATAAAAAAAGAAAAGAATGATGCGAAGAACAAAATAAGGAGCAAGTGTAAAGAAACCCCCTAAAATAATGGATTGCATTGTCATAAACCAAATTCCGCACCTTAGATTCCTATCACCCATCAAGCTATACATGACAAAATTAGGGAGATAGAATAAAAGATCCCTGAAGTTATCCTTACAATTGTCTAAAATAGCAGAAACAAAAGAAAACATAGGGTCAGAGTAACCTAAAGTGCGAAGCTAAATGAAGGAAACTAAAAATGCAAATACAGTCATAGGATACTATGGTATCACTATCTCAAAGGAGGTAGCTGTTGCTCTATGAAAGCCCTTAACATATCTTCCATCCTGGTTTATGAGGCCGCGAGATTTCCTATTTTAGCTCGAAGATCTCTAACTATTGCCCTGACTTCTTGCAACTGAACCATAACCTGATTGTCCCCTCTAGATTGCTATGCAGCAGGTGCATGCTGATTGTCCCTCTCTCGATGTGGATTGACCCACCTGTTAGGAGCATCTTCTCCATAGTTGAATTCCCTCATTTTATCCGCATTGATGACATCCACATCAAAAGTATAGGCCACTGCTTCATCTCTCTTGAGGACCCCGAGATGCCTGAATAGCTGGCTCAATAATACTAGAAACATAAACAGCTTTGTCTCAGCCTTGTGATGGACCACTTGCCATATAGCAGTCATAATCATTAGGGCAATAGCGATGCCCTGGAATTGATCATCCTAGAAAAACATCTTATCGAAAATGTACAAGTGTTCATTACAGAGGTACCTTGAATCACTAGCCTTAGGCAGTGCATTATGAGTAAGCAAGAATGCCACCAATTGTGGTCTAATATGGAGGGAATTGCAATGCATAAAAGTAAGCTGGTTGGTGAATCGCATAGCTGCTCTAATCCCAACAACTTGCCCCAATGAAATTTGTCCAAGTTGGCCCTCACATGGTATGCTTCATCAATACCTGCTTGAACTGAGACTTTGCGCACAAATTTGTTGTTCTTTTTCTTGTTGTACCAAGCTTCACATTGCTCATTGATGAACAAAGCTTAATTAAGCTCGGGTTCCTCTACTTCTTCGACCAACCTTTTACCCCTAATAGCTCTAGAAGATTGAGCAGTACTCTTCCGCATAATTTGCTTAAATTGCGACATTGACTATAGAGCACACGACTAGGTATAAACTTAACAAGACAGAGCTCAACCCAACAACCAATCATTTCTCCACCACAAATGCAATGTCCACCACACAGAACCAAAACAATGGCAATCTCAACCATAAATTCAATCGCAATTCAACCAAAGCTAACCACAATGCAATCCCAATTCAACCAAACTAACCATAATTTAACCCCAATTTAACCAAAATTCAACACTTTCGACATAAACACTAATGTGCACTTGCAATACAAACCCAATGTCAATAATTATCGCAAGTTCAACAAAATAGTCTCAATCAACTAATAATCGTAGGGATTTCAAGCATTAACCCATAAGCACACAATGTGACATGAATCTAGAGCAAAAATGCATAAACTCATCACAAAGTGTTCTTAAAAGTCCCAAATCCTAATATCCTTCAATCTAACAAATTCATCCACAATTTTACCCCGAATGGTGAAAGAACACTTACTCGTGCCAAATTGAAGTGGAAAGTACATAGACTCAGCCCAAAACCTTAAAGAAATCCCCAAAATCCATAAACATGAGTGTGGTGGCATGTATTGGCGTGGAAGAGAGCAATCCACAATTGATGGAGGAGACTAGGGTTCATGTTGGTGGATGTGGCAATCGAAGGAGTGGAAGAAGAGAAGAAGAGAAGAAAAAGTGAGAAGATCTGGGAAAAAAGGTGAGAGAGGAAGAAAATGAGTCGTAGAAAGAGAGTGGCGTGAAGGCGAGAGGAAGAAAAGGGGGGGGGTAATGCAAGGTGAGTGCGGGAAAGAAAGGGAAAAAGAGTTTTTAAAAAACTTAGTACGAGCAATGTCCGTTAAGCAGACGTAATGTCCACTAAGCAGACCTTCTAGTCTTTCCTAAGTTACAGATGTTGGATAATTTCCGTTAAGTGGACATAATGTCTGCTGAATGGACCTTCTCGGGTTTTTCTATGCCTACCTCACTTAGTTCACTCCTATTTTGCCCCTTCAGACCACTCAATGATACCATCGGACTATATGTATGATGTATGAATGAAAATCATAAAAATATTAAATGAAACAAAGAGACATTGCAACTTACCTCTCCCATACGTAACATGGGTCTTACCTCTAGGATCGATGAGTCGTGATAACACTATTCCTCATGCTACTAGGAGGTGTCATTGGGATGTCCAAACATACTAGCCTTATACAACACACAATAAAATAGAATAAGTAGATATGAAAAAATAAAATAATGAAATTAGCAAAACAACACAAAGAGTTAGAAATGTTAGGTTGCCTCCCAACAAGTGCTAAATTTAATGTCTTCAGTTAGACTAAGCCACCATGATGTCGATTTTAGAATGTGATAGTGAAAATGTATACAACTATCTCTCCCTCAAAATAATGCTTGAGTCATTGCCCATGGACTATAAAGGGCTTTTGTTCATCCCTTCAAATCTCCACTACTCCATGTGGGTATACCTTGGTCACCACGAAAGGTCCAGACCATCTCAACCGCAATTTTCCTAGAAAAAATTTTAAACGAGAGATAAATAGCAAAACTTTTTAACCAAATTTAAACTCTCGCCAAAGGATATGCTTGTCGTGGAAAGCCTTAGTTCTCTTCTTGTATATTCGAGCATTCTCAAAAGCATCTAGGAGAAATTCATCTAGTTCATTAAACTCCATTAGTCTCCTCTGTCCAGCCTCTTTAAGGTCATAGTTTAACTTCCGGATTGCCCATAAAGCCTTATGCTCAATTTCAACTGGAAGATGGTAAGATTTTCCAAAGACTAACCTATAGGGGACATACCCAAAGGAGTCTTGTATGCTATCCTGTATGCCCAGAGAGCATCATCAAGCTTTTAATGCCTAATCCTTTCTTGAGATATTAACAGTTTTTTCCAAAATTTGCTTGATTTCCCTATTCGACACCTCAACTTGCCCACTGGTTTGAGGGTGGTAAGTGATTTCAAACTTAAAATGACACCCATATTTTGCCAGCAGAGATTTAAATTGATGATTCTGAAAATACAGCCCATTGTCACTGATTATTATTCTTGAAACTCCAAACTTTGAAAATATGTGCTTTTTGACAAATTTCACAACACTAGCTCAAGTGTTGTTTGAGAAAGCTGTGGCTTTCACCCATTTGGATACATAATTAACCGCCACAAGGATGTATTTATTACCAAAAGATATTGAAAACGGTCTCATAAAGTCTAGACCCCAAACATCAAAGAGTTCAACCTCTAAAATCCCTGACTGAGGCATCTCGTGCTTCCTACCGATGTTCCCTATTCTTTGACACATATCACATGTCATAACAAAAGTTTTAGCGTCCTTAAAAAGAATAGGCCAGTGAAACCCGGATTACAAAACCTTTGCTGCTGTTTTGTTAGCACCATGGTTTTTGCCATAAGGAGAAGCATGACAATGATACAATACTAATCGCATCTCCTCATTAGGTATACAACTTGTAATTATCTCATCAGCACACCTTCAAAAGAGCAACGGGTCTTCCCAAAAGTAATTCCTCACCTCAGATAAGAATTCCCTTCTCCTATGGTATGAATAATCACTTGGGATAATGTTAGACACCAGAAAATTAACATGATCAATAAACCAAGGAATGTTTTCCTTAACAGACCACATATTCTTATCAAGAAAGGCTTCATTAATCGGTTCAACTCCCATCTTGTCACCTTGCTTAAGCCACAAAAGATGATCAGCTACCGAATTTTCGGATCCCTTCTTGTCTCTAATTTTCAAATCAAATTCCTACAAGAGTAAAATCTATCTAATTAACCTTGGTTTGGCATCCTTCATGTGAGCAAATATTTCAAGGCAGAATGGTTAGTGTAAACAATGACTTTAGAACCAACAAGATAAGATCTAAATTTATCAAATGCAAAAACCACTACTAGCAATTCTTTCTCTGTAATAGTATAATCAATTTGAGCATTATTAAGAACTTTGTTAGCATAACAAATGACATGTAATTTCTTATCCTATTTTTGTCTTAAAACAACCTTAAGTGCGTAATCACTAGCATCACACATCAGCTCAAAAGGGAGATTCCAATTCGGTGCAGCCATTATAAGAGCTGAGGTAAGTTCTTTTTTCAACCTATTGAAAACATCAAGACATTCATCAGTAAATACAAAAGGGACTTCCTTTTACAACAAAGCACATAAGGATTTAGAAATCTTGGAAAAATCTTTAATAAATCTTCAATAAAACCTTGCATGCCTAAGAAAACTCCTTATTGCTCTAATCGAATTAGGTGGTGGTAATTTATTAATGACTTCAATTTTAGTTAGATCCACCTTTATTCCATTATTCGAGATTTTGTGGCCTACAACGATCCCTTCTTGTACCATAAAATGGCAATTTTCTCAAATTAGTGCAAGATTGGTTTCTTCACATCTTTGTAGAACCTATTCTAGATTGAACAAACATGCATCAAAAGAAGAACCAAAAATAGGAAAATCGTTCATAAATACCTCAATTATATTCTCCACCATGTCAGAGAATATGGACATCATGTAGCGATGGAAAGTGGTAGGAGCATTACACAAACCGAAGGGCATCTTACGATATGCAAATGTACTATAGGGGCAAGTGAAGGTGGTCTTCTCCTGATCCTCTGGGGCTATGAGAATTTGGTTATACCCTGAATAACTATCTAAAAAGCAGTAATAATCATGCCCCACTAATCTTTCCAGCATTTGATCAATAAAGGGTAGTGGGAAGTGATATTTTCTAGTTGTTGCATTTAATTTCTTATAGTCTGTACAAACCCTCCACCCTGTCACACCCTAGTGGAAATTAATTCATTACTATCATTAGGGATGACAATCATGCCACCTTTCTTTGGTACCACCTGCATAGGACTTATCTAAGAGCTATCAGAAATAGGATAGATAACTCCTGCATCAAGTAACTTAAGCACCTCAGATCGCACAACTTCGTTCATGTTAGGATTGAGTCTCCTATGATTTTCCACACTAGGTTTGTGGTTGTCTCCCATTAAGATCCCGTGAACACAAATAGAAGGGCTAATTCCTTTTATGTCAGTAATATTCCATGCAATAGCCTCTTTATGTTCACGTAACACCCTTAATAACTTCTCTTCTTAAGAGGAATTCAAAGAAGAAGAAATAATAACCTGATATGTATTTGATTCTCCCAAGAATGCATATCTCAAATGAATTGGAACCTGCTTTAGTTCAAATTTTGGTGGGCTTAATATAGAAGGTAACAATTTAGGTTTAGGAGGGCCTAATTCTTCAATTTGAGGTCTATACCTAAAACCAATACCTTGCAATCTATATGCATAGTCTACTAACTCATCATCCAATTTATTCTCATATATTCCTAAAGCTAGGTATATCTCTAAAGCATCATCATACATTAATTTAGGAATAGATTCAAGTGTAAGAGAATCAATTACATCTACCTTATAGGTAACTTCATCGAAAGAGGGTCCCTTTAAAACTTTGAAAATGTTAAACACCCCTTCCTCATCACCAACTCTCAAATTCAACTTACCATCCGGGACATCAATCAATGCTCCACCAGTGGCTAAGAATGGTCTTCCTAAAATTATAGAAACCTGCATATCAAAATCCATCTTAAAGCACAACAAAGTCAGCTAGAATTATAAACTTACTAACTTTGACTAGTAAGTCCTTAACTACCTATAGGGTATCGAATTAACCTATCAGCAAGTTACAATGAGATTGTAGTTGATTTGAGTTCACCAATTCTAAGCCTGTTATAGAGAGACAAAGGAATAAGATTAATACTTGTAACTAGGTCACATAAGCATTGAAAAACATTAGAAGCACCAAAGTGACAAGGAATAGTGAAACTCCCTAGATCCTTTAACTTAGGGGGTAGTTTGTTTTGTAAAATAGAACTATGCTCCTTAGTTAAGGCTACCGTCGCAAAATTTTCCAGCTTCCTTTTGTTGGAGAAGAACTTAGTGTAAGTAGGCATCTTATCAAGTGCTTCGGCGAAAGGGATATTGATATGGATCTTCTTGAAAAGGTCAAGGAATTTCTGAAATTTGGAATCATTATGTTTCTTTGTTACCCTTGGGGGAATGGTATGGGCAGCACAAAGAAAAATTCTGAACTTGGGGAGGACTCTTTTCTTGGTTTGGTTTCCTTAGACCCTTCTTCTTCATCCAAATTCACAATTTCAGCCTCCTTTGTTTCACTTATCTTAGCTTCCTTCTCCTTAGGAACCACACGTTCTACCATCTTACCACTCCTCAAATGAATTGCCATACAATCTTATTTTGGATTCACTTGAGTATTGCTCGGTAGCTTTCCCTTACCTCTTTCACTTACCCCTTTTGCCACTTGATTGATTTGCACCTCTAAGTTTCAAATAGCATCTTGGTTAGACTAAATGTTCTACTCCATTCTGTTCATGGCTTGAGAGCTATCTTGAGCACTCTGATCCATCTTCCTCATAAGTTGAGCAAACATATCTTCAAACCTATCCACTTTTTTCTCTATAGGGGAAGGAAATTGTTGTTGTGTAGAAGATGAAGGAGCTGAATACTGCTGTTTTGTGGCGCTTGGAACACAGGTGGTCCCATTGGTTTCGCAACCCCTTGATTTTTCAATGAAAAGTTCAGATGAAACTTCCAACCTTCATTGTAGGTGTTCGAGAAAGGATCAAATATCTGACCTTGATTACTAACATAGTTCATCTCTTCCTCCGACATTATTGCTTCAATGTTCATACAACTAGATGATGTATGCCCAAATATACCATAAAGAGTGCAAGGATCCTTATTGGACTTGTTCTCATTCATCAACATATTCAACTTCTTATTTATCTTAACAACTTGATAAACCATGTCAGATCTCGATCCCACTTCATTAAGAGTAGTAGCTTTGCTCCTTGTCACCTTACAATGTGAATTCTTTGTAACTTTCTTGAAGATATTTCACAACTCTTGCGAACTCAGGTTATTAATATTCCCACCAGTGTTTAAGTCCACCAAAGTTTGATTGTGATCGGTGAGACCATAATAGAAGAATTGAGTTAAGGAGTAAGTGTCAAATCCGTAGTGAGGACACTAGTTGAGGAGATCATTAAATCGCTTCTATGCTTCTTGAAAATTTTCTCCTTCCTTCTGCGAGATCCAGTGTATCATCTTCCTTAGTTCATGAGTTTTATGAGATGGGTACCACTTCATCATGAAAGTCTCTATCACTTTATACCAAGTATCAATGGAATCTACCTCTAAGCTCAACAACCAATTTCTTGCTAATCCCTTCATGCAATAGGGAAAACACCTTAATCTCAACTCATGTTCAGACAATCCATACAACAGAAGAGTTTAAACTGTAGCATAAAAGTCTCTCATAAAGGCTAGAGCATCTTCACTCGACATTCCATTAAATTGTGGCAACATCGATAGATGAATCTGCTTCAGCTCATAATTCCTTGCTACCGCAGTCATTCAAATGCAAGACGAGTTGCTAGTAATAAACGACATCTAATAATCTCTAATTCTTCTTACCGTAGGATTAATAACCATCGGTTCAACCTCGTTTCCTCTGTTAAATTGTTCATTCCCCATCTCTTGCTCTTCATCCAGAATTGGATTTTGATTATTTTTTGCCATCTCTCTTCTTTTTTGGGCATTGTCCCTTCTATAAGTGCATTCAATTTGAGGATTCAATTTAAGTAATTGATCGTCGTTCAAATTTCTTGGACGTCTTAAGTGCATGCAACTCCTGAAATAGAATAAAGGGAAAAGGGTTTAAGAGTGATTAATGGATGCAAACTTAAGGAAGTAAAAATAACTAGAATTAATAGTAGCAAATATAAATTAGTCCCCAACAACGGTGCCAAACACTTAGTCGATTGAATCTATAAGTGCACAGAGTCATTCCTAGTACTTACATATCAAGTATTCCAAGGTCGTATCCCACGAGGACTAAAATACTCACTACTAAATTAATCCTAATTACTTGAACCAAGATGACAAGAAACTTAAAAGATGATTGGATTAGAGCAAACAACAAATTGTGAAGAATGTAAATAAACAAACAAGGGAAATTTCATGATTGAGACTTAGGGCTTTGGGATTCACCAATTTAATGATAAATTATGGAATTGATTGAATGATGAGTTATAATAACGATTGCACAGATTCAATTATATTCTCTCTCAAGACATAAAAGAATACCCAACTAGTTGATTGCCATCTGTTAATGTGAAACCTAAGTAGTCAAATTCATTAAGAATAAGCAACCCTAAGTTATCACACTAGTTTAGGATATCTCTATCTTTAAATCTAATGTGTTTATCTTCCTAATGCACAGATCATATTTCACGTCTTAGTCCATCATATGATTCCTAATATTGCATCTATGGTGTTCAAGCATAGAAACAGCAATGAAGCTCAAGAAAGATAAATATAACTCAAGAACTTTCATTTAACACCAATCAATCCATAAAACACCAATCAATCCCCAAAATAGGCTACATCCCTAACCCTAAATGGGGTTTAGTTCCAGCATATGATAAAAGAATCAAAATACATAAAGACAATCAACATCCAAGACAGGGTAGAGGGAGAAGATAGAGAGAGAAGATAAAACAAGCTTGCTTTCACTCCTGCTTCAATCCTCCTTCTTCCTCTTCTTTCCCTCTTTTTGGGTGCCTCCAATCTTCCTACCTCATTTTTAATGCCAAAACCCCTTTTAGGTCTTCAAAATGAGTATTTATAGTGTCCTGAGGTCAAAGAAACCTAGTTTTACTAAACAGGGGAATAAAAATCATAACAATGACGTTAAAGTCCGTTAAGCAAACTTAATGTTTATTAAGTGGATCTTCTCAGACTTTTGGAGCAAGTTTAGACAGTGAATGCCCGTTAAGTGGACATTCACGGGTCTTTCAACCTCCCATCTCTGCTCATGTCCGTTTGGAGGGACTTAATGTCTGCTAGGCGGACCTTCTCGGGTTCTCTCTA
This sequence comes from Erythroxylum baracoense, assembly GCA_025629805.1. Taxonomy (NCBI): domain Eukaryota; kingdom Viridiplantae; phylum Streptophyta; class Magnoliopsida; order Malpighiales; family Erythroxylaceae; genus Erythroxylum; species Erythroxylum baracoense. Next base: position 35,339,605 of record JAOTAY010000191.1, read on the forward strand.
CAAACATGAAATTTTGACTTTTAGATGGCAAAATCTCTTCTTAAAGTCTTCACAAAAGTTGTAAGACTCAGAGTCCTCTTAGAAAGCGTACTTAAATGAGTCTAATCCAACATCTACAACAAAAGTTATGCATCTTGTCCCTAAAATCTATCCATTTGCACCTATTAAGCAATAAAGTTGAAATGTGTGAGAATTAACCAAATAAAGTGCACAATTCACATAAAGATAAGTCAAATTAGTTCCAATTCATCCCAAAATCGTTTATAAATAATTTGACTTATCAAATTCCCCCACACTTGAGCCACTGCTTGTCCCCAAGCAAAAACAAAAGAAAACTAAATACTAAATTCGTAAACAAGATATTGATTCCACTTTTATAGGTGTACGGTGGCATTTAGCATATGCCACAAGCCTTTAAACCACTATGCATCCATAATGGAGGAGATATAGTCTCCTGAGGGTTTACTTAAAATTAATGATACCTACAAACATTTTCTTTCCATCATTCCACACTTAATCATTATCATAGTTCAATCCAATAAGTCGAAAGCATTATAGGTAAGAATTGATATATAGACATAAGGCCACATACTTCATAAATTAGATCACAAACTAAGCAACAATAAGACATTATAATGCTTCAATTAATCAAAATCATATGCCATGAATGAAGTCTCTCATAAAGCATTCACTTTCACATATAAGTGTGTGCGGGTGACTCTCAATCATCTTCTAATGAATGTCTCTTACCATAAGCTTGCATCTTATCTACTTCTCCACTTCTCCTATCTATGACATATCCATAAATCAAAAATGTCTTTATTCATTTACTTGTAATGGGGCCAAGGGGTAAAGTAGGCTAAGAAAGAAAGGATGGGAATTCAAACATTTAATAATTAGTAGAGAATATTGCAATCATCATTGGCAAAATTTACTGCAAATTTGCCCAACAATCATAATACTTAGAAACTCCACCAACTCTATTATCCAAATTTTCCATCATTCTTTCACCTTGGAATCTGAAGAGATCATGCCCAACTTTTCAAAAACATCATTTAGATGCCAATTTTTATTTTCTTTTCTTTGTTCACTTCTTTTTTTATTTGTTTATTTTTCACTTTTATTTTATTTGAGCATGCTCCTTCAATTTCTGTAGAAAACACCCCCACACTTCTTTCTTTGTATACCTATTAATAAAAATATTGAATACATAACATTTATAGCTTTACTAACCACTGAACAAAGGTAAATTTGTTTTTCTTGGTTCAAGGTTCTTTGGAATAGGTTTACAAAGAAAAAGGCTCAAATACAAACAATATGCACAAAGGGTTCACTAGGGGATTAATATGTAAAAAGGGTTGGCTATTTAGCTCAAGCTCAATCCTAATGCCTTTTATCACTTTCATGAATATACCATAGCATGATTATGTAACCTCGAAAAGATACAATGTAAGTTCTAGAAGTAAGCATACATAGAAGAGAAAATTATATCACTCATAAGAAAAATAGGATTAGGTGCAATCCTTTAGGCTCAAAATAACTCACTCGGTGATGTTTACTCATTCAATAGCTGCTCACTCAATCTATTTAACATTATAGCATCCAAATATGACAAGGTATGTAATCAATTTAATAATGTTATGCATCTTAATTGAGATCAATCTTACCCATAATACAATTAACTCATTGAATTGGATTATAAAGACAATTAAAATGTGAAAGATGTATAGGTAGGCAAACATGCAGATGAAAAAATGCAAAATTACTTAATACAAAACTAAACAAAATAAACTTATTATTATTATTATTTTGATACTTGGAAATTGTAAGATACTTCAATGCAAAATAAGGCATGCAACATCATCAATTTATCCTCCCCCACATTAATAATCAACATTGTCCTCAATGTTGGGTAAGATAAAAGAGAAAGAAAAATGCAAAGATGGAATAAAGAGTAAGGGTAAAGAAACCCCCTGAAATAACTGATTGCATTGTCCAGAAACCAAATTCCACACTGCGTATTCCTATCTCCCATCGAGCTAGACATGACAAAATTATGGAGATAGACAAAATAGTACTGAAGTTATCCTTACAATTTACCCCAGTGAAAGAAAAAAAATACAAATAAGGTTAGATAAAAAGAAAGTGCAAAACGAAATGCATGAAATCGAAAATGCACATGCAATCCTAAGATCTTACAGTGTCTTGTCAAGCTTTATCCTGAAAGGGGTGGCTGGTGCTCTAGAAAAGCCCTCAACATTTCTTCCATCCTAGTTTAGGAAACTGCAAGATTTCCCACTTCAGCTTGAAGTCCTCGAACTTCTACAAGGACTTCTTGCAACTGGGTTAGAATCTGATGGTCCCCTTAGCCTGGAGTATGTGAGATTGCTGTGCAGCAGTTGTAGTCAGATTGTCCCTTGCTCGATGCAGATTGACCCACTTGTTCGAAGCATCTTCTCCATAGTTGAATTCTCTCATCTTATCCACATTGATGACATCCACATCAATAGTATGAACCACTTCTTCATTTCTCTAGAGGACCTTGAGAAGCCCAAATAACTGGCTCAATAAGACTGGAAATACAAACCTCTTTGTCTCAGCCTTATGATGCATTACTTACTGAATCAAAGTCATGATCATCTTTGCAATAGCAATGCCCTGGAATTGGTCATCTTGGAAAAACATCTTGACCAAAATGTATAAGTCCTCATTCCGAATATACCCTGAATCACTAGCCTTAGGGATGACATTATGGGCAAGTATGAATGCCACCAATCTTGGTTCAATATTAAGGGGACTGCAATGTATAAACATGCACTGGTTTGTGAAGCGTATAGTTGCTTTAACTCCAAATCGAGACATAGCATCGTCTTTGGTCCATTGGCTATCAATTGAACATCTTGCACATTTATCAAAAGATGGAACTTGGCCTCCTATGGGTAGCTCTAAATGTTCTCTAATCAGCTCTTCAGTTATGACCACTTCTCTCCCATTTACGTGAGAAATGAGTGCCAATGGTTGTTTATCTGCTGTCACACTGAGGTTGGCATAGAATTGCTTGACTGCAGCTGGGTAGTAAACTCCTCTTAGGTCTAACAACTTGCCCCAATGAAATTTATCCAAGTTGGCTCTCATATGGTATGTTGCATCAATTCTTGCCTCAACTGAGACTTCTAGCATAAACTTGTTATTCTTTTCCTTATTGTACCAAGCCTCATAATGCTCATTAATGAATAGAGCTTGATCAAGCTCAGGTTCCTCTGCTTCTGCGGCTAACCTTTTACCCCTAGCAGCTCTAGAGGATTGGGCAATATTCTTCTGCGCCATTTGCTTAAATCGTGACATTGATGAATAGGCATATAAACAATTATAATCTTCACAAGGTAGAGTTCAATCCCTAACCCCCAATTAGTCATAATGCAACAACAACCCAGTAATGGTAATATAACAGAAGTTCAACACAACCACAAGTTTAATTTCAACACACATTTAAAGTCAATTTCAACATAATTGTTCCCTCAAGGTTGCACGCACTAAGTTTTACTATTTTTAACCTTGGTAATTACCGCAAGCGCACGGATCGTTCGCGTAGTACCTAAGGTGTTGATCCCACAAGGAAATTGATCTAAAAATTACCAAGGGAGAGAAAGGGGATTTTAATTCGAAACTAAAAAAACCTAACCAATTATGCAATTATTAAATTAACAGGTCTAGGCAGTCCTAAGGTGAATTACTCTCTCTCGAGTTATAATTCTTAACCCTAATTAGTAATCCCCAATTCAAATTATGGGAATCGC
>JAOTAY010000191.1:35343501-35369849 GCA_025629805.1 Erythroxylum baracoense
TAATAGCTTGTTGAGAATTCTCTTTCAATATGAAGGTTAAATTTGGTTAATTTTCTCTTTTATTTGTGCAATTGCAAAACATCTAGTTATATTACTACAGATCATTATGGATAATAACTGTGACATGGGGTGCGGCAAATTATAAGTATCGGTTCAAGAACTTCTTTGCCAAAAATTGGGCGTCGCATGATCCGAATGTGCAATAAATTGTTAATGGTGCTCTATTATTAGTAGATTTTCAGGAGAAGAAAGATGCTGCAAATGTCTCTCCCCATCTAATCTGTTAGGGTTAGGCATCTTTTAGTTTTTGACGTTAGGGTTTCAATTTTTAGGTGTTGGGGTTTTAAGTAACAGTAACCCAAATATTATTAACTTATTACTAATTAATAATAATTGTAATTAATTTGAGGATTAATTACTAGAAAATTTTTAAACTTTACATAATTTTACAATTATAGCCTAAAATTTAAAATGTGACAATTAAATACCTGAATTTTGAATTTTTCTCAAATATAGTTCAATATTAGTGTCTCTATTAATAAAGGTGATGTGATTGTTATGGTAAACATAAGGTGCCATGTATCATGCCAAATTCACATCCGATTTAATTTAATTAAATTAAATAACCAAAACCCTAACCTACGCTTCTCCTCTCTTCTGCCACCTACTTAAAACCCTAAGTTAATTGATCTTTATCTTGCTGAGGGTAATTTTGGTGATATAGTTAAAGTTCCTCTTCTTCTTCACTCACTCACTCACTCCAAACATAGTCCCAATTCTCTTTCGTTTGATAATTTTCAATTTTTTTCTCTTACTAACTTACTTTGTCTCTCTAAAAAATTCTCAACCTATAATGATTACCAAAATTTCCACAACTCTCTGCAACCACCAGAGGAATAGGTGGTGCTAAAATCACCACTTTAACAATAACAAATCGTTATTTTGTCTCTCTATTCTAAGGTATTTCATAAGTAATATGTTATCTAACTGCCATAAAAGTTCCAGCCCATGTGGGATAAGGAGGGCCCATGGACGACCACCAAACAAAACTAAAACCGTGGGTGTTACACCTCTAGCAACTAGTACTTTGAGATGGAGAGATAGACCACCAAAGGTGAAACCAGTGACAGGTTCAATTACTTTTTAAGTGAAGTGGTGTAGACAGAGATAATAGAGGGCAAAGAAGGAATTAGGCTTTTGTAACTATTTATAAATCCATAACAACTGGCATCTTACATGTCACTAAAAACGTCTGACGTGGCTTACCGCATCAGTAACATTAACGGAGATACAAACATTAGACTGTATTTGAGAAAAATTGAAAGTTCGTGTATTTAACTACCAGACTAATTGAAAATTTAAGAAAATTTTAGAATTTGTTTGTAATTAGCCTTTAATTTTATCACAAAATGTAAATTAAAACTAATTTAAGTTTTTCAAATCAGACACTAAATTCACAGTGTCACGTAGCATACAAGTGATATTGGGTTCTTCTTAATAATTTAAAAATAATAAATAAATATCAAGATAGTGATGATGTGATATTTAACAGACAAAAATTTGATCTCATTTAGTTTTTTGTTTATTTAGGGTTCGTTTTGAAAATTCTAAAAAAACCTTATAATTTAAATTGAACGCATTAAACGTTAAAATCTAAATTGTATTTTAATAAAATTATTAGTATTTAAAATATACTTTTGGTCTTTTTCTTAAAGGGTAAATTTTACATGTATATGTTAATATTAAATTTTAATTAATATTAAATTTTATTTTTAAATTAAAATTAGTTAGTTATGTTTTTAAGCTTGGAGAAAACCATGATAAAACATGCTAAAATGATGATTTCTAATATAAATTTTATTTCATAAATAAAACATATAATATATATCAAAATTAGGGTCGTTCCTAACATTTTATAGGCCCAGGATAAACTAAAAAGAAAGACATCAATAAATCAACAATATTAAACTTTAAAAGCATATTTTTATTACTAAAATTTATTATCCATACATCAGTCACTCAATTCATAAGTCGATGTACTCAACAAAATACTCAATAATCATAACAAAAGCTAACACTATCTTGCAAATGTTAGCAACAATAAAATCACTAAAAATAGTAGCAGTAACAACAACTGAACAACCATATCATATTTCAAAACACCAAGAGAATTGCACTAATAAACACATAGATGATTATCAAAAACAATTTCTCTATGCATTTCTAGATACAAAATCATTAATAATAGTATCAAGATCAATATTATCCAACATATTATTCTCAATACATAAAATAGCTAAATCATTAAACCTTTCTTGTAACATTGATGACTTCAAATAGGTTTTCAATAATTTTAACTTTGCAAAAATTCTCTCAATTGGTGCTACAGTCACATATACAGTCAACAGAACTCAATGAGCAATTGAAACATTTGGATAACGATCTGCATCTTTAACAAATTCAAGAACCTCAATTGATGACATTAACTCATTTGACAAAGTCATTCGCAGGACTCTTAATTAAAAAAAAGATCATTTAAATCCACATTCTACATATTATAATAAGAAATAGTTATTGTAAAATTAGTGCCTCTTAATTTATTATCATCCAACGACCTCAACTTCTTTGAATCAAATAAGAATTCAAAAATACTTTCAAATGTCATTAATTGTTCAAGTTCATTCTTCAATGAAACAATTGCCATATCCACAACAACTAGAAAGTAACTAACTTTAAAAGATTTCTCAGCTGATTGTATTTCTCTATGATTATCATTTTCATCAAATTGTCTTTTCTTCTAGTTGGAAATGTAAGTTCTACATTCCTCTTATGTATAAGACTTTTGGTAATATTCATACTAGAGGCAAACCATTCGTTTCTATATTTCTAAACAAAAAACCATTACATGTTCTAATTACTCTATGGTATTGTCAATGCACATAAATTGATACTGCAACTTTTTTCTTACCATGTTAATAGCAAATAAAATATCATACCAAATAAGCATACTAAGTAAATACTCAAAATTCTCAAGTATACTAACTAAACTCTCCGCTTTACTCTTTGACTTGGCATCCTCACAAGTTTTAGATGAAAACAAAGAGTAAAAAATAATATCCTATGTAAAGAGAAAACTTTAATATCCTATATTAAAATGAAAAAACAAAAAGTAATTTATTACTATATCTATGAAATGAAAGAAAGATAAATTATCAGGTCGCGTGAAAGATAAATTATGAGGTCGTGTGATTTATGTTAAAAAGATGCCAACAAAAATTAGTTGAAAATTTTTAAAATTAGGAAACTTATTACAAATATAAAAAATGATATTTGAAGAATAAAACATGAAGATTCAAATTGGGTAAGAAGATTAACCTTGTATACATTAGATTGCATTAGTATAACATGTCTGATAACATCCATGTAATAGTCTTAATCAATATAATTAAATTGTCATAACAATAATGATAATTTAAAATTTGATGTTTAAAATGAATTTTTCACTTATTTTGTTGTAATATTAGGTTAAGAAGTCATATTATGCTAAAATAAATTTTCACATAAGTTTGATAAGATTTAATTGAAATAAATAAATTTTATAAAGTTTATCAATTTTTAAATTATAATTGTTAGGATCTTCTTCTCTTTTAGTATATACTAGGCCTAAGCTCATGCACATGTGGCATTAAAGTAACTACATGTTATTTAATTAATATTGAATTCTAAATTATATACTTCATTTCTCTTATTTAAAATGTTTATTATTTTCTGTAAAAAATATTTGCCAAATTATTTTAAATTTATTTAATTAAAAATTTTGTACATAATATATAAATTATTAGTTATTACATAATTAAGTGCTAAAAGAGAGATGACAAAGATATGACATGCTAATGAATATATTTCTTTTAAGGAAATATCAAATATTACGAAAATGACTTAATAATGATCTTTTTTCAATTTTTATTATGAAAATGACACAATAATTATCTTTTTTTCAATTTTTTAGTGTATACTTCAGATAAATATCCATCTATTTTAATCTATTAAAAGTTTTTAAAAAATTTAAAATTCTACTATCAAAAAATCATCAACCCTAGACATCCAAAACAAATGCAAACAAAAAAATACAAAAGAGAAATATAAAAGGATCTCGTTCTTTTCTTCTCCTTAACAAGATTATATTTCGTTAAACTTCCCAATTGATAGTTCGAACTGAACTCCAATTTAGCTCTATTCAATAAAGCTTTAAATTCAAGATAAGAAATTTAATAACAAATTTCTTCTTTTCAACCAAAAAATCTATCAATATATATAAATATCTTGGAGCAGATTTATTGACTTTTTAATTTATGCTCTTTTTAATGAATAGATTTATTAACTTTCAAATTTTAACTCTTTTAATAAATTAATTTTTTAATTTTCAACTCTTTTAGTGAGTGGGCCCCTTATAACTCTAGAACTTGAGCAAATGTCCTTCTTGTCCTAGCGAAGCGCATTGAAACCTTACTAAAATGTATGAAGTTCAATTAATGTAAAGAAGTTTAAAGTACTAATGAACCGTACTTCTTTTAAATCACACGATTCTTTCATTTTGTTTAAATTTAGAAGTAGAAAACCTTTTGAACTTCAATTTGACATTATTAAGACTCTGTTTGGTTGAAAGTTTAGTAATAGAATGGGATAAAATATAACATACTTCTATCGTTTAGTTGAGGGTTTTATAATGAAATGAAACAGAATGAGATAGAAACGGAAGGGTCATATTACGTTCCATTACATCCAAAACAGTAAAAATAAGAAACTTTTGATTTGGGTAATTTAGGATAGAACATAAACTAATAAATACATACTACCTAATATACCCTCAATAATTTTTCTTAATATCAATTATTTCTTCTAACCCTAACCCCATGTATATAATAATAACATTTTTATAGTATTTCTCCTTATCTTAATAATAATATTTTTAATTATTAATAAAAATTGTATATAATTAATAATAAAATAAAATAATTTAATAAAATTTTTATTAATGAAAATAGAAAATATATAAAAATTTATTCTTTAATTGTTTGTATATATTTTTATATAAATGAAAATATAAATAAATAAATTTTAAATATAAATCACATATAATAAAATAAAAATTATTAAATAATTAATAATAAATTGAATATAATTAATATTAAAATAACAAAACTTTTATTAAAATTTTTATTATTTTAAAATGAAAAATATATAAAAAATTATTTGTCTCGTTTGTGCGTGACTTTTTAATTGAACATAATTTTAGTTTTAAAATCATAATGTTAAACTTCTTGCAACAACCTTTTTAATATTAGAGATATGATAGTCATTTCCTATATATTACATTCTATTTCATCCACTTCTAAACAATATTTCACTACGTTATATTATGAACCTTCCTATCCTTCCCAAATAGTTTTTCAGTATATTATATTTCATTACATTATAAATCATTCCCTTTCATTCTATTTTATTCTATTCTGTTTTATTAATTAACATCTAACCAAAGAAAACTTTAATTCTTCACGACTACTTCAATAAGAAAAATTGTTAATCCTTTCCTAACAAGCTAAATCCCAATTCCTAACCTTCTAAATCAAGACGCTTCCAGAAAGCAATCGCCTCTTTGAACGGTTCTTAGAGTCTTGCCCCTCCTTTTTTCACTAATTCAATTCAAATTCCCATTCCCCAACGGTCAAAAGAACTCGTTGCAATAAACAAGCCGTTACAATTACAATCCCTCCCTCCCTGCCTCTCTCTCTCTCTCTCTCTCTCTCTCTGTCTCTCTGAGCATATCAGCAAAGATCGCAAGCAAGCCCTGTTTAGAAAATTCGAAGATTTGATTCTTTCCGAAGAAATTCGTTCACAGGAACTAACCGACCAAGCAGTTTCTCTCGCAGAAGCATTCAATGGCTGCTGCTTCACCCTCAAGCAAGAACCTTTCTTCTTCTTGTTGTTGCTCTTCACTTTTAGGCAGGCCGACGAACCCCGATGCAAGAAATTCCGAGGCTAGTAACCCCATGAGAAGGAGTTTTACTGGGACCCCATTTCCTAAACGATCCGTTATTGTCTGTCAAAAAGGTGGTGGCTTTAAACCCAACACTCCTGCTAATAGCCCTTCAGGTTTGAGATCTTTTAATTCCTGATTCTTTTCTTCTTTGTTTAACTTTTGGAGTTTTCTATTCATGACAGTGGCTGGTTTGGTTTGGTGAGATAATGTTAGGTTAGAGAAAATGAGACAACTTTCATAGAATTTGTTCTGGGATTCTCTGAAACTTTTGAGTCAAGTCAAGTGATTACTTTGCCATGCTATCTTCGTGCCAATTTCTCCTATTATTACTTGGCTTGAACTTGAGGTGTTTTAACTGTTTGCGTCAGTAGATGTAAAATAGACTCAGGGGAAAATTTTTCATATGTGCATCAATTTTAGGATTGGGTCCTGTTGCTTAGGTTACTGAGAAAGGAGAGGAAGTTAACGGAAGGAAGCGAAAAAATGACTGCTTTAAACGATTTGGATTCTGTAATGGGTTTGTTTAAATATCGTTTCGCTGCAAACTAGTTAGTAAAATAAGTTTCCCCAGGAAAAGTCTCTTGAAAATGGCTTTTTCTAAATAAACGATGGTACATTTTGTCTCGTCTTACTATGCATTAAGTCAACTAGTAACCTCCTTTTCTGCCGCAATATGGTTTATATATTTTCTAGGTAAACAAGAAATGCTACGTCCTTTCCTGTGGATAAACTTTTCAAATGAAGTGTTTACTGACATTATTAGCAACTGCAAAGTTTAGACTTTATTTTATACATGAATTTCTGTCTTTTGACTAGCATTGTAATATCAGATTGTCCACGGAGGAACTCCATTGGCAGAGAGAATATAATTGTTTCTTTGCGAGACCACGAGGACAAAGAAAATGGTAAAGACCATAGTTGGAAATCGGCTACAGGTCGCTCACCAGCTTCTGTGAAGTGTTCCAAGAACTTCATGTCTCCAACAATCTCTGCAGCCTCAAAAATCAGTCCATCCCCAGGAAAGAAAGTATTGACTTCCAGAAATGAGCTTATTCGCAGCTCTATGCCGTCCGTAGATAGACAAGTTCCTTCAACAGAAGAATTGGATTCAAAGCCTGAAAAAGTTACCAATCAGAAGAAAGAGGTGTCATTTGATTCAACAGTCACTTACTTTGGGGAAGAAGAGGCAAGTAATGATGACATGCAGGCTCAAAAAATTGAAGAAATTGGTTCCAAGTTGCATACAATTACTACTGATGATTTCAACTTGACTTCGGAGGATGTACCACTGGAAAATGATTTTGTTAATCTTGATCCAAGTTTTGAGATTAGTCCCAGAGCTTCATGTTCTTTGCCAAGTCCTGCTTTGCCACCTCTTGATGCTGATCCATCAGTGCCTCTTTATGATCCCAAGACTAATTACCCCTCGCCCAGGCCTCAGTTTATTCATTATAAGCCATACCCTCGAATCGAGCTGTATCTTAACAAGCAAATAGATGGCAAGCGACTTGACCAGAATTTTCTTTTTGTCAGTTTGTCAGATACTGAAACAACTGAAGATGAAACTCATTCTGATGTTTCAAATAAAGAATCTGAAGATTCATGTTCAGGTGAAACTTTGAAAGAAGAAAAGCAGAAAGAGTTAGCCGTGTCTGAAATCAGCTCCGTTAGTGCTTCTGTAGCAAAGAGGCCGCCAAAGCCACGATTCTTTAAAACAAGAAAGTTCTTTGCTTTACTATTCCTGACCATTGCTTGCATTATGCTGTCACTGACGATGAATTCACAGTTCATAGATTCTTATTTGCTTAATAATTTAGACTGCTCTGAGCTCTATTACGTTCCAAATGAAATCTCAGGGTTCACTAGAAAAATTCTAGAGGATATAGTTCAGCAGTTCCCGCTACAGTTATCCAATTTGCTTTCTTATGGCCTCAAGATGATTGCTAGCTTCAGAGAACGTCACAAAATGGGATCCTTACAGTATGCTAACTTGACCTCTTTGCTGAAGGATGGTTCAACTGATGGTTACCTGATCTTTGATCATGGTTCTTTAGGAGCGCGGATAAAAAATGAGGAAGATAGTGATATTAAATCATTGGAGAAGGACATAGAAAAGATTGTAGGAGATGACCACCAGGGATCTGAAGAACAACAAGGTAGTGAATCAGAAGATGCGGGTAATGACATTGAAGAAGTTTCAGGAGATGGTCTCCATGAATTTGAAGAACAAGAAAACTTTGTAGGCTTTGAAGAACAAGAAGTGGATAATGTAGTGAAAGTCGACCTGACAGAAGGCAGAAGCGAATATATGTACGATGTTGATCTCAGCAGTGCAGTTCTTGGGGACATCAATTCAGCACCAGACGTTATTATTGAGGACACAACTGAAACTGCTTACAGGGTTGATGTTAGTAATGTTCTCATAGATGATATAATTCCTCAAAGCCAATTTGAAATGCTTGAAAAAACCCTCAGTTCTGCTGAAGCTGAAACCATTTTGGCAGAACAAAGTCTTGAAATCTCGCACTCCAGCGCTACCCATGAGAATCAAATAGGTTCGGAACCAGTGAACTTGGTAATCAACCGAGACATTTCTTGGGCACACATCGTGGCAGGGGTTTCCTTGCTTGCTTTGAGCCTTTTAGCTTTCATTTTTATGAAGAATCGAATATCTGTAACAACAGCAGCTTCTGCACCTCTATTGCCGCCACTTAGTAAGAAGCTGAATCATTGTCTCATGTCAGCTTCAGAATTCGATATTTTCGGAGAATCAAGCTCTTCCAAAATGAGCAGTTTTCAGAACGCGAAGAAAGAACTGGCCGGAACAAGTGAAGCTCAGAGCTACGAAAGGAGGCCTAGGACTACTAGCAGTAGAGAATCGTTAGCTTCATTGGATTACTCCATGGGATCATCATATGGCAGTTTCACCACATACGAGAAAATCCCGTTAAAAAATGTAAGCATAACAATTATGATTGTTAGTGCATTTCATAGTTGGCTAGAATTTTTGTTTCTTATGTTCGATTCTTGTCCTGCTTCTGAAGGGAAACAAAGAAGAAGAAGAGTTCACCCCAGTTAGGCGCTCCAGCAGAATCAGAAGCCAAGTCACTTCTCCGTGACGCAGAAAGATGGGAGGAGTTCTATGTTGCCATTGATTTATTTGTATTGTCTTTGATTATTTGTGATTTGATTATTTGTGATTCCCACTTCTCTTATTGCAATTTTTATCTGCCCTCAACAAAGATATTTGCCAGTTTCATGAGAAGCAATTTGACAACTTAAAATCTGTGATCTTGCTTGAATGAACAATACTATTTTGAAAGCATTTAATTTAAACCTTAATTTATTAAAGATTTGTTAAAATTTTAAATTTGATTTTTTAATATTTATTTATGAGTCTTCTTTTTAGCTGGACGTTTAAACTGACAAAAGGGTCCCCAACTAGAGCCCCTCCGGCTTCCGTTTTAGACGACAAAGTTCGAGAAACGTTTCAATCGTTATCATTTAGTTTTGTAGCCCTCCCCTCCTCCCTGAGTCCCTCTATCTTAAACTATGTTCGGAAAATTTCTCAAATGTTTTCATCTAGTTCTGTAGTCCTACCCACTTGCCATCTATGTTTGTTCCTCAGCGTGATTCCTCTTTTGTTGCAATCCCTAATCTCTAGTTTTGTAGCTTCTATTCCTAAACATTGTTACCTAGTTTTGTAGCTTCTCTTTGTCTCCTCTATTCATTTTAGTTGAAGTACATTCTATCAAAGCACGTTTCATCCTCTCTTTGCTTTGTCTGTTCAAGTCTAAGCATGTGTTAGTTCATATTTTAAATTAACTTGGTTTTAGTTGTCAAAGTAAGGATTCAGGTGACACTATGACCACATTTTGATTTGTTCATTGTCAATAAATCTTTACAGGTAATAATGTTTATTCATATGATTCCAACATAGTTTTTTTTGAGAAATTAAAAAAGAATTTAATTAATAAGAGGAGTGTAGAATTACAAATAACGCACTATTACAATGCCCTTACATAAATTAAAACAAATAAGAAAATAACCCAGACCTACCCACTTGCCATCAACATGTCCTAAGGGGAAAAATACACAGTTGTCCAAGGAAGCTACTCAAAGTCTCATTCTAGCTCCATCTTCTCTTAATCTCTAAATGAGAGATTCTTGTTCTGGCTTTAAATTTGCACCGATTCTTGGAAGCAATCATTTTGTAGGATTGAGACTCTCCCTCACCAGTCCATTGATCACATTTCTCACCAGTTACCAGGTGGGTTCACTTGCAACCATAATGTGTCCTTCATCTCTCCGTTAGTCTCCTACAGATATGCCCTCTATTTTTTGCTTTGCATTTCACTGTGTGTTGTATGAAGTGAAATTCTCCTTTTCGTATAAGAATAAGAATATTGCATACGATCAACATACATTAGTTATATTTTTCATAATTTGGCTAAGTGAGGTGAGCATTCCTTGATGGAGTTTGAGGAGATAATTTGCTTTGTTTGTGTCCTAGAAGCTTTTGAGGTTTCTTTCAGTCCATATTTCCTTTATGCAACCCTTGAAGGAAATAAGATAGAGAATTGTATTAGGCTCTAAAAATGACTTCAATATGATGAACCATTGCATAATCCTTATAAATTGATGAGTGCTTAAATCTCAGAGGCATTTGTGTCTAATCCAGCTCTAAATAGTCCAAAAGAAAAGACACCCAAAGAATAAATGGTCTTTGTTTTCTCTTCTTGAGTTACATAGAACACATTTCTCATTAGGATTTAGGAAGGGAAGCCTATCCACCATACTTAGCTTGTTTAGGGTTGTTAGCCATATAATGAATGAAGAGCTAGCGGAAAGCTCTTTATGCTAAATTATTCTATGCCAATCTACTTTTCCATTTCGTTTAATCAACCACTCCGTACAGATTTTAGTGCTGAATTGTCTCTGGAGATGATTTCTCCAAATGTATCTATCAGGGGACATCAAATTTGGTTGATACTTGTTAAGATATGTGTTACGATATCTTACTAATTAATTTTGGGCATTATTTGTAATTATACATAGTTGATTGTTTGAGGAATATTATTATGATGAGTATTTTATCTTGTGTGGGATTCTTAAAGATAAGATTTAATTGGGATAAAATTACAATATCTTTATGAAGATAATGTGTTGATTTTTGGTTATTTTATGACTATCTTTCATAACCCATTTTCAGTAGTTATATCTATCTAAAGTAGCTGGATTTTTTAAGGATTCTATCCAAATTGGTTAGCTATGTTTCCTCAAGGGTTGCGTGATTTTTTGGGCTTCCTTATTATTGTTTATGTGTGAAAAACCTCTAACAAGTTATGGGTGTTTTGCAGCCCTATAGCTTGTAACGTTTCAGTGACGAAACATTTTTTCTAAAGAGTTGTATGACTACTATGCATAGGATGCTTTAGTGACAATATCGAAAGTTCATAGTAGATTTCTTAGTGGATAACTTTCCATGCTTTGGTTGATGAAACTCCATATTTAGGGAAGTTGTTTTTATCTTAAGTGTTTTCTCTATTTTTGTACTTATTGTTTCAATCATTTGAGTTCTATTCTTATCTTTATTATCAAACATTGTTGTGAAAATCCTCTTTTGAGGATAGCACGAGGTAGTTGTACTATTGGGAGTGATTTACTTTCATGGGTTATGAGGATGAGGGATAGTGTCAAGGGTTGGGTGAGTTGGCTCTGTAAAGCCTTGAGTAAAACTATTCTATCACAAGTGAAATTTAATTAAGTTAAGTGAGGGCTCCACAGATGTAGGCAAGTTGTGCCGAACTGTGTTATCAAATATCGTTTGTCGATTTATTATTTGCATATTTAATTTTTTGTTTGTATTTTCCTAAAAAATGAACAGTTGCTGGCATAGTTGATTTGTATCAAGCAATCGACAGAAACAACTCAAAGTAACTGCGGCAGAACTAGATTTTGCAAAACCACATCCTTTCGTATTTTCAATATGGTTTTAGGAATTGAAGTTCCCTTGGGAATTCAATTCACTGCCTATCTTTTATAATATATTTTACCTTAGCATTTCAAGGGAGGTGGCTTCAAAGTTGAGTGGCAAGTTGATTGCTGATTAGGGAGTCGCTTCCTTTCTAATTGTCATACCAAAGACTAGCCTTTTCTCTATTAGCAACTTGACAAAAAATTTTAGGTTTCAATATTTACTTTAACTTCAGCAGTTGTCTTAGAAACCATGAAAGGGAAGTTTTAAGGTTAATAACCTTTATGCTCTTCCTTTATAGGAGATAACTATAGAGTTATTTAACCTATAAAGTTTCCTTGTCTTGTAGAATGGACCAGAATTTCTTTAGCAAAAGAGCTTTATTAGTGGATTTTATAGGAATAACTCCTAGACTCCCTCCACATTAGGTCTGCAAACATTACTTCACTTTACTTTGGTATGTCCCTTGTAAGAATCACAACCTCCCCATAAAAAAAATTCCTCTTGAATTTTTCCGCTGATTTAATGACTCCCCTTGCCAGCACCATATTAGAAGACTAATAAATATGTATGAAGTTGAGGACTGAATTGACTAATTGTAGCATACCTCCAAAGGATAGGGCTCGATTGGTGTAAGAAGTCAATCTATTCTAATTTTTCCAAAGAGAGGATAACAGTCACTTAATTGGATCCTTTTGGTTGTGATTGGTAAGCTTAGATAGCTTGAAGGAGTTTGTTTTCTTCTCATTTTAGTTATAAATGTTATTCTCCTTTCCATTTGATCTGCACTTTTGTACAGAACAAAATGGCTTTTAGTATAGTTGACAGGCAATCCAAACATGGAGTTCAATTGATTCAAAGTAGGCATCAGGAGATCAAATAAGTCATTGTTAACTTTAGAGAATAAGAATAAGTCATCTACAAAGCACAAATTCACCTAGGAGACTTTCTTGCACCTGCTGTAATGTTTAAACTCTGCTCCCTTGCCAATATTGTAATTCCAAAGAGAAGTTAGAGCTTTCATACATAATATGAAAAGATAAAGTGACAGGGAATCCCCCTACTTAAGCCCCATTTCACTATGGAAAATAGTAGTTAGATTTCCATTGACCATAATAGCATAAGTTGGAGAAGTAATACAGGCTTCAATACATTTAGTGAACCTATTAGAAAAAACTATCACTTCAAGTAATCTCAATATGAAATTTTATTCCACACTATCGAATGCCTTTTTAAAGCCTATCTTGAAGGAGTAGTTCTTTACAGAATTCCTCCTTGAGTAACTTCTCAGGAGTTTTTGCACTATGGAGATGTTATCTCCTATTTACTTACCCTACAAAAAGGCACTTTGGTTATCACTAAACAAGGATCCTATAACCACTTTTAGTTTGTTAGCAACAAGTTTTGCAATCACTTTGTGGAAGAAATTGGAGTATGATATTGGTCTATAATCCTCCAAAGATGCTAGGTTATTTAGCTTGAGAATTAAGCATAGATAGGTTTTGTTGATTTTCTTTAATAAAATTCTTGAAGAAATAATTCTTTGATAACTTATTTCACCATTGGAACTATCTCAAGCCAAGCCTTCTGAAACAAAGATCATTGAATCCATCTGGCCTTGGTTCCATTTTAGGATTCATTTGAAAGACCACCTTTTCTATTTTAGAATCCTCAATATTCCTTATTAGTGATTTTGTCTCCACCTCAGATAATTTGTTTTTAATAACTAATTCCAGGAGTTAAGTATGTATAGTTTCATTTTAAGAGTAGTAGAATTCCTTGAAATACCTCTTAGCCTCTTTCAACAATTCTCCTATTTGCATATCATTTTCCCATCCTATATGGTGATTGCATTAATGGAGTTAAAATTCCTCCTGACAATTAAAGAGTTGAAGACAAATTTAGTGCTTTTATCTCCTTCCTTGATCCACCTAATCTTAGCCTTTTTGTCTATTAAACTAACACAATTATTTAGAGCCTATAAGTAATCTTTCAATACAGTCTTCTTCGAAGATAAAAGAGAAATATCTCTAGGATTATAAGACAAGATAGTTTGAATTTAAGAGAGCTTGTCTTTGGATACTGTAATCCCTTGAGAGGTATTCCCCCATATCTGCTTCTAGAGGGACTTTAATCCTTCCTTGATTGTCATAAGCTTCTGTATATAATTGTATTGGAATGTTCCTTTGACATTAGCCTCCACACTTTTTCTTAAGGTATCTAGGAAGCCCTCCACTTTAGCCAAATAATTGATAAACCTAAAGGGAAAGCATCTTTTCACTTTTAAGAACTAATCACACTATTTAATCAAGGTATGGTCAGAGAAGATAGGATCTACGAAGGAGGCCTTGCTTTTTGAAAATTGTTGTAACTATGCCTGATTAACCATAACTCGATCTAGCTTTTTCTAAAGGACCATCCATTATTTTGCTTATTGCTCTAAGAGAAGATGTGTCCATATGCCTTAAGGTTAAGGACTCCTAATAGATCAACACAGTCTTTGAAGTCTAAAGGTAATTTCTCAGAGAGAAATGCCCCTCAGCTTCTGTTGTATAGATGATGGAATTAAAGTCACTTATAATTAACCAAAGTCCTACTACTCTTCTTTGAAAACTCAATAAACTCCCTCAGAGATCCTTCCTTTAAAAAGTATGGTGGAATCCATACACCACTGAGGTAAGGATGGAAATATTCTCCTCAATAAAATTCCACCTTATGTGTATAACCTGCATCTCTATTTCTAGTCAACAATCCTTGGATCAAATCTAACTATAATTTTGCCATATGTAAGAGCTTAGTGGTTTGAGATAAAACTCCACTTATAACCTAGTTTATTAAGAAACTTGAGAATCTTATAACTGATTTTTATTTCTAGAAGAGCAAATATCTAATGGTTTTCATTAGCAGAAAAATCTCTTAAAGTTAAAAGGTTTTTTTGGATAATTAATACCTTAACATTACATATTAAAATCATAACGAAATGCCTTTGGATCCTTTACCTTTACTCTTAATAGTATTCATCCTTCTGAAATTGGTGAATTAGTCATTGAGTTCACTTCCCCTAATATGGCTTGAGGTTAAAAGGGAGGGACTTGCCTTCCTTTCTTTTGGTTAATATCCCACTATTCTCCCTATTGGGGGACCATCTTATCCTCTATTGGATCATCACTAGTAATGCTTATTTCTGATTGCTCATTAGGCTAAAGTGGCTCATTTGAAGCAGATAGAGTTGGAACCTCTTTAGTTACTTTCTAGATTTGATTCATCTCTTCATTTTCTTTTTTGTCCTCCTACTCTAATCCCATCAGTTCTATATAATCCCCTTTCTTATATAATTTTCCAATTGATATCCACCTCTTACTCTGCATTTTCAATGAAAGCTTTCAATGGTAGTCCACTACTATATTGTCTTCATATACTATCTCATTCAAGGCCAGTCTTATAACAAGTATTTGACTTGGTAAATCTTTAAAGATATCTATATTAATACATAGACAAGCATAACCTAATCTTCTTCTTTTAGTTGTATTTTCATCTATACATAAAGTCTTCCCCAAGTAGCTTGCAATCATATTCAATCCCTTGGTAGTCTAATATTCAAAGGGGACATTGTACAGGTTAACCAATAAAGGAACTGGCTTATTTTTTTTGTTTCAACATGGAAACCGAATTGCTAGCTTTGAAGAAACAATGGTAGATTCATCATATGTCAGGGGCCTTTTTCCAAGACCTTGAGAGCTTAAGCTTTAGAGGTAAAGGTAAAAAGAGTTAAGTTTTTATTAGCTAGTAAGACTTTCACCAAACCATCTGTTCTTTCAAAAATTATTTGCCAGCTCTGGAAATAGAGGTCTCCTCTACAAAAAAAAGTTCGCCAGAAAAGCTTCTCAAGTTCTTGCTCCCTTTTGGAGAACTTCCAATCGAAAAGAAACAATGACTCTACCCATTTTTTCTTTGGTAGGGGAGTAATGGAGTGTTGATTCTTCATCCACAGTGATCACTTGCTTCCAGCTTTTCTTAACTTTAGAGGAGGAAGAAGAGCCCTTCTCAACTGGCTTATAATTAGAGTCAAAAGCAAGGTTTCAGAAGGGTAGCAAGGGAAATTCACTTGTTGATTCTGCACAAAAGGCCGGAGCTTCAAGGATCTATATAATGATTAGGATTGGGTGGGGAAATTTGGTTAGAGTTGTGAAGAAATTTTGAAAAAGTTGTTACTATAAAAGGTAACTAATCAAAGAAGGGAGTAAAGAGGAAAAAATGACCTAAATGCCCATTTCTATTTCACTTAGAGGTAAAGAGAAGAAAGGAAGGAAGGAGGGCACTTAGGAGGAGGTGAATACAAAAAATGTCGAATTGATGAAATGAGGGATGAGCTTAGAAATAGGATGCAGTTGAATAAGGTTATCAGAGTGTTGGATGAGAGGGCAGGATGAAGATGAACTAGCCTAAGGGATGGAACTCCCATTTTTGGGGATGGGGTTATGGAAAGAGATTGGAGAGAAAAGGTTCCCATTGTGTTTTTCACACGTTAAAAATCCCACATAGTATTGTATATGTTTATGAGTGATTTTTTATTAGTAAATTTAAATATAAAAAGGCCAAATCATTCATATGTATTCCTTAATTTTATTGGCAGCTTAAATTAAAAAATTATGTAATTAAAAGTTTGATAAAGAAGGGCCTTGGACTCAGTTTACAATTGTCTTAGTAATTATTCCTAGACTCTTCCTTTTGACTTGCATGGAAATAACAAGCTCAAACATGTAGTTGCCATGTCATGCTCACAGTATTCAAATTACACTATATCTTTTAAAAAATGTTCAAATTAAATCTTAAGGAGATAAAAAAATTTAACGAATATTTGACTCCATTAGTTATTTGTCATGTCGTTAATGACGTTACATAAATATATTATTTTTAAATTTTAATTTAAGCTCATGGTGTCACGAATGTGTCACCTAACTCGTTGAGACCTAATTACAATTATTAATTAATTACATTATATTTTTAATTAAATAAATAAAACTAATTTTGTAATTTTTAAACCCTTAATTTTAATATTCCTAACCTTAAAATAACAAATCTTCCCTCCCACTTCATTGTCCCCTTTTCATCGCCATCTTCACCAACATTCGTCGATTTTCCTTTTAAATATTATTGTTACAAATATTTGTAGAGTATCTAATTTTAGGAATTTGGGTTGCAAATACCAAAGAGAAGAGATAATGAAGAGGTAATAAAGAGAAAGAAAATAAAAGAAGAAGTAGAGAAAAAAGAACTTAGAGAGAGAAAATCAATTGTTTGTTATTCATTTTTCTCTCCTCCAGCATCAACTATTATATTAACGACGATAATAACCATTGGTGGTTGCCAATCGTTACACAACATGCCTTTATTATACATGACATCATTTTTAGTATTAACGTATTATTCAATACTACATCGTTTACAACCAACCATTCCTACTTCACTCTTCAGCTCACACACTCATATCATTTCCCCTTTCCTCAAGAACCTTATCCACAAGGTTTACATCTAGAAAACATTGTTGCATATCATACAAAAATTCCCAAGAGACATTGTTATCCTTCAAAGACGACCACTGCACTAAGATCTGTACTACAAGTTGATTATTATGATTAATTGATCTGTAATTAATAATAGCAATTAGTAAACGAAGAGCTTAATACAAATTTGGTGGTAATACTGTCAAGGTTATTGTAGAGTAAGAGACTTGTTGTTTCAGCTACAAAATATGAAAAGTATGATGAATCGTATTTTCTGCAAGTAAATCTAGTTGATATGTCATAGATCCCATCTTTTGAATGATTATCAACGGACCATAAAATAAAGCCACCAACTTTTGCAATTGACGCCCTTTAACACTATATTGATGATAAGGTTGTAGCTTCAGATAAACATAATGTCCTACCATAAATGTTCTCTCCATTTAATGGCGATCATTAATTTATGTCTTGTGATTTTGTGCTCATTGTAATTAAAAATGCAGTATATTGATCATAGATTCCTTATCTATCAGAACCTGATCCACTACTAAAATGGACGAGTCTTTAGCTAAATATGGAGTATACAATAAAGGTGGAAAACCACAAATAGGATGAAATAAAGTACTATTAATAATTGAATGAAAGGTAGTGCTATGCCACCATTTTGCCAAGGATAACCATCTACTCCAATTTGTTGGACAATCATAAGACATAAATTGAAGGTATGTTTTGAGAGTGCGGTTGAGAACTTATGTTTGTCCATCCAATTGAGGATGGTAATTAGTGGAAAATTGGAGCTTAACATGTTGAAGACAAATAACATCTCTATCACTCGTGAAAATGACATCCTTGTCACTAGTAATTGTTTGTGGCATACCATATAGCTTAAAAATATGATCCATAAAGAGTTTACCAATCTTTGCCGCAATATAAGGATGACATAAAGGAAAAAATGAGCATATTTTCTTATTCTATCAACAACTAAAAAAATCATCAAGTATCCTTTTAACAATGGTAAACCTTCCATAAAATCCACGCTAATGTTAGTGCATAAATGTTGAGGGATAGGTAATGGTTGAAGCAATCTAGGTAAATTAGTGGTTTCATTTTTATTTCTTTGACAAATTTCATATTTACATACAAACTCCCTAAAATCTCTTTGTAACCTTCTCCAAAAAAATATACACTCAATTTCTTATACGTTCCTAACCCGAATGTCCTCCTTGAGCAGATGTATGTGATAGATCAATTAGCTTGAGACAAAGAGGTATTGAATTGCCAATCCACTAAATGCCCTTTCCATCGTAAAATACCATTAACCTAAGTATACATCGTCCCTTTATATTCACCTTTTTGAATTTGTGAAATCAATTTATGAAGAAATGTATCTTGCTACCAACTTTCTTTAATGTCCGAGAGCAACCCTGTGCTTACTTGTGAAAGGGTTAAAGTGATTGGCGCAGTACTACTCACCCTGGATAATGAGTCTACCACAGAATTGTCAACTCTCTTTTATACTTAATAAAAAAATCAAAACCTAACAACTTTGACAGTCAATTATGTTGGAAAAAGGTTGTGATTTTTGATCCATCAAGTATTTAAACTGTGATGATACATTTGAATCATGAAATGTCTCCCAATTAAGTAATGTGATCATTGTTTCATGGCCATAACAAACGCTAAAAATTCCTTTTCATACACCAAGAGATTTTAATATTTTTTGGACAATGTTTTACTAACAAAAGGTATAGGATGATTATCTTGCATGAGTACCGCACCTATACCCTCCCTATTAGTATAAGCTTTGACTACAAATTCCTTCACAAAATTAGAAAGAACCAATATATAAGTTGTTGTCAATGCTTGTTTTAAAGCTGCAAACGCAATCGTTGCCTCATTTGTCCAGTGAAACGAATCCTTCTTCAGCAAGTTAGTAACAGTTTTACTTATCTGCCCATAAATTCTAATGAATCTTCGGTAATAACCATATAAACCAAAAAATCCTCTGAGTTGTTTAATATTTTCTGGTTGCGGCCTAGCCGCTACTGCTTGAACTTTCTTTGGATCCGTCAAAACACCATAACCACTGATTATATGTCCCAAATATTCTACTTGGGAAACCTCAAAAGAATATTTAGAGAGTTTCACATACAATTTCTAATTTTGTAGAGAGTTTAACATACAATTGCTACTATAGTAAAGTCTCCAATACTAGTTATAGATGCTCTAAATGTAATTTAAAAGAGATACTATATATCAAAATATCATAAAAACATAATTACAAACCTTCACAAATATTTCTTAAAGATTTGATTCATTAAGCTTTGGAAAGTATTGGGTCATTTGTTAGCCCAAAAGGTATTACGAAGAATTCATAATGTCCTTGATGGGCAAAAAGTTGCTTTGTAAACATTTTCTTCATACACCTGTATTTGATGGTATCTGCTCTGAGATCCAACTTGGAGAAAAATTGTGCGCCATTCAACTGATCAAATAATTCTTCCACCAAAGGAATAGGAAATGAGGAATAGGAAATTTGACTTTTATGATGTATTGATTTAGTGCTCTCTAATCAACACAAAATCACTAAAATACATCCTCCTTCTTAATTAAAATCACCAAAGCTTAAGAAGGGGCTGATGCTTTGTCTAATGATTCCTTGTTTCAATATATCAACTACTAATTCTTCCAAATTGCATTTCTACACTCCAGAGTACCTATAAGGCTAAAGACTTACAGCTTTTGCTCCCTCGTTTAATGGTATTCGATGATCATAAAATCTAGATGGAGGTAATCCTCTTGGTTTTTCAACGACATCACTAAACTATTTTAATAATTTCTGCAGTTGCTTATGGAATTCATCAAGTTGATCTGTTACCTTTGCTTCCATCAGTGAATATATCAGTTCCATCTAATGGTCATCTTCTCCCTTATAATATAATCTATACACTACCATAAAACAACAAATAACATCTTTATCACTCCACACCTTTGCTAATTTCTTATCAGGAAACTTCACCAAGCTTCTATGTCCATCGTTCACTAATTCCATCTCTTTACCTTTCCAACATAATTTTACGGTTCCATTTTGATAATTAAACACAATGCTGTTCAACGTAGACAACCATTGAACCTCTAACATCGTATTAGTACGTCCTATCTCAATCACCAAAGCATTCAAGCAGAATTCTCTACCTCCCATCTGTCGCCTTAAGTTTCTACACACCTGGATGCAACTCAAGTTCGTTCCTCCTCCTACTATAATAGACAACTCCTTCACCACTTCTAACTCCGTTCTCATTCAAAATATTAATTTTTTATTTACAAAGTTATGTGTACTTACCTCATCCACCAATATATGAATTACGTTTCCATCTATCATACCTTACACCTTAATCTATTGATAATTAACTATAATCACCCTAAACATGGTTTATAAGAATATACTTGGTAACTCTTCTTCTTCAACTTCATTAGCTTCCCCATTCTCCACCTCATCTTCTACTACATACATCTGCAACACTGTCTTCTTGCACTTGTGATCAAGGATGTACTTTTCTTCACACCAGAAGCACAACCCTTTAGCTCAGTGTTCATCTAATTCCTTACTCAAAGTAGTCTTTCTCTTTTTTAACTCCTTGTCTCCTTTATAATTCCCATAAACAAGAGTAGGTAACAGGTCATATAAGGAATTTACCTAATTCAATGAGTTTCTAGCATAATTTGACCCTCTCTGTTAGAACCTTCCCTTCATTCCATAATGTACCACCACTATTTCATACTTTCTTGGCAAATATATGCCTATTAAAAAGTCCTCAGGTTGCATAACTTCAGTGGTATTTAATTTCTACCTTCAACTCTTTCATAAACACACTAACCAAATAAGGTTCTAGCATCACTAGCTTTGGTGATAACATATGAAACTTATTGCAATATTTATTCACAGATCGTATCTGCCTCAATTCTTTTAATTCCCCCACCAAGTCTTCAAAAGCTACTTCTCCAAACCTTTGTTCCAATGCCAATATATAATCTCCCCAACTAAGAGGATCTTAAGTTAATCTATTCCTTACATACAACTCATGACAAGCCAATGCTTCACCCTCTAAATACATTGTAGTCAAACCCACCGTCAACTCTACTAGTGTTCGATCCAACATAAAAAATTGTTTATACTTAAATACCTAAGCTAGAAAATTTTCTCCCTTAAAAACTGACAATTCAATCTTGCTACACCACATAGGAATGGTGTAACGTCCCCTATAGTAACTGTCCATTTCTAGTTTCTGGAACCCTCCAGTCAGCATTTCTGTGTAGACCATTGTCAAAATGATATTTTTGATATAGCTGAGTAATCCACTCTTTCAACTCTTAAATATTTCATTCATGCCTTAACTCTAATTATTGCATCCAATTTCATAGGCCTTCCTCCGTTCACCTCCATTTTTGATCTCTGGTTCCTTTTGCCATTTTGTAGCATCTGTTGTAGTCTAGAATCTTACTCTAATACCAGTTTATGTTACAAATATTTGTAGAGTATCTAATTTTGGGAATTTAGGGTTTGCAAACACCAAAGAGAAGAGATAACAAAGAGATAAAGAAGAGAAAGAAAACTAAAGAAGCAGTAAAGAAAGAAGAACTTAGAGAGAGAAAATTAATTGTTTATTATTCGTTTTTCTCTCCACCAGCACCGATGATTATATTAAGAACTATAATAATCACTGGTCATTGCCAATCGTTACGCAACACGTTTATTATACATGACATCATTTTTAGTATTAACATATTATTCAATACTACATTGTTTACAATCAATCATTCCCACTTCACTCTTCAACTTACACACTCCTATCAATCACCAATATCTCTATTCACATTGTCTTCTTTTTTGCACACCATCTTCTTTCTTACTCTTTGTTGTCATCATCTTCTTTCTTCCTTTTCACCGTTCGTCGTTCTCTACATAGTTGCTCATAATGAAATTAATAGTGAAACATATCCAACCTTACAATTGCTCTAAAATGTAAAGGAAATTGCAATTAAGACCTATTTCTTATTCTATCCTCTGTAAAGTTGCTTATGGGAATGTTAACAGCCATTCGTGCTTTATATGTCAGCTGGTTTGAGCACATAGTTCTATCATACAATGCAATTGCTAATCATCATTTAATCTGGATAGTAAGGGAATCTCGAAGGGTTATTAATGTAAGGTCCTAATTATCATTTGCTAAGCAAGCAGCTAATTTATTTATGAGTTTATATGTCCTTGAATTTATTTATAGCTCTAGATTGGATTTCAATAACTATTTGTTAGTCTTCATTTTTTGTGTTTCAATAAATGTACAAAGACCTTTTCTAATTTATTGAGCTAAGGATGCGTCGTCCAAATTGTGTTAAGGGCCATTTTTAAGAAGAAATTTGAGTTATTAAATATGTTGATTTTGTTGCATCACCTAATCTTAGTCTTACAGAAATGTTAAATACTCGTTTTAAAGTCAGCCCTATTATATTTGAGGTGTTTGTGTTCTAATTCTCCTTAATTAAAAGTGAAAAAGTTAAATTTTGATAATAGTATATATAAATGTATATTTAGATGTACTTAAGTATTAACTACCCATTCTATATGTACTGTAAATTTCCCAAAAGACATTTAAACAATTAAGTTTAGGCTAAAAGCCTAAATTAGGGCTTAACCTTTTTTAGTTTGATCATTTTGGGACTAAAACTTGAAAGTTGTTCAAAGAAGGGCTAAAATTTCACGAGTCTGCTCAATTTAAGACTTTTGTGGACAGAATTTAGAACGTGTTTACACACGCCGTTACATGCAACAACGTGACATCGTTACCTTTTTTTAAATGCCATATATAAAAGATTAAAAGGTTTTAAGTTTTAAGTTTTAAACCTAAAATTTTGTAAATTTCCCAAATACTATAAAATTTATAAATTAAAAAACAAATTCCTAAAAGTTACAAAAAATCCTAAAATCCCATCGTCGCTCCCTTCTCTGACGCATCTTCACCGTCAGCCATTCCATTGTAGTCTTCATGCAAGGGATGTCTAGCTTGGTTAACGCATCAAAACTGTCACCAGATCTGCACTTTATCCTTTGTTGAAGGGGTTGTGATGCTTAGTTAATGCATCTTCACCGTCCCTCGATCCGCACTCCAATCTTCATTAAAGGGGTTGGCTTGCCTGGTTCACGCATCATCTCTTGAAACTAAGGTAAGTCCTAGAATTAAGTATTAGACATTATACTTAAGAGCGATAAAACATTTGATTTTGAGAGGTCTAAGGTTAAAGAAGTTTGAGGTTAGAGTAGTAAAAAGAAGAAAGTGCAAAGGTTAGAGTAGTCTAAGGAAGATAGTATGAATGAGATGGGTAGTTGCAGAATGGGTAGCTGCTAGGACCAACTGCTTTTCTATTGTACTCTGATTGGTAGAAATTTCAATTTTTCTACCAATCAGAGCATAATAGAAAAGCAGTTGGTCCTACAAAATCTTATTTTTATGTTTGTAATTTTGTTTCCCTCCTACATCCTTTTTGCTTTACTAGTGGGAGTATTTGTCATATGAGTGTGTATTTTTTCAATTGCAACTGATGTATTATTTTTATGTTGTTGTTTGCAATAATCTGACTATCATTGATGATAAAATAAAGTTTTGATTTTATTATTCTAGTAGTAACTTAAATTTGAAAGACTCTAATTACTAGTAACATAAAGTTGATGTAACAATTGAATTGAATAAGGATTGCATTTAATATGGATATTTTTGAAACATTGAGGCATAATAAATCATTAGGTAGGTATATAGGCTGGAAACTAGTAATGCAATTCCTACGAGGCTTATAGGTGAAAAATTCCATGAGCTTAGGAGCTACAGCGAGAACATGTTTCTCGATTCACAGGTGTAAACAACATCATGTACCTTAATAAATATAACTTCGTAAGTTGGTTAATGGAATTGTTATGAATATGTTAGCATCATGTGTTGTGCTAAGCTTTAATTTTTCACTTTCACTTCAATATTTCCTTTCAACATTTTGACTGAGTCTCTTCATTTTCTTGGAGTTGGTTTTTTTTGTTTGGCATAATAACATTTGATGAAATAACTCTAAGGTTTCACCATGCGGGATGTTTTGTTAATGTGGGTGATGATGTTTTATATGAGGATGGTTTTGTGGATGAAATTGAATTTGATCATGACTTACTGAGCTATTTTCAACTAGTTGATGTATGTAAGAAAAGTGGGTATAACAATGTGTACCTTATGCCTGGTTTTGAACTATGTAATGGTTTGAGAGTTATACAAAATGATGCTAGTGTATTAGATATGGTTAGTCAGATGATGGGTACAGGTGGTATTGATATTTATATTGAACATGGTGTGGATACCCCTATTGAAGTAATTGATGAAGAATGTAATGAGGTTAATTAGGGTAATTTAGTTGAAGATAATGATGAGGATGTTAATAATGAAGGGTTTGGAGGTAATGTAGGTAATCTAAACAATATGCCAAATGTGGAGGATGAAAATGATGCAGATATGGAGAATGAAGATGATACAAATATAGAGGTTGAAGAGGATGAAGAGCAAGGAGATGAAGGTAATGGTCCGGATGAAGATGTTGATGAGGATTTAAAGTAAGGAGATGAAGGTATTGTTCCGGATGAGGATGTTGAAGAGGATTTAGGGAAAGGAGATAAAGGTAATGGTCTAGATGAAGATGTTGAAGAAGATTTAGAACAAGGAGACGAAGGTAATGGTCCGGATGAAGATGTTAAAGATAATAGACCACTTGAAGCTGATGCAGTTGATATAGATGATGAAGATGAGGTAGTTTTGTCTGAATATCATGATAGTGATGAATATGGAGAACTTGTTAGTGATGTAGATGATATGGTAGATGATGTTACTAGTAGGAAAAGGAAATACCCTGTTTATGATGAAAATGCAGTTAAACCTTATATTGAATTAGGGATGATTTTTCTTAATCATTTGCAATTTAATTGTGCAGTGAGTTTGTTGTCCATCAAAACAAAGAGGGTTGTCATATTTACAAAAAATAAGCCCAACTTTGTCCAAGGTAAATGTAGGATAGGGAATTGCCCTTGGTATATATAAGAGCATTTGATAGGAAGCTGCAGTCATTTTAAGTTAGGAAATTCAGGAACAATCATAACTGTAATAGGGTTTACACAAATCTTAGGATGAACACCAACATCTTATCTGACTTGTTGAAGGATAAGCTTAAAAGGGAGCCATTTTTGAAGAATGATAACATCAAATTTTACGTTCAGGATTGTTTAGGTGTTGAAGTGTCCATGAGAATGGTGAGAAGAGCAAAGAAAAAAAATAGTAGACAGTGTTGTGACCAACATTGAAGAGGAGTTTGGGAAGCTTTGGTCTTATGCTAAAGTGATTAGGCAAAGCAACCCAAGAAGCACTATTACATTGACAGTGTTTCAGCCAATTCTAACATCTCCACCTGTAGTTCAAAGAATGTACATATACTTAGAAGCTATTAAACATGGGTTTAGGCATGATGCAGGCATTTTCTTGGCCTAGATGGATGTTAGTTGAAAACCAAAACTAGGGGTGAACTTCTATGTGCTATAGGAAGAGATGGAAATAATCAAATATTTCCTATTGCTTAGGCTATAGTTGAAGTTGAGTCGACAGTCATATGGAAGTGGTTTATTGAAAGGCTGAAAGAAGATTTATCTCACTTGGGATCCGGAATTGGTTGGGCTATAATGACTGACCAACAAAAGGTAAAAATTTCACATCAATCTTGTTTTTACTTTCATTGAGAGTGTAACTGTTAT
>JAOTAY010000191.1:35372263-35389493 GCA_025629805.1 Erythroxylum baracoense
AATGCATTTATTGAAGACACATTTATTAGCTTAATACTTAATTATTAAAATGTCACCCACCTTGAATCCTTGTGCTTAAGCTTGATCAAAAGCCCCTTCAACTTGCTCCTCTTGCCTCAAAGGTTCCTCTTCAAGAACACAAAAATCCAAAATTACTATAAAATTCGGAATTGAAAACCCTAGAAAATAAAAACATGAATTTAATCCTAGAACAAGCATACCCATGCTTTTCCCTAAGGCATTTGAACCTAAACCCTCAAGAAAAATCCGAAAATTCTTACCTTAAGGATCACCCACGAAATTTTCTTCTTGCCCTAACTGAAAGAGTAAACTTCCTCTTTCACTTTCCTTCTTGATAAGCACTCCAAAACCCTTTCCAAAGACAAGCAAGGCAAAACCCTAACTTTTCTCTTCCTCTCTTCTTCTCCTTTTTTCACCGAAACTCACTTTGTTCTTTTCTTGTAAAAACTTGTTCTTCTTTTCTCATTCACGACAACCTCTCCTTCTTTTTCACTCTTTCATGAACAAGAAACCAAAAGACTAAAATGCCCCTCCTTGTAAGACTCAACTCTTAATAGCTTAAGTGATCTTCCAAAATTAACCCTATACAAACTCTTGTTCTTTTAATCTAACTAACACCATAAGCTTTCAAATTAAATCTCAATTCCTACTTTTAATCCATCAATCTTAAAAAAAAATTTCTACCCCCCAAAAACTTTATAATTTATACCTAATCGCAACAAAATGATAAAATTTATCCCCAACATATAGTAAGAAGAAAATCGGGGTCCAACATTAATCTTTGAGACTCGATCTAGAAGCTGGTCATTCACAGAGCGTCCTGGTTTTTTGCTTCTTTTCGCCTTCATTGTTGCACAACTGGTACACAATTCTACAAAAACTTTGATACCCTATTTTGCATTTTGTAGCTAGTTTCAGTCAGTGAAAACTTCTTCCATATCTGTGACTTTGATTGGTTTCGTATAAACAGATTGCTTTTGCCATTACAACACTTGCAAACTGGGAATTTACTGGGATTAGAAGCATTAGATGGAGGTGGACAGGTGTTATTTGGGTGTTTAACATAGTGACTTACTTGTTACTTGATCCTTTTAAGTTGCTGTTCGATATGCTCTCAGCGGAAGAGCCTGGAATCTGGTGGTCAACCAAAAGGTAAGTAAGCTAAAATTTGAAACTCCATTTTCATGATGTGTTAAGCTTTCCAAGTTCTTTAAAATCCCATTATCAAAGGTGAGCTTATTTTTATTTTTGGAACTTAAATCAGACTCTTTGACAAGTAAAAAGGACTTTGGTAAAGAAGAGCGAGAAGCTGCATAGGCAATTGAGCAGAGATCATTACATGTGTGAAGGATATTGCAAGCACGACCTAATATTGAGGTCAGCCCAACATTTTCCAAGCCCAGTATGTAGATCATTCTACACACTTTGTATGATGTGACAGCACTATCTATTATACAACTAATGTAACAAAATTTGTTGTGCGAGATGTCTTTTTATGGATTACACCTTATTAATTCACTATATATTGTACTGCTCACTAGAGGAATAATCACTAAGATTTGTCCAGTCTATTCTCTCTTATTCTTTGCCTTTGCTTCTTCGTCCCCTGTTATTGAATCTTTTAACTTGGTACCAGAGCTGGTTCGAATGGCCATCGAAAGCAACAGCATACACAGCTCCTCCACTTCCATCGAACACACCTTAAATCCTACTAGAATGCACATTATAACACCACATCAACTTGGCCAAATGACGATGATCAAGCTAAATCATGAGAACTTTTTGCTATGGCAGAACCTTGTCTGGCCTATTATTCGAGGAAATAAACTGGAAGGGTATGTTACAGGGGCAAAAGAAATGCCACCAACGTCGAAAACACTATTGAAGGTGCTGCAGAAGTGGAGATTCAGCCAAATCCTGCCTTCGAGGATCGGGTTGCCCAGGATCAAACACTTCTGGGATGGCTGTACAACACACTGGAAATCAGCGTAGCAACTGAGTTGATAGGCTACCTCGCAAGAACTATAGAACGCGTTGAAGGAACTCTTTGCTGTAAAAACTCAGGCCAATATCATCTTCTACAAGAGATAATTCGTTAGAATGCAGAAAGGAAGTCTGAAGATGGAGGACTACCTAAAGGCTACAAAGAAGATAGCCGACAACCTTGCGTTAGCGGCCACCCTGAAATAATGGAGGATCTAGTTTCTCAAACTCTTGCTGGTCTGGATTCGGCTGAATATAGTCCAATAGTATGTCAGATAGCAGAAAAAGAAAACATCACCTGGGTGGATCTACAGTCAAAGCTTCTTAATTTTGAGAAGAGACTCGAACAACTGAACGAAGTTTCACTAACAGGAAACTCATTTCAGCCTACAGCAAATCTGCTGAACAACGGAAGAGTAGCATACCCTGGTAACAATAACAGGGGAGGTGGAGGCAGAAATCATCATACCTACAGAGGAGGAAGGCAATCTGGATGACGGAACTTTAAGGGAAATTGACCCATATGCCAAGTTTGTGGCAAAATCGGGTACTCTGCAGCTTACTACTACTATAGGTTTGATAACAACTACATGGGAAAAATACTCGAAGATACAAACAAAGCTACAAATGCTGCTTTCACTGCTACTTGCAGAACAGAGAATGAAGATGGCCACTGGAATGTTGATAGTGGCGCTAACAATCACGTCACAAACAACCTCAGCAAACTTCAGATTAAGACCAACTATAATGGACAGGACTGCCTCACCGTTGGAAATGGTAAAAATCTTGCTATTTAGCATGTTGGTAAGTCACTTCTGAAGACCTGCAATAACAGGGAGCTAATACTACAAAACATTTTACATGTTCCAGAAATTAAGAAAAATCTACTTAGTGTTTATCAACTCATCAGGAACAATAATGTTGTGGTTATCTTTGACAAGCTTGGTTGCATTGTGAAGGATTAGCTCACAGGAGCACCTCTGCTGTGGGGAAAAATTAAACAAGGACTCTACTGTTTTGATGCAACCAGCCCACACCAAACCATTTTATCCTTGATCACCTACAAAGCCAAAGCACCTCAGTCTGATCACACGAAAGAGTACAAAACATGGCACAACCGTCTTGGACACCCCTCTCAAGATACTTTAGCTAAAGTTTTATCTTCTTGTAACAGACATCTCATTTCAAATAAACACTCATTTTGTGAATCCTATCAACTGGGTAAATCCCATCATCTGGCATTCAACTCATTTTCTTCACATACTAAAGAAACTTTGGAATTCATTCATTATGACATCTGGGGCCCTGCTCCACTTCACTCTTCTGCTATGTTTCAATACTATATCATTTTTGTGGATGATCACACTCGTTATTCTTGAATTTATCCATTAAAAACCAAAGCAAAAACAGCACAAACCTTCATAAATTTTAAAGTTCTTGTTGAAAACCAGTTAAACAAATAGATCAAAATCTTTCAGTCTGACTTGGGAGGTGAACTTTTAGCTTTATCCAAATATTTCCAAGAAAATGGCATCCACACCAGATTCTCATACCCACACACTTCAGCCCAAAATGGACGCGCTGAGTGAAAGCACAGACATGTGGCTGAACCGGGCCTGTGTCTGCTAGCCGAGTCACATGGTCCTTTCAAATTCTGGCTAGAGGCATTCGAAACTGCCACCCATCTAATAAATCGACTACCGACATCAGTTCTCAAAGGACTCTCACCATATGAAAAACTCTTCGGCAAGCCACCAGATTATTCTTTCTTGAAAACTTTTAGTTGTGCGTGCTACCCTTGCCTTCAACCTTACCAAAACCATAAGTTGGAATTCCATTCAACCAGGTGCGTCTTTCTTGGTTTTAGCCCACACCATAAAGGCTATAAATGCCTAAGTTCAACCGGTCGAATAAATTTTTCACGTAATGTATTATTCAATGAAGAGGATTTCCCTTTCCACTCAAACTTTTTAAATACTCATTCAGCTGAAACTCCATCTGTCATAAATGTCCCTGTTTGGCTTAACAACCTACAACCCATGACTGTTGATACCTTACTATACAATCATAGCAGTGAGTCTTTAAATGATGAACCCGTGGCATTGACAGGTCCTGCAGCCCAAAGGAGTTTAGAAGGCTCGATTAATCCCACAATAAAGGTGCCATCACACTAGATGATGACACATGCCCAGAGCGGTATTTTCAAACCCAAAAACCTCTCATATGATTATCAGCTTTTTGCAGCAACAAGAAGCCAGATGCTGCCAGAGATTCCTTCCTTTGTGCAGACAGCAATGAGGCACCCTATATGGAAAGAAGCTATGATGGAAGAAATGCTTGCTCTCAACAGAAACAATACGTGGACCTTGGTTCCATATCAGGAAGACATGAAAATAGTTGGGAATAAGTGGGTCTACAAAGTGAAAACTCAACCAGACGAAAGCTTCCTAAAGTGCAAAGCACGACTAGTTGCCAAGGGGCTCCACCAAATGCCCGGAATCGATTATGGCCAAACTTTTAGTCCGGTAATCAAACCTACTACACTGCGAATTTTATTGACAATAGCAGTCTCGAAGGAATGTATGATAAGACAACTCGACGTAAATAACACATTTCTGAATAGGGATTTGCTAGAAACTGTATATATGTATCAGCCGGAAGGATTTGAAAACAGAGAGAAACCAAATGCTGTGTGTCGACTGAACAAGGCTCTGTATGGACTTAAACATGCGTCAAGAGTCTGGTTTGACAAACTCAAATCCGCATTATAGAGTTGGGGGTTCAAAAACTATTGTATTGACTCCTCATTGTTTGTTTCTTATGTTTCAGGTTCTGTAATTTTTGTCCTAATATATGTGGACGATATAATTATAACAGGTGACAGCCCTCCTACTATTCACAAACTCACAAAAGATCTGAACTCGCATTTCTCATTAAAAGACATGGGAGATCTCCATTTATTTTTGGGGATAGAAGTGGCACGGGACAACAACGGCCTCTATTTGACACAAACAAAGTACGCAAAAGAGATTTTAAAGAAACATGGCATGGAAATGAGTAAACCATGTGAGACTCCAGCTTTCAGTGTAAATGATTTAACCATATGTGGGGGAAAACCCCTGGAAAATCCAACTCTATACAGGCAAGCTATAGGGGCACTACAGTATCTCACACATACACACCCAGATATCTCTTTTGCCGTTAACAAGCTCAGTCAATTTCTAAAGGAACTAGCAGAACAACATATGAAGAGTCTGAAACGAGTCCTACGATACATAAAGGGCACTTTAAACATAGGAATACACATTAAGCCATCAGACAACCTCATAATTACAGGATTCTCGGATGCAGATTGGGCGTGCTCCACAGACAATAGACAGTCAGCGAGTGGATATTATGTAAACTTAGGAGATACTCTTGTCTCTTGGAGCTCCAAGAAGTAAAGTGTGGTGTCAAGATCAAGCATTGAATTAGAATATAGAGCACTGGCACAACTTTCCTATGAGATAGCCTGGATATAGTCCCTTCTCGAAGAGATCAAACATCATAACAAAAGCATTCCAATCGCTTGATGTGACAACGTAAGTACAGCTGCTCTTGCCAATAATCCCGTATTTCATGCAAGAACTAAGCACATAGAGATAGA
Organism: Erythroxylum baracoense; assembly: GCA_025629805.1. NCBI lineage: Eukaryota > Viridiplantae > Streptophyta > Magnoliopsida > Malpighiales > Erythroxylaceae > Erythroxylum > Erythroxylum baracoense. Next base: position 35,377,914 of record JAOTAY010000191.1, read on the forward strand.
TATGCACTTTGTGAGAGACAAAGTGCTGCAAAGAAAGCTAAACGTTCGATATATACCCTCATGTGATTAAATAGCTGACTGCTTTACAAAGGTCCCAACGCACTCATAGTTTAAATATCTGCGAAATAAATTGGGAATCATAAAGAAACCAGGAACCATGTCGTGCTTGAGGGGGGCTATGAAGGATACTACAAGCACGACCTAATATTGAGGTCAGGCCAACATTTGCCAAGCCAAGTATGTAGATCATTCTACACACTTTGTATGATATGACAACACTATCTGTTGTACAACTAATGTAACAAAATTTGTTGTGCGAGATCTCTTTTTATGGATTACACCTTATTAATTCACTATATATTATACTGCTCACCAGAGGAATAATCACTTAGATTTGTCCAGTCTATTCTCTCTTATTCTTTGCCTCTGCTTCTTCGTCCCCTGTTATTCAATCTTTTAACTACATGGGCTCCAATATGGTGAATACAGAAGATCCACTCATAGGAAAAGCAATATTGGAGAAGCCAATCACATCCCTGAAGAAGCCAGAAGACGTGCAGAAATTGCAAGGTTTGATCCTTCTACTCCTTTCTTCATCATTATTTTAATGTAACTTTAGTCAAAAAGCATTTGAAATTTAAAATGTATTGAATCTCATTCCAACCTTCTCTTTTCTCTTTTATCTTGTACCTATATTTTCATGCAAGACAATTGAATCAAAAGCCAACTATTTAAGAATGAGACAAACATGGAGGTGAGTGAAGAACTACCAGGACCACTAAAATTCATGCAAGACCAAGTACCAACTAGATATATAGCTAAAGCACCCACAACTTTAATTTGTGTATATATGCCTACGTATATTAGTATACGTAAAGAGTAGAGAGCTCCATGCTAATCAAAATATTACGGTGAGCTTCAATTTTCACCATGCTAATATTGACCATCTACATGCATTTCTTTCTATACATAAATTATATAGATGTCTATGTTATGTATGTACGTACGTGTGCATGTATCATGTATACTGCGTGTGTATGGATTCTAATGATTAACTGAAGTTTGTATCATATGAATGTGAGCAGCTTTAGTTTCATTTCTTTCTTTTTATACAAGGAGAAAGATCAATTACAAACTAACACAGACTTCTACGAAATAAAACACCCTGTGTGTCCTGTTGATAAGTCTCAAAACTTTGCATGGGTATATCGTGAAGCCTTTGGGCGCCTGGACCTACCATGGATGCTAAAGAAGCCAAATTATCAGCACGCCTATTCCCTTCTCGATAGACATGTTAGTATTGAGTGACCCAGTCTTGATTCTGAAGCTCCCGAATTCTCCGGCCAAGTGATTCTTATCTGTCCCTAGGCACTCAGATGAAGATAAGATGTTAATGACCTCCAAAGCATCTTTTTTTAGAATCACATGATGATAGCCTATCTCCCAAGCCAATAGGAAGCTAGTAAACGCCCCCCCATAATTCTGCTGACAACGGTGAGCACACTCCAATTTCCTGAAGAAATCTACCACACCACTGACCGATGCTATTTCTAATCAAACCCACAGTAGTTGCAATTCCAGATTCCAGTCGAACAGCCCCATCTGTATTGACTTTAACCCATCCTTCCATTGGTTTAATCCATCCTATCGAGGTACCCAAAGAGACTCCCGATTTCAGTATGACTCAACCCACTACAGCTCTGGCCTATTTTATCCTGTCAACATAATCGATCACTTCCTTTGCTCCTAACGCTAGCCACTGAAAATCCTCCTCGAATATACTCTTGTTGTGCCACTGCCAAAGTAACCAACAGGATGTTCCAAATATAATAAGCCCTCAAACCCCCCCCATGAGAGTCGGTGTACCGATATTACCAATCAACCACATCTCGATTTCCTGTTGGTAAAATGAAGGATCGACTAGTGTTATAAGGAATTTATTCCAAAACGAAGATACCCTGCTACAGTCACTCAAGGCATGCAAAATAGTTTCTTCCTAATTACAGAATTGGCAATTGGAATCCAGAGATATATGGCAAACCACCTTCTGGTGATTAGTTAGTAGTTTTCCATTGCCCATCAGCCAAAGAAACGATCGGATTCGCTGGGGCCCTAGCCCTTATGCCATATCCTAGGAGGATTGACACCTTGGTTATTCTCGATTAGGTTATAAGTCGTAGCAATAGTGAAATTCCCATTCCGTTCCGGTCCCCAAATTATATGGTCTTCCCCCAAGACGTTTGTGTGGGGCTTAATAGCTTCAATGGTCACGCATACGGTAGTAGGGAGATATTGTTAAAACTTCGTCCATCGGCACGTGCCATTTGCATTCACCAAATCACTAACTGAAGCCGATAACAAAAAATCTGGGGGTGGAGAGAGCGAGACTAGAATTAGGGGTTCCCAGTCGCCTACCCACACATCCATCCAAAAATTTATTCGGTGCCCATTTCCTATTTTTCACTTAATGCCTTGGCGAATAAATCTCCACGTAGCTGTTATCCCTTTCCAAATTGTCGAAGCCGCTTTCCTTTCTATAGAGATTAGTAAGCGATTGGCTTTAAACTGATACTTAGCCCGAAGAATCTGAACCCAAAGAGCATTGGGTTTGGTAATTACTGCCCAACCTAACTTAGTGAGTAATGCATCGTTAGTCGAACGAAATTTTTTAATCCCTAGTCCCTTGCTTGTTTAGGTTGACAAACTGTCTCCCACCGAACCAGATGCACTTTCCGTTGGCCATTCTTTGTATCCCAGATAAAGTCCCTCATGATCTTCTTAAGGTCATCACAGAGTTATCGTGGCAATTGCACCGTTTGCATTGTGTAAATAGGAAGTAAGGATATAATAGATTGCATTAAAGTGACTCGGCATGTTAGAGATAATTCGAGGGCCCTCCAGCTGGCAAGTTTGCTCTGGACTTGGTCTAAAACATATTGATACATTTTTCGTGTGGTACATTCGTGGATTAAAGGCACGCCTAAATATTTGCCTAGGTTGGTAGCATGTTTAAAATGGATCACTTGGCTAAGTTTTCGCGTGGTATCCCGGCTAACATTTTGGAGAAGAAGATTCGAGTTTTTTCACGACTGACTTTTTGACCAGAAGCCCTATAGAAAGTATCCAGTATTGGCAACATAATTTGTACCTGAGATGATGATGCTTCCGTAAACAGGACTAGATCATCAGCGAAGAAATGATGAGAGATAGGAGGTCCGGTGCGACTCATACGAAGCGGTCTCTAATTGCCTTTGCTGACTTCATCGTCTATGAGATACCAGTCTTTCCATGTATAGCACAAAAAGGTAAGGCGATAATAGGTCTCCTTGCCTGATTCCTTTTGCTGGTGTGAATGAATCTGATAAAGTCCTATTCCAATTAATTTGCATGGCGACCGTGGAGATACACTTCATAATAAGACTACTTAATTTAGGTGGTAACCCAATGTCCCGTAATGTGTCATGTATAAACTCCCACCGGAGGTAGTCATATGCCTTCTCTAAATCAACTTTGGTTGCTATGACCCCAATCTTCCCCGTCTTCTTTCTCATGGAGTGGATAGCCTCTTGAGCTATTATAATGTTATCCGTGATATACCTACTCGGAACGAAACTACTTTGGGTTTTAGTGACAATCAAATCAAGATGAGGTTTCAGTCTATTCACAATAACTTTGGAGATTGCCTTGTATAAGACCATGCAAAGGCTTAGAGGCAAGAATTGAGTGATGGAAGTTAGGGAGGGTACTTTGGGAATCAACATTAATACTGTTTTATTCGCCTCTTACTCCCACAGCTCTAGTCTAAAAACCATTTGAATAAAGTCCACCACTGCTGGACTAACTTTACCCCATTGGTGCTGAAAAAAGGAGGCATTGTACCCATCTACCCTCGAGGCTTTGTTTGGATTGATATCAAAAATTGCATTCTTTATTTCTGGCGTAAAGACAGTTTCGGTAAGGGCCTGCGTTGTCTCTTCGGATAGTATTGGAAAGGCCCTGAGATTGGATACCGGAAACTACTGTCGATCTTAGAAGCAAACAAATCTACATAGTAATTCTTGGCTAGTTGCCTCAGTTGGTTTTAATCCGAAATCATCTATCCCTCTGTATTGAATAATCGTTCGATCCTCAGCTTCTTCTTCCTCGCCATGGCTAGATTGTGGTAATATTTGGTATTTCGATCACCCTGAGAGAGCCACTTACTACGGGATTATTGATACCAGTAGATCTCCTCTTCACAAAGGACTTGGATTAGTTCCGCTCAGAGGTGATCCACTAATGCCAACAGTGAATCAAAAGAATTCCATTGCCCTTTGAATACCGTCCAACTTGGCTAATAAACTTTTTTTCCAGTGGAAGATGTGTCCAAAAACGACTTTGTTCCACATCATAAGATGTGAGGAGAGGGTGGTTAACATGTTTGGCAAGTTTGACATAGTTGGTGGCCAATAATTCGCAACGATTTTGTCAAAAGCATCATGAGTTAACTAGGCCAACTTAAAATGGAACACTGGTGGGGACTTGACACTCAGAGTATTCCTACCTAAGGCTAGCAACTTAGGTCTATGATCGGAACCTAGAAACGGTAAATGTGTGTTAGAAGCTAGAGAGAAGGTCTCGTACCATAACGAAGAGCAAAAAATCCGATCCAATCTAGCCTGTACCTTTCCCCTCCTCTAAGTAAAATTGGGACCAACATAACCCACATCATGGAGTCCACAGTAATGCACCCATTCCTTAAACTGCTTATGCACCACCGGTGTGGCACGCTCTCCTTCCCTTTTATCAAAATTCTCCAATTTGGCATTAAAATCTCCGCCAATTACCCAGGGTAGGGAGACTTGACTTCCAAGCCAACTCAAGTACGTCATAAATATTTTTGAGTCGCAAAATGGAGGCTAGCATAAATAGTAGTAAACGAAAAAGTAGAGGCCCCATAGTGGATATGAGTGTGTACAAATTGCCGATTCATAACTACTACAGATACTGCAAAGTCTAATTTCCATAACAGCCATATACCACCTGCAAACCCTACCGCCTCAACCCAGTAGGAAGCATTAAAATCTAGTTTCCTCACTACCTCATTGGCTCGCCGACCACTAATTCTTGGTTCCACTAAGACTAACAACCTTGGCTTATGAGTGGAAATGTAATTTGTCAAAATATTCAAAAAGATGTGTCCTCTTGCCCCTTGACAGTTCCAAATTAATATGGACATATAATAAAAATAGGGAGAAAGGTGCACCAGCCTATACTTGCGGTCCATCCTGGATTGCTACAATGCACTCTCATCTGCTTCTTCCAAGGAGATGCGATTCCATCTTTGCCACTGCTACCTGATCGAAGTCGTCTACTAAGTCCATCGCCCCTTGACTGAGGTCAGGAAGTTCAGAAGGCGGGAGTATGGAGTGTAGCTTATCATCGATTCCATCATCCCTGAGCTCCATAAGTCCAAACATTGGGCCTTCATGCACGCCCCTACTTGTCTCTCCCACTAAATTAGTGTTGCAAAGTATAACAGTGGGAGATGTAAGACGGACCGCTGAATGATTCTCCTCTGGGCATTTTAAAGTCTGGAAATGTGTAGAAGCTACCAGTTTTTCCAGTGATGGTTGCGGGTGTGAAGCAACCAAAGGGCTTTTCTCCTTATAGGCCTCCGACTACCCCAAAACCTTATTATACGATTTTTGTCGAGATCCAGTTGATAGGGGCCGCATTCCAATAGGTTGTTGATTTGTTGTGCCCACGTTGAAGCCTGATTGTGCACTTTGAAGCCCAGTGAAAGATCTTATAGTATGAACGTTTATCGGTAGAGCTGTTAGGCCTTCCATCTTGTTGACGTCTGACAATGCAGAGAAACGTGAGCCAGATACGTGAAAATCAGTTGGGGATTGACGTGAGGTTCCTTGATATTGTGACCGTTGTTGAGTACAGATTGGTTTTCGTTGGACCTAAATCCAAGGTCCGTAAGCTGCGGTGGTCTTCTCCCCCAGCGTCTCCCTAGATTCGGTGGGTTGCTGGACCTCCGGTGTCAGAACTAGTACTTCCGTGCTCAGAGTCGATTGTTGCAGTACAACCTAATCGGTTTTCTTGGAAATGCATGTCCCAGCGTCATGACCCAATATTTCGCAGTGGAAGTAGATTTGAGGTAGACCCTCATAAGCCACCCGTAGAGTCTCTCCGTCCAGTTCCACTTGCGGTCGCAGTGGTAGGCCTAGATCTATATCAACTGCTATATGGGCGAATTTGCCCCGTTGAGTGAGGATCGTAGTTTCATCTATCTTCACTGTCTGCCTAATTAAATTCCCTAGAGCAATGAGAATCATAGGTTAGTATCTGGAAATTGGTAGTTTAGGAAAACGTATCCAGACCACCGACCGTGTGACCTGAGTTCTAACCCCATCTCCTAAATCCTAATCGTAATACATAAAGAATACTGCACTTGCATTATATATGAGAGTCTGTCGTAAGTGAACCACCACGACCAACATCACCTACTCTTTTTCATTGACGTAACGGATATGTACATGGTTTATTCTAGTTTAAGTGTAAACCCACTACGACGTGATGATTCATTTCCAATATGTTGCCTGTCAGATAAAGATTAACAGTATCATGTTGCCTGTCAGGTAAAGATCTCATTTTAACTGGGGAAGACACCCAAACAGGAAGATAACAATCTTTTTTTTTCAAAAAAATAGTGGGTCCCACTTTAACAATCACTGCATTAAAACTGGAGTGGAACCACCTCTATTTAGACATATGATGGATCCCACATCAAAAATTAAAAATTTTCATGTTTAATATTTTTTTGCCAGATAAGTAGATAACTAGCGGTACCCTATCACCGTTAATAGTCAGGTTAAATTTGAACATTTTCTAACTATTAGGGTTGATTTTAAACATTTTGAACGTTAGGATCTATTTTGAACATTAGTGTAAACATTAAGGTTTAGCCCTTTTGCCTAACTATGCGTAAATAGGATGAGTCAAATCATTATGACAATCTTAATATGTGGATGGCTGTGATATAGTGCTAGATGTCAATCTATGATTATAAATTATTTAATTAGAGACTTAAAGATAAATTGAAAAGAATTAAAATTAGGATTCTACAATTTATAATGAACATCAACATATTAAGAACCTAATATGTCACATATAAGTGAGCAGTTAAAAAGAGAACATCAATTTAAATTAAGCTAGACTTAATTGTAAAGTTTGATAAACTTCAAGAATTAAACATGAGATATTTAATTTTATTAAAATTTAATTATAATTAGAGTTAGACTTTAAGATAATTAGGAAGTTTAATTTTAATGAGAAACAAATTATATAATCATTTTTTATAAGTAGAAAAAAAGACATAAGAAAGCTAGCACTCCTACCTTTTCATCTCAAATAGTTGAGTTCTTTATCTCTAATTTGTGGATATTATTAAAGGTTAGACATGCGAATAACTTATGGATGATAATTTGAGAAAATTTTTTTACAGGAGTTTGAATCAAACATGATTGAATATATGATTGATGCTTTTTAGGTCATTCAATTAGTAAGATTTGATCAGAAAATTATAAAATTTTATTTTTTTATTGCACTCATAATTATATCACCCTTAATTTTATAATAGTGATATTAGAGTCTCTTTTAATTGTTTAACTTGATTAAAGTGACTTGACTATTATTTATTTGATAAAATTAAGGATTAAAACTTTGTTTTATGGAATTACTTAATAAGGGTTAGGGTATAAAAAATTAGGCTTTTATTTTGTTTAATTAAAACCAAAACATGCATGCCTCCTCCTTAACTTTGATATTCTACAAATTGGGTTATATGTTTGCTATGTTTTCTAAATTGAAGATTTTGCATTTTCCCTTAATTCCTAAAAAAAATCTATCGTATACATTAGTGTGTTCTAAGTATGAAAGTTTTAAACATACCTTTGGTATATGTTTTTTGATGTTCTAGAAATTGATTTCTTTATTATGCTTTTAAGAAATATCCATTCAAGCCCTCCTTTTGTGTTGTTCCAAAAATTTTCATTTGTATGCCTCTTATTTTCTTACTTTTGAAATTGATCAATTACATGCTCCCATAGTTGTAAGCATTCTGGAGACCATAAAGAGTATGTCCCCTTAGCTTTAATTTTTGGAAAAATGCCCTTGGGGCTCTTAATTATGTTTGAATATAGTTCCTTAGAGATTGTGATTGGTTGTTTTTGTCTTATGTTTATGGAGTTACAAAGGTTGAGAAGCCTTATCTGATCTCCATCATCAAGAGTACTACTAGACAACATTGCTAATGGTGGTCCTTCCGCCAGTGAAATTAATAACTATTAGTGAAGTTGCAAGCTAGTGGCTCACCACTAGCAGGGAATGATGCCCAAATTAAGGAGAAGCACCTGGCAGCGAGAGGCAATGGAGATTGAAGAAGTAGGCAATGACACCAAAAATAGGGAGGCAGTAGTTGCGTAAAAACCCTAACCTAGATAACGATAGGGCGAGTCCGAGACACGTGCCCTACATGGAATAGACACCTGACGTGTCTAACATATGCTATGCACATGCTAGACAAAAATTGGTTAACGTGTGTAGTTTGCTTTACCTTTTATTTTTATTTTTTTTGTGTTTTGAGCCTTATTTTTGGGTTAAATTAGTTTAATTAAAAAATTAATTTTTTTAATTTCTATTAAATCTATCAAATTGTTTTTTAATTAATTAAAAATTATTTTCAAGAATTTAATTTTAATATGAATAACAATGAAATTTACTTTAATTTTTTAATATTTGAATTATTTAATTAAATTAGTTATTAAATTAGTAATTAGGATTAAGTAAGGTTTCAAAGAATTTTATTTTATAATTTGATTATATTAGATATAATTAGTATAATAAGATTATATTAATTTTAATGAGACCTAAATTTTTGAAAATTTAATTCCCTCAATTAAATCTTAAATATACGTTAAGAATGTGATAGTTTCCTTATATTATTTAAGAACAAAATTGTTTTGTTTGTTGAGCAAACTCAAGGCATGTTAAGACTCATATATAAGATATATTTTACAAAGAGTTGTCACCTAGTAGATCTAAGTTTGTCTTTCAAATGAATATAAAAGGCAAACTTAAGACATAAGTTATTACATTTGATGAGTTAACGTGAGAGTGAATGTGAGAGTGACATTAAAGAGCCAAAAAACTAAAATAAAATAAGAGAGAAGCAAGAGTGAGATTCGACCATTAATGAGAGAAAAGAAGAGAAGAAGAGAAAAGAAGACTTACGACCAAAAAGAAAAGAAGAAGGTGGCAGCTGATTTTCATGGGTTTTTTGATTTGAAGAGATCTTGATCAAGTATAGACGCTTCCCAATTACCCAAAAGATTGGAGGAGAAAATGGTAAATTTTTTTAGCCTAAATTTCTAGTTTTGGGATTTTTGAGTGGGATAGATTCATATAAGTTCTCGGTTCACTTGAAACAGTCCTATTGTTTTAACCATAAATTGGTTTATAGATCTCCAAATTAGGTGATTCCAATTATAAACCTAAGCCATATTACTAAAAATATATAGAAGAAACCTAGACTGAATTTAGCATGAATGATATTGGAATTTAAGATTGAAAATGGTAACCTCATACTGCACCTGTGTTGAAACAACTTATGATTTTTGGTTCATTTTTTATGATTTAGTAGTTAAAATGACATGATTTTTAATGATATGGAAACTAGAGGCATGAGGGAACAAATGTCTAGAATACTTCAAAACATAATTTTAACGTTTTCCATGTGAAAATTAAGGAACAAGTAGAGGTACGGATTCTGGAGATGGGTCATAATCGTGACTCGTCATGTATGATTGTGATATGGTGAATTAAATTAGTTGAGATTGTGTTTTGAAGAAATTAGTAAGTTAGAATGTGTAAAATATGGTATTTAAGTGACTTTTGAAATTAGATTTTGAAACAGTGGCCAATAGGTTAGCTTATGGAAGTAAGCAAAAATATGATTAACATACGTGTTACATGATTAGATAAAATCTCGAATTCGGTTAAACCGAATATATAGTTTTAATGGCTTATTTCCCAATTTGGATATAAATGCCTAAGTGAAATGTACAATGTGTAGGTAAATGAGAGGCACCGAATGCGTGAGTGTGCTTAGAGATAAGTTCACAAAAAGTGAGTGTTCTTTAAATTTATTTTATGCAAATGATTTCTATCTATGGAGATTAGCAAGTTGTAAGTGTATTTTAATTATTTTATATGACTAAATTCTTTGTAAAATAATTGATGACACGTGAGTGTACTTTAAAATAATTTTATGCAAATAGTTTTCATTTGATTATAAAATAAATATTTATTTTGAGTTTTATGCAAATGATATTTTACAAGTGAATATTGCTAGTATAAGTGTATGCTTTGGCAATATATGAGTTTTAATTTTAAAGTTAAGTTTTATATGATTGGAAATTACATTGAAATAATTCAATTATGAATCATCTCATACTTGATTTAGAAAACAAGATGAGTCGTAAATGTAAAAGTTGTTTTTGCCTATGGTGCACCACTAGGCTTTATACATGTTATTATAACGGTATATTTATGACAGTTAACCTATTACGGGTAGGCAATGTAGAACCAACTCTTTAAATAGTGGTTAACCAGGCACGGGTAAGCGATAACTAGTTCTATGACTTTTTATGGGTAAGTGATTCAAAACTAGCTTTATGATTTTATGCCTAGTGTACCGTATGGTAAAGAAACAGTGGTAGGCTACGTTGAGTAAGAAAAGTCATAAAACAATAATGCCGCCACTATTTATTTTTAAAAGTGATTTGAGAGGTATCGTATGGTACCAATTCTAATGGTTAACTTTGTAATGTTAAGTCAAAAGGACTTTACGATGATTAATTTTGATGACAATCAAATAATAATAATGTTAGAAACAAATGGATGTCTTTGACAAGAGTGTGAAGTGCGCAGACGCAAAGACTATATAGACCCAGACGTAGATGCAGACGCAAAGACTATATAGACGTAGACGCAGACGCAGACGCAGACGCAGACGCAAAGACTATATAGACATAGACGCAGACGCAGACGCAAATACTATATAGACACAGACGCAGACGCAGACGCAAAGACTATATAAACACAGACACAGACACAGACGCAGACGCAAAGACTTTATAGACACAGACACAGACGCAGACACAGACGCAAAGACTATATAGACATAGATACAGACGCAGACGCAGACGCAAAGACTATATAGACACAGATGCAAATGCAAACGCAGACGTAGACGCAGACGCAACACAGACACAAAGAAGACATAGACGAAACCACGAAGATACACTAGCACATTAGACAGTTATTTAGTCAGAGTTAGTTACAGAACTCAACTAAATGACGGTTACCTAGAAGCAGTTATCAAAAATCAAGAAGCGGTTATCAAGAAGAAAGAAGCAGTTATAGACAAAGGCTATAAATATTAGTCGCAGTCGAAGATGCTAAAAAGTTAGAAAAACTGAGACAAGTTAGAAAGCTAGATAATCTGAGAGAAAAGTCTTACTGTGCTTA
>JAOTAY010000191.1:35396392-35427690 GCA_025629805.1 Erythroxylum baracoense
AAGATATATTAAAGTTTTTGTATTCACGAAAAGAATACACAATTCAACCCCCTTCTTGTGTATCTCGTATATTGTACATGAATTCTATATTAACGTGTGATTTACTTCAATTCCAACATACATAAAACACTATTTTATGATCATTTAACCTATAACTATCATCATACATCTTTCATTCAACAAATCACAAAGAACAATTCTTTACACTTACTTGTTTTAGCTTCAAGATCTTCAATCACACTTAACCTTAGCTTCACAATATCAAATGATCATCATCATTCCAAAGGTGATAGGGTTAGGTCTTTAGTGACAAAATGAAGAAGACAACCAAAAATGGAAGTAGTAAATGAAAGGGTGAAAGCAAGATCCAACGTTGATGGGTGAGAAATGAGTATCGTAGTTGAAGAAGATGAAGAAGAGAGTTTAACCAAGAGATGAGAGCAATGAATAAAGTGAAAGACAAATAAAAATAAAGATGATCTTTCTTTCACTTAGAAGAAGTACCGTAAGTTAAGAAATGGTTTGGCAAGTGACACTTATCAATTGCCACATGTCCATTTTCTATAAATCTCCACTTGGTCCTCTTATTTAACTAGTTCATTTATCTCCAATTTCTAATCCAATTGTCTCCTAATTTTCTATGACATTTGTCATTAAATCCTAAAGCCATGTGCCAATTATTTATATTGTCATTCAACACTTATTTCTACTACTATAAATCAATTATCCTGCCAATTGACATTTTTTCCTAGTCTAAATACTCAAAATTTTAAAAATTTCTGAAATTTCACCAAAAATTCTAAATCAACATTTGTACTCACCAAATCAATTTTCAAGACATATAATCCACAATTTATATCATAATCACATTAAAATCAATTATACCCAATAAAAGTCAAATGAGTGTATAAACAATCATTGTAATGTGTACAATAATCAAATTTACATGTATGTGAGCTATATTATGCATGAGCATGAAATGCATTTCCTAATTTCTCATTGCTAATCCTCATATGCAGTATTCTATGTTTTTAACCCTTAGCATAAGAAAATAGGATGTTACACTATTTCATATGCAATACTTACTTATTATGGTTGTCTCACTCTTCTAGAGAAATATCGATCCAGAATTCTAGCTTAGCAAAACAAGTTTTTATCGATGGCTGCTTGAGTCACATTAATAATATCGATTTTTAGTAACTTACATACTTAGTGGTTAAACCATTTGATTCTTCCAAAAGAAAGATCAAAGAGCTGGATAGAACTATAAAAACTTCCTCTAGTCTGGCTTTATGGAGAATGCTAAGAAAGTAAAATTTAAATGGGAGGAGGTGACAGTTTCGAAAAAAATATGGTGGTTTGGGTATTATCTCTACAGACCTCATGCAGAAGGTTCAACTTTCTCAAATTTTCTAGCAGATTACAATGACTACGAACTATTCTGGGACGTTCAATCAAATGTTGAAAATCATAGGCCTCATCTACCCATGGATCATACACAAAGTAGGAAATGGAAGCAACATTTGGCTATGGTATGACAATTGGATTGATTTCAGTCCACTAATACAAAGACCTGATCTTACCCGCCTTCATAATAGAATCCCTCTTAATTTTAAAGTTGAATCCCTTATATCTGATAGGAACTGATCTGGTACCTTCAGAGGTTTTAATTTGCTCACCCGATACTTCCCATCTATTACCAATAGCAACAATGCAGACCAGTTCATTTGGAAGCTGAACATCACAGGTATATTCACTAACCAAACCTGTTATAACATTCTTCAAATTGGTTACCAGCTAGTGCCATGTTTCAATTTACTTTGGAAGAAGAATCTCAACCCTATAGCCTCTATAATTACTTGGCTTATGATAAAAAATCGCTTAAATACAAAGGATCGATGGCATGGGAGCGATGATCCTATATGTGTGTTATGTAAGATATCAGCTGAAAATAGAAATCATCTATTCTTCAAATGCATCTATTCCAAAACTTTATGGAGCCAATTACTTCACAAGCTGGAAGCTTATTTCAATTCCTATGATTGGACTGACATGTTGAACTAGATTATCTAGATTTCCAAACATAAAATGAATGATAGCATCTTATTTTAAGCAGCCTACATAATCGCAACTTACAACCTCTAGAAGGAGAGAAACAGAAGACAATACAGAGGAGAAGAAATAAATAAATATCAACTTTCTCAGAACATCATCAATGAAATTTGAGCCTTAGTCATAGCCAAGGAGGTTACACAAACCTTATCACCTATAATGAAATCTCGATAGAACTTATAAAGCTATATGCTTAACATATCAGTAGTAAATTTATTGGGTTTTGATCATGTAATGTAGTTTAGATATCCTTTTTTAAGAACTCACTATGTTGTAAATGGTTTTATTATAGCCAATGAAATTTCCTTTAATTTAAAAAACATATATAGAGAACTATTTAAGTGATTCTATGCACTGTAAAGTAACCAAAAAGCAAAAAAGAGCCTATGCATGGAAATTTTTTTTTGCTTTCATCCTTTTAAATTAGTCGATCAAGGCAAAAGTGTTAAACCTAGATAATTGAGGATAAATATACAACATTTATAGGAAGTTGAGATATTTTCCAATAATTCCAGAAAGTAATTACTTTACCATGCATTCCCTTAACGAAGTGCTCGAATTCCATGAAATTTTGTCTTTCCATCATAAGTGTACTAAGCATAAGGTAGGTAAAAAAAAAAGAAGTACCTTCCATTTGGATCATTCAAGGGCTCAGCCTTATCCAAAATCTTATTATAATTGAGCTTATAATAACTTAAAAGAGCATTTTCACTAGCAATTGATAGGTAGACATCCATGTTATAAAATAGTGAAAGAGGTATCACTTTTTGAACTTAACACCATTCATTCATAAACTACATACTATAGAGTTTCTTAAAAGAAAGCAATCACGCTTTTAGAAATATCTTTGCTTTCACAACTTGCCTGACTCAATGGAAGTAGTTAGTTTTCTTACTTGCCATAATAATGCCATTGGATCTGCTAACTCCTCCTCTCTATCTCAACTTACTTCATATAAGAAAAATAAAAATTCAACACATCTCCACGCTTCTTAAGCATTCTTATAATTCCAACATAGCCATTGTGATTATTTGGATTATAGAACCTGACAGTTAATTTAACAGTTTTTCCAGCCATCTTTGTACCACCAATGAATACCTAATAGCTTCTCAGTAATACAACAAAAAGATTTCAATGAATTTATCTACAATAATGTCCAAATTTGCTTAATCCTTCATTTGAAATCATTTAACTTCATAGAAGAAAAGATAATCAAAATAGATTCAAAGTTGAAGGAGTTTGATAGAGAGAAGAAATACGTCTTAATTGCAAATTCCTTAACATTTTAGAGCAATTTTAGGGTTCGATCTGCTTCACTGTTAACATCCCCACAAGAAACTCTACAAAGGACGACTAGAGGTGAAAAGGAAGAAAGAATATGGTGAAAGTGAAGAGTGAGAAAGAAGATGGCGCGTAAGAAACAAGATAACGTGAATAGGGAAGTTGGCAAAAAGGACAATCGATGAATGATGGTGAAAAATGGCAATGAAGCGGGGGGGTTGAAGAAACAGAAGATTTGTAATTTTAGGGCTAAGGATATTAAATTGTGGATCTGAAAATTAGAGTCAAAATTCAACGTAATTCATGCATAAGGTTGTCCGTTTTTTAAGGGTCAAAGGAAGGTCATCAATATATGTAGCCATCCTTTTGTAATTTCTTACAAAGAGACTATTTCCATGATTTAAGGAGCAATTTTTATTAGTTGAAAATTGGAGATCTAGTTTAATTAAATTAAAAATAATTTAATTAAATAATAATTATATGAGGTCTCTAACTTTTGAGTCCAAATTAAATTTAAAAAATTATATATTTATATGGTAGATTAATGATAGAGTTTAAATTTTCTATCTATTTAGGATTTAATTTAAACATCTTTTAAATGATTTAATTTGAAAGGACAAAAATAACCTTGACGTTTATATTTGAATATCATCATCATCACCAGTTATTAATATTATTATTATTATTGTTATTGTTGTTGTTGTTATTACTGTTGTTGTTGTTGTTATTATTATTATTATTACTACTACTACTACTACTACTACTACTTATTTCATGTTTTTATTTATTTTATTATTTTATTTATTTATTTATTATTTTTCTCTTTTCTTGTGAGTCATTCAAAAACTACTAGTTAACGGCAAGACTATATACTATTAGACCTCTCCAGACCTCGCACTTCAGCAATATATTGTCTCTGATGGAACGTCCCTCAATGAAAGCACCTTGAGTAGGAGCAATATGTTCAAGCAAGACTTTTTTCAATCTTTTAGCTAAAAGCTTGACAATGACCTTGTAAATGGTATTGTAACATGAAATAGTAGGTAAGCTGATAGGGAGCTAGGGGTTAACTTCTTTGGTACAAAGCATACGAAGATGTGATTAATTTCATTCTACATCTTGCTTGAGCGCAAAGTTACTAAAATAGCTTGCGTAAAAAGTTGTCCAGTGAAAGTCCAAGTCTACTACGAAAGAAATGAGCCGTAAATCCATCAAAGCTAGGGGATTTTGTTTGGTGCATTGAGAAAAGAACTTCTTTTATCTCTGTGTTTGAGAAAGGGGTGATTAGGTAGTCTTTCATATGCTGGCTAATAGGGTCTCCAAAAAAACAGCTCAAATCTGGTAAATGATTCATCTGATGTGGAGTCCCCATCAATTGAAGAAAGTACTCACGAGCGATAGAAGGGGTTGTTAATCAGAGTATTGGATGCCATTCTCATCAATGAGCTGAACAATGTGATTAATATTACGTCCTGTAAGTAAGGAAGCATGAAAAAAATTAGTGTTCTGATGCCCTTCCTTCAACTAAGTCACTCTTTCCTTTTGTTGAAGTATGGACTGGCGCAAAGAGAGAGCTTATTGATATTTCTTAAATAGCAGTGTTTCTAAAAACCTGAGTTCAGAATCGTGAGGAGATAGATAACATTCATCTTGAAGTAGATGGAGCCTTGTTTTACATTCCTAGAGTTGGCGAATAGATTGAGAAGAGAAGTTTTTAATGAAGGCTTTTACCCTTCGTAATTTTTGGATAAGTTGGAAGGACTTGTAGCCTTCATCCTGTATTTGCCAACATCTCATGATTAGATCCAAAAGACCTTCTTCCTTAGGGAGGCCATTAAAAAATCTGAGGGGTGTTTCTCTGAATTCTGGGTGGGACAAATTATGAATCATGATGCTTGAATGATCAGAGAGGAGATTATCACCAAAATGTGCATATGATTGAGGGAAAACATATAACCAACTATGATTAACCAAGGCCCTGTCCAGCTTCCATCTAATTAAATAAGAGCCATGATGTTTGTTGGTCTAAGTAAGAAGTTTACCGTTAAAACATGAGTCAGTTAGCTGAACTCGTTAGAGAAACCTGTAACTAGTTGTAGGCCTCGCCTACCCTCAGTTTCTATAGTGGCCTTGATGCAGTTGAAATCACCAACCACTAACTAAGGGCCTGCAATGATACTTTCCAGTTGTTGCAGAGAATTCGATAACAAAGCTCGTTCAAATTGAAAGTTGGAAGCATATATTATAGAAAGAGCAAATTTGGTATTTGTGTTATTGAGTGGACACGATAGATGCAGATGTTGAGAACTTTCTTCAAGCACCTAGCAGAAACACGTTTCATGTTATTTTAGCAAAGAATCCTGCTATTATAGTGAGAAGATAAGTTGGTAATCAGGGACCAGTTAACTCCCAAAAGCTTAGAGATGTGAGAAAGGCTTGAAGCTCTGATTTTGGTTTCTAATAAACTGACTATAGAAGGCTTTTTAACGATATCTTTAACCATATCTAATTTATGAGTGTCATCAAGCCCTCGTACATTTGAGATAAGCATTGTCATGGAGGGGTATCCCCTTTAGGATTTGTGTTATTCTTCTACGAGCTGATCTTCTTTTGGAACTAGTATTACGATCCGAAGTTTGGAGAGTGGAGCTGCCTTGATTAATTTATCTAACAAGTTGGTCCTTTAGCATCAAAGAATCTTCCTTAGCTAGAGATGCAAAGTTAGGATTCACACTATGCTTAGAATTTTCCAATGAAGAGGGAGATTGGTTCGACATTTATGAATTGTTAGCAGATTGTAAAATGAGTGTCACCTGAGTGTCTGAAGAACTATCAGACTGATTTGAAGTACTAAGTGCATTAGTGTCAAGTTCAGTTGTACACTAGGTTGAGATTTAGAAATGTAGTCATCTTGATTATCATGGCTTACAAACTACTCCTTTTGTTGGAAGATATGGGAATCCTCGGCCAGAGTAATAGCAATGAGATTCATATTTGTTTTAGAATGCTCCAGTGAATTAGCAGATTGGTTCATCTGTTCAAGGGAGTTAGATGTAGGATGCATGATAGAATCATGAATTGCCATCACTCTAAGATCTTGTTGATTTCGCAAAGTTAGCGAGCTGGCATCCACAGAGGGATCAACATTATGATATGTAAGCAATTCATCATACCATCCAGTCTTGAACGTTTTGCCAGTAAGCCTCCATTGTTTATTGATAATATTAGGCCGTCAGGGGTATGAGGTAGGAATCTCAATGCATTTGAGTTCACCAAATTCATTCAACTTGAACATAGGTAATTTATTTGGTAATACATATTGTCTATCCACTTCAATGCAGATCTTTGCATAACAGATTCACTCTATATAAGCAGATTGTGTGTCCATGTAGATCGATTTACCAATAGAGCTAACTAGGTAACTCAGGCCATCAATGGTCCAAAATTCAAGAGGTATATTATGACGCTGAACCCAAATTGGGAAGACATTAATGCTGCCCCTATCACACTCCATACCTGGTTTCCATTTCTGCAAGAACATAGTTCGATTCTTGTGTTTAGTTTTTGTTTCTATGCCATTTGGAATAGGTAATTCTTGTCTTATAATCTCGAATAGAGAAGAGAGTGAGAGATGCAACATAAAGAAGAGAGCTAGATAGAGGAAGAGACGCAACATACACACACATAGAGAGAGAGAGATATCGTCAATGTTTTAAAAATCGAATTGAAAGTTAAACTAGTAAGGTAAGAGGTTTAAGGTTTAACCAGTATTAAACTATTATAAAACTGGTTAAAGATTGAATAAAATTAAAAATTTTAGAATATGATTGAAGAAGATTGTCCTTACCCATCGAAGAATTTAAAGTTTAATCTAAAAAGGAAATTTTTAAATGAAAAAGTAATTGATTTATTTTAATTTATAAAAACTGATTAATTTACGAAATTGACTAATTAACTAATAAATTGTTAATGATTATTAAAGTAAATCAAATTAGAAAATTAAAAATTAAACCACATAGTCAATCAATTTAAGATGTTTATAGTTAAATCAATTGAACTGGTTAGATTTTTTATTGATTGATTATTATAATTGAGTGTCATACAATCAGATATATTGCTAACATTTTTGCTCGGGCTATTTATTTTTGACCAGCTTAGTGTCTTGCTCACTAGAGGCATTCCCTATTAAACATACGAGAGAAGAAAGCGAGATTGAGAAAAGGACGCAAAAGAGAAAAGTGAGCAAGAGGGCGTCATGTTAGCCCTCAAATCCACTGTCCCCCTTTTTCTGTCTCTACTCTATCTCATTGTATCTTAGCCATCTATTTATGTGGAACGGGGATAGAGGATCACGTACCGTCATGTTAGGGCAAGAGTCACATAAAGTTAGGGATTTAAAGATATAAGCCGTTTGGAAACTTTCGAATTGGATTCATTGACGAATTGTATTCAATTATATTTGTAGGATTGAATTAAAATTCGCTTTATACTGTTTGGAATAAATCTAAAAATATTATAATTGAATTCAACTATATTATTTGGAATACAATAAAAATAAATTCAACTACTTCTTATGATTTTTTTATCCTTAACTAAAAATAGTATGTAATCAAAGTGTGCGTATTTTTGTAGTAATTTGTATATTAATGATGTGTATATTTAGAAAAAGAATTTTTAATGTTTTGAAAAGAATTGACTCTTTATTTCACGCATCGAATCGCACCATTTGAGATGTAAATTGAATTCATAAAGAAAATAATACTCAATTACGTAGTTGAATTCAAGTCATTTTTTTAGCATTCCAAATGCGTGAATTGAATTCAATTTCATAAAAATTAATGAATTGAATCCAATTCATTAGATTCCAAACAGTCGTAGGAATTTTAAAATCTTAAATTTTCAAATTAATTAAGAATTAATAATTTACTACAAAAAATCTTCACATAAGTACAATTAATGGAACGCTCACAATCCATTCAATTAATAGTTATTTTAAACATTAAATTTTCATATTACTAAACTTTAAGATCTAATTTAAATTTCGATGCAAATATTAATAATAAAACGTTGCTTCAATCTTTAAACTAATTAAAACTTCTTAAGTGATAATATTACATTTTATTATATAAAATTAAAACTTAAAATTTTTAAATAAAAAAGATTAATACCAACAAATCGAGAAAAGTTCCTTAAAATAATAAAAACAATTGATCTTATGAATCACAAAATGTTAACACCATATTAATTGAGGTGAAAAAACAATAAATAACAAAAAGGGTTCCTGCAAAAGTAAGCCTGGTTGCAATAAAACAAAAAGAAAAAATCCATATAAAATCTCAATTTACCAATCCTTACAATATGACGAGTTTGGATATATTTACTTTAATTTTTTACAGAACGCGGCGGAGTACATGTGTCTCTCAGTCTCTCGTTAGGCTCTCAGCCTCTTGTCTCTGGAAATCACCCCTCTACTGCAAAACACTACTCAAATCCATGTCTTGAGCCAAGAAAATACCCTAATTTATTTTGAGCCATATAATTCAAGAGAGAGTCCTTTAAGGTTTCGGGATTTGGTGGTGAGACCACTAGAATGGCTTCAGCGTCCCAGGCCCACCGATTTCTGGGACCCGTCTCCGGCGCCGACACTCTCAATCGCATACTCGCTGATCTCTGCACGCGGGGCAACCCCAAGGTACTCTCAAGACACTTCCTTTCGCTTAATTGATTGAATTTGGGGTCCAAAAAAAGTGAGTTTTTTTTTAATATAACTAAACAGGAGGGGGCTGCTTTAGCATTCAGAAGACATGCGGAGGAAGAAGCGCGTGATCTTAGCGGAGAGGCGCTTTCGCGGTTTATGGATCAGTTGTATGAGAGAATTTCTAGTCTTTTGGAGAGTAGTGACGTGGCTGAGAATTTGGGAGCTTTAAGAGCAATTGATGAGTTGATTGATGTGGCACTCGGTGAAAATGCTTCTAAGGTGTCCAAGTCCTCAATTTACATGAGAAACGTGTTTGAAAATAAACGGGATCCTGATGTATTGGCCCTTGCTAGTCGAGTTCTTGGCCACTTGGCTAGGGCCGGTGGTGCAGTGACTGCTGAGGAAGTGGAGTTTCAGGTATACTAAGCTTTTTTGGTTGTTGTTCATGATGATGTTGACATTATTTAATTCTTTGCAGGTAGTGTAATATATGTCTATTTGTTGTTTTAGGTGAGAATGGCTGTAGATTGGCTTCGAAATGATAGAGCAGAGCACCGGCTTTTTGCAGCTGTCTTAATATTGAAAGTAAACTTTTTTTCGCCACCTTTTGTTTTAGCTCTATTGAATTGGTAATTTTATTAAGTTGCTTCCCTTTACTTTATGTTCTTATTATTGCAGGAAGTGGCAGAAAATGCTTCCACTATATTCAATGTTCATGTTGCTGAATTTGTTGATGCTATCTGGGTTGCACTGAGGCATCCAACCCTGGCAGTAAGGGAGCGGGCCGTGGAGGCTTTGCGTGCTTGCCTTAAAGTTATTGAAAAGCGTGAGACTCGCTGGCGTGTGCAGTGGTCAGTAATATATTCTTGCAAGCTGTAATTGTGGAAATATCTAACATAAAATAATTTTGCAATTGAAAAACCTGTGAATATACATACCTACTCTTACGTCCATTTTGCTATTTAAACATTTCTTCATGTATCTTATTTGCTCATATTGAATGATAAAGTCTTATACTTGTTTAGTTCATATCCTCTTTTGGATTTGATTTTTGCAGGTATTATCGCATGTTTGAGGCTACACAAGATGGTTTAGGTAAAAATGCTCCTATTCACAGCATTCATGGGTCTTTACTTGCTGTTGGAGAGCTTCTGAGGTTAGTAACAAATCCACTTACAAAAATCTGTTTCCTATCCACCAATGTTGAGATCAACAGAATTTGTTCTTGATGTACATCTTATAAATGATCTGCCTTGAGTAAATTTGATTTTTGATAACTGATTGCATGTTGTTATTTCCAGCTAAAGTCTTTTTTCTTTTCCTTTTTTTTTTCCGTCTATGATCAATCATCTTCTTTTATTAGATGGTTTTAAGAGCTGTAAATGCTTTCTGTGTCAGATGACCAACTATTGCTGCCCAATGTGGGGCCAATAGAAGCATAACCTAGGTAAATCCATGATAGAGAATCTGTGAATAGATTTAATTGATTTAATGATGGTAGTTGTTATTAACATTCTTAAATAAATTCACATAAGGCCCTTAACATGTCTCTTTCCTTATTCTATATGCAATATCCTATTTCTTGCTTATCCTTTGCAATTGAAAGTTTCAAGGGATGAGATTGTGTTGACCATGGAACTGCTTTCGTTTTTTGGAAACATGTATCCTTTGCATCCATTGTTTAGTTGCTTGTTAGGGAAAAAGTTTGGTTTAATTGCATTATATGGCAGGAATACTGGTGAGTTCATGATGTCAAGGTACAAAGAAGTTGCTGAAATTGTTCTCAGATACCTAGAGCATCGTGATCGACTTGTTCGCCTTAGCATAACATCATTGCTACCTCGCATTGCTCACTTTCTGCGGGACCGATTTGTTACAAACTACTTGGGGGTTTGTGACCTGCTCTTCCTTTTTAATCACTTCAAAAGTGACTACTTTCACAAGCACTTTGGACCACATTTTATAATCTGTACTTTCTCAAGTTTGTTGAATACAATATTCTTGTATCTTGCAGATATGCATGAATCATATTCTTACAGTTCTGAGTATACCAGCTGAACGTGGAAGTGGGTTCATTGCCCTAGGGGAAATGGCTGGTGCTTTGGATGGAGAACTTGTTAATTATTTGCCGACAATAATGTCTCACTTACAGGATGCGGTATGTAATTGATTTGTGACATGTATTATTCTTCTTGACTGATTCCTATACTTTATCATGTGGAACAGTATCATTGACTCAAAGTCCTCTTTCCTTCTTAGATTGCACCACGAAGGGGTAGACCCTCACTTGAGGCTTTATCTTGTGTTGGAAATATTTCAAAAGCCATGGGGCTAGCGATGGAACCTTATGTTCGCAATCTTTTAGACATAATGTTCTCTGCTGGTCTCTCCCCCATGCTTGTTGAAGCCCTTGAGCAAATAACTGTTAGGTATACTTTAGCATTCATTTCTAATCTGTAGAAGTACATTTTCTTTTCTTTGTTTTTGGAGACATAATAATCTTTTGTGTCATCTGTCTTTGTTTCAGTATTCCATCGCTGCTATCGACTATTCAAGACCGGTTGCTTGATTGCATTTCACTTGTTCTTTCGAAGTCTCACTATTCTCATACAAGGCCAGCTGTTCCACTTGGTCGTAGTGTAGCAGCTAATGCACCTCAGCAAATGTCAGACTTAAGTGGTTCATCTCTAGTTCAACTTGCTTTACAAACTCTGGCTCGTTTTAATTTCAAGGTTTGTTAACATGTATCTCTTGGTCGAGAATGTGTAAAAATCTACTCTCTGCTGATGGTAATTCATGGTCCAGGGTCATGAGCTTCTTGAATTTGCTAGAGAATCTGTGGTTGTATATTTGGATGATGAAGATGGAACCACACGAAAAGATGCTGCCCTTTGTTGTTGTCGATTAGTTGCAAACTCTCTTTTCTGTATAGCATCTACACAATTTGGTTCTAGTCGATCCAATCGAACAGGAGGAAAGCGACGTCGCCTTGTTGAGGAGGTTTGTTTCGTTCTTTCTCCTTTGTTGGTATATCAAGTGCTCAGTCTATATTGTTTTTCTCCACCCCAATTTTATCTCGTTCTTTTCATCCTACAGCTTGTGGAGAAGCTTCTCATTGTGGCAGTAGCTGATGCTGATGTCACTGTTCGCCATTCAATTTTTTCCTCCCTGCATGAAAACAGAGGTTTTGATGATTTTCTAGCGCAGGCTGATAGTCTCAGTGCAGTTTTTGCTGCTCTCAATGATGAGGTATGGATGTGAACCTTGTGGGAATTATTTTGGGTTGATTCATGTTGTTTTCCTATTCTATATGCTTTTTAAAGGTGCCTAGTGAAAAACACTGTTTCTTGCACATCAGAGGTATTTGTAGTAGGAAAAAACAGAGATCTAATGTGATTTGGGGTTTCATTTGTTAGTATTATCTGTATAAGCAAGCTCTTTGGATCTATATTTTCCTCCATATATTTGCTGTGTTATACCTTTTCCTCAATGTATACTAGTATTTTTTGGAACTGGTTTTTGTTACTTCAAGAATTTATTGTGAAAGCTCTCTAAGTCCCTCCTCCCTCTCTTTCTCTTGTTGTATTTGAGTATATTATTTCTTTCCTCTGGATAAATATAATTGTCTTGGCCTGTTTGATATCTGGCCCCTCAGAAACTTTGTAGATATAGCGACATGTGGTATGTATAAACAGCTTTTTGGATGCTCAGTTTATGTTGTATTTTGTTAAATTTCTGCTGAAAAGTGCATTTACTTGATAATGGTGGATATTCTTACAAGATTGACCCTTGCTTGAAACCATTTAATGCTGTTTTCCGCCAATAAACTATGGGGTTGTTATGTAATAGGATTTTGAAGTTAGAGAATTTGCGATCTCAGTGACGGGCAGATTATCGGAAAAAAATCCTGCATATGTTCTTCCAGCGTTACGTCGACATTTGATACAGTTGTTGACTTATCTAGACCAAAGGTGATATGAAAAGAGCTTACTTGCTAGGCATCTTTCATAAACACTGCGTAATTTTGCTCATGGGTTTTAACATTGTTTCACATTTGTACATTGATAAAAATTCTTATGCTTATCAACAGAGCAGATAACAAATGCAGGGAAGAAAGTGCGAAATTATTAGGCTGTTTAATACGCAACTGTGAACGGCTTATACTTCCATACATTGCCCCTATACACAAGGTTCTTTTGTCTTTGAGTTGGAAACTGTCTATTGATTTTCATTTATTTTCCTGTCAATTAACTGAATGGTACTTGTGCAGGCACTTGTGGCTAGACTACTCGAGGGAACTGGAGTAAATGCGAATAATGGGATTATTAGTGGAGTCCTTTTAACTGTTGGGGATCTTGCTAGAGTGGTGGGTGAACCCCGTTTCATGAATTTTACGTTCTACATTCTAATGTGTCATTTCATGGTTGTTTGCATTGTTTATGTACACATGTCTTTTGGAGTAATATTAGCTGAGAAGGATACCTTATTTGGTTAGCAGCTGAGTGTCTTAACTTCTTTTGATTCTAGTTCATTAACATGATCTTTTATAGAAAAAATTGCTAATTTTCTTTTCATTTGCAATGCTTTTAATGTGAATATGCTTCTTTGTGTGTTTTTGGGAAGATAAAGGAATTGTTTTAAATAAACCCTCACAGGGGCTTACAAGGCAAAACATTAGGTCCACAGAATATGAAACAAAGAAAGCAAGAAGAATTGGAGGCAATCTCCGTAACAAAGAAAAAAAACTAAAAAAAATAAATTTCCAATTGATTAGCCTGTTTTCCAGTGGCTGCCTTCAATATAACTCTATTGAGAGAACAACAATTGTTAGATTCTATTGGCTAGCAACTTGTAGTAAATTATTTTCAGCGATACTTGTTTGAGACTGTTGAAGTAGACTGTGCTTTGTGATATTCTTTTATCTCCGTGTCCATGATCTTATGCTTTTGCCGGGCATCTTTGTTTCTTCCTCTTTCTTTCACTCTCATACTTGTGTGGTGTGTTGGATACATTGTTATGGTTATTTTACAATTTTCCATTTGCTTGTGCACCACTTATTCTATATACATGCGACCTAAATGGGCTAGTGTTTTGTCAAGTTGTTTCTTATAGCTCTTTTCCTTAATTTTCTTCTGTGCACTTCATTGATGGTACTTGATCTATGTTTGTTTTCCATCAACTCTGTCAAATATCTTAGCCTGATTGCTCATAACTAAATCATTTTGTTCCCCTTTTTCTGGCGTTTGTTTAGGGTGGTTTTGCTATGAGGCAATATCTTTCGGAATTGATGCCTTTGATTCTTGAAGCACTGTTGGATGGAGCGGCAGCTACAAAACGTGAAGTAGCTGTTTCAACACTTGGTCAAGTTGTTCAGAGCACTGGGTAGGTGAAATGCTCTTATTCTACTTTGAGATCAATATGATTCTTCTATATGTAGTGGCACTGGCCATTGAGTGGTGTTGGATCATTTGGAATTTCTTCAAAATTGTTTACTAGTAAGTATTTATTTATGTAAATAGGGCAAACTTGGCCCAATATTGGTCCCACGCCAGGCCAAGTTTGAGCCAAACCTTTAACATGGTGGTGCATTACAAAATTGGGAATGCCAATCAAATTTCAAAAATGGTTCCAAACATTTCTAAGAAATGCTGTTGAGAACTACTATTGAGTGTCAAGGTGGTAGTCATGCTTGAGATAGTATAAAATCCCCAGTGGTACATGTTTTCAGTTTCTTTATTGTTTGATCTCAAGGTTATAAGGTTGCCTTAAGTTGCCATTTCGTTTGTACGAAGGTGCCTTGATGCATATACAAATGAACTGAGGACTTGGAGAATTCTGTTTAGATTTGTTCAAACCATTATTTAAAACGAGGAAGTACTCTTGTATTGTTAGCATATTTGATTGGTATGGACTTCAAACCATTTGCTCCACTTCTAATGTTAGACAGCTTCATCAATTGACAAAGTTGCAGTAGAAACTAGTTTTAATGTTGACAGCTAAATAATAAAATGATGTCTTCTGCTTTTAGGTTTTAGTGAATGTTTACTTGTATCTAGATAATCTTTATGCAATATGATGGCAAGTCTGTGATATTTGAAGCAATTGTTTCCTTTTTTCTATTGATAGGTATGTGATAACTCCTTATATTGAGTATCCACAATTACTTGGCTTACTCCTAAAATTGTTGAATGGTGAGTTGGTGTGGTCTACCAGACGTGAAGTACTAAAGGTAACCTTAGGTCTTCTCAAATACCTAGTGTGTCATGTGGTTGTTTTTGATGCACTACGTATCCATTGGCTTCATCAGGTTCTAGGAATTATGGGAGCCCTGGATCCTCATGTGCACAAGAGAAACCAGCAAACACTGCCTGGGCCACATGGAGAGGTTCCCCGTGCAGCAAGTGATTCTGGTCAGCACATTCCATTGATGGATGAATTACCCATTGACCTTTGGCCATCTTTTACTACTTCTGAAGATTATCATTCAATGGTACTTCTGGAATGCATTTGTCATTCTACCTATTTCTTTTCTTTTGCAGTACATATTTCTTGTCTCAAGTATGTTTAAAAGCTTTTTTTATTCAATAAACTCAGGTGGCTATTAATTCTCTCATGCGAATTCTTAGGGATCCTTCACTTGCTAGTTACCATCAAAGGGTGGTAGGATCTCTTATGTTCATATTCAAGGTATATTTAATGTTAGTTTGTTATTTCCTTGTTACTTTTCCCAATTTTTTAGCATTTATTTGCTCTTATTGTTGGATGTCTGATGCCGCTCATTGGTAAATGTGTTTTGCAAGATCAGTCTATGTGCCTTGGTTGTGTTCCATACTTACCAAAGGTTGGTGCCCATCTTCCAGTTGTATGTTGTATTTCTCAGCCTCCTTGTAACACCTCTTTGGGCATTGGTGGTAACAAAATGAATAAAAGTTAATAATGGACATGCTTAGATGATTTAATTGTTCTACTTTACTGAAATATAGAAAGGAACCTCGTTTTGATAAGATAAATGTTCATCAACAAGTTGGAGATGGCTATCTGTTGTATAATATCATTATTCATTAATGTGAACATAAGATTATCAGTAATTTCTTGTATTACACTGCATGATCACTGGATGATCGTTTACTGGTCATTTGTGTCAGACATAGTTGTTTGTATTTGAAGGAAACATAACTTGTTTTTGCCTCCTATATCTGTAGGTTTTGCCTGATTTATTTCACACTGTTCGCACATGTGATGATTATCTTAAGGATTTTATCACATGGAAACTTGGAACTCTGGTCTCAATTGTGCGCCAGGTAAATAGGAGTTCATAGACAAACATGTCACAGTACTGCAGAATGTTTTTGATTCAATTTGAGTTTTTACTGTGCTTGTGCAGCACATTCGTAAATATCTTCCCGAGTTACTTACTTTAATATCTGAACTGTGGTCCTCCTTAAGTCTGCCAGCTACCAATCGTCCTGCTTGTGGCTTCCCGGTAGGTTGATTCTTCTTCTTGGTCATTCTTTTGTTGGCAACATTTACTTGAATGAGATATATCAATTAGTTTTCTAAATGTTATACTCTTTCCTACCCCCTTAAATTTTTCTTAGGCTTATTGTAACTGCAATATTTGTCTCAGGTTCTGCATTTGGTGGAACAGCTTTGCTTGGCTCTTAATGATGAATTTAGAAGATATCTTCCTGCAATTTTGCCATGTTGTATTCAAGTTCTGAGTGAGGCTGAACGATGTAATGACTATACCTATGTACTTGACATACTTCACACGCTTGAAGTGTTTGGTGGTTGGTGCTCTTTCCTTCTATGACACGTGCATTAATATCGATTATGCTGATAATTCGTTGGAAACTCTGTTGTACTAACAAAAACCATTGACATAGCTCTTAAGGATTATAGGATGCTTGTCGTCTTGAAATGTGTTGATAAGGAATTAGCTGCAATTCACATTCTACCTTTCAGTAAGTGGTGAAAGGAAGAAACAGTAGTATTTTCTGTTGACTTTTGGCATGAATGATAATAAATTGTTTAATTAGATTTAGGTGGTGGGAAGTATTCATATTTTCTGCATAAGACATAAATCTACTGTCTAAGTTTCTACCTTTGAAATGTACTAGTGGTGCTCCATGACCGTAATCACGAAATTGAGTGGAGTCTTAGGTTTTAGCTTTTAGTATAAATTCATATTGCAATAAGAGATTCATAATTTTAGATTTTGCTTTATTTGTGGTACATCTTAGATTTTCTCTTGCTAAACCTTAAAGAATATCTAACTGCTGTCAAATGATGTAGGAACATTGGATGAACATATGCATTTACTTCTTCCTGCACTTATTCGACTACTGAAAGTAGAGGCTTCAGTTGAGATAAGACGTGCTGTTATCAAAACATTGACAAGATTGATTCCTCGTGTCCAGGTAGGCTCCTCAGCTTTTTAGCTAACAGCACAATGCAATATCTCTCTGAAGTTTTTGTGTGTACTTGAAGGAAGATGTGTATGAGAGATTGGAGTTGTTTGATGGGCCTATATAAATTCTCTGCTCACCATGGTTATATCTTCTATGTCAAAAACTCCTTAAGGATGTGATTATATTGATGGATGTAATCACTTGCTTTTGCTTATTTACTCAAATCTATTTTAGTTTGTATATTGACAATGCTTTTGTGTATCTTTGTTTCACCAGGTCACTGGTCATATTTCTGCACTTGTGCATCACTTGAAGATAGTCTTGGATGGGTAGGTCAATTCCAGCCATATGGGTATATAATGAATGCTTTTCTTAGTATGTTTAACTGTTTTCATTTGTGTGTGTATGAATTTTGCTCTTTCATGTTTAGAATCCACTAAATATCTTATTAAAGAATCCACTAAATATCTTATTGTTGATTTACAGTAAAAGTGATGAGCTACGAAAAGATGCTGTTGATACACTTTGTTGTTTGGCTCATGCTCTTGGAGAGGACTTCACCGTTTTTATTCCATCAATTCACAAACTAATGTTGAAGCATCGTTTGCGGGTCTAAGCTTTAACCTTTGATATTTTCATTTCACTGATTGATTATTTAGGTTTCTCTTGTATTGTTTATATTTTCTCCTTTTGGTAAATGGTTTTATGTAATCATTTTCTCTCTGTAATTTTGAAACATGGACATATTCTGCTTTCAGCATAAAGAATTTGAGGATATTGAAGGACGTTTGCGCCGACGTGAACCTCTAATTTTGGGCACTGCTGCACAAAGGTTGAACCGACGGCTTCCGGTGGAGGTTATTAGTGATCCACTAAATGATATGGATAATGACCCATATGAAGATGGAACTGATTCTCAAAGACAGCTTAGAGTTCATCAGGTATCTTTTGTTATGAACATGCTCAGTAATTTATTTTCTTGTTCTTTCTTTTGACCCTATGCTCTAGATGTTTGGCTAGGCTCTGTTTAAAGCTGAAGAAAAAATAACCAAGTGGATTCTTTGACAAACCCTAAAGCTGAAACAACTAAACAAGAAGTTGAAACTCTTAAAACAACAAGCTGTAATGCCTAAACAAGA
Organism: Erythroxylum baracoense; assembly: GCA_025629805.1. NCBI lineage: Eukaryota > Viridiplantae > Streptophyta > Magnoliopsida > Malpighiales > Erythroxylaceae > Erythroxylum > Erythroxylum baracoense. The sequence continues at coordinate 35,415,034 of JAOTAY010000191.1, forward strand.
GGCTGAAACACTTGAACAAAAGGTTGAAACCCTTGAGCAACAAATCAAAAAGCAAGAACAACAGATTGAAACAACAGGGCAGTAGGATGAAAGAATAGGACAACAAGCTAAAATAACATAATAGGGAGATGAAATGATTAACCAGGAATTACTTGGGGTTCCATAGCTTGTTGGCTCAAAACTTGATGATATCCTTGGTATTGTTAATGAAGATTATGTTGCAGTGGGTGATGAAGGAGAAGTAGATTTGAATGAAGATGCGAAGTTAACATAAAATAGGAAAAAGGAGAAGTTATGAGTGCACTTGTAAAGTCAAAATTTAGTAATGATAGACAGTTAATGGGTTTGACTACAAGAAGCGAGAATATGTATGTTCTTGATGCCAATGTGATAGTGAAGCGATGTGGTTTTGTTTTGGAATCATCTGCAAATATAATGGTCAAGACTTATGGACATTGTCCATACTATTAAACTATTTTTCAAAGAGGTATATGTCCCTATGGATTACCTTTAACTGTTGTCTCTGACCTTGACGTGAAGTTTATGAATTATTTTTGGAGAACTCTATGGAAAACGTTGAACAATAAGCTTCAATTTAAATGTTGAACACTAAGCTTCAATTTTCAAGCTCTTTCAATCCCCAAAGCAATGGACAAATGAAGGTGGTGAATAGAACCTTGGTGGACTTGTTAAGATGTTTGGTTAGAGACAATATGAATAATTGGGACCTAATGGAAGAATTAGCATACAACAATTCTACATATAAGTCAACTTGTAAGAGCTTTTTTAAGATAGTTTTGGGAGTTCAACTAAGAAAGCCTTTTGATTGGCTCCTTTATCGCAAACAGCACTAGTTAGTGTTAAAACTGAAGGTTTTGTGCAACATTATGAAGGGTGGGAATTGAGTCGAAAACAAAGACAACAAGGGCTGAAATTTAGATGATGTTAGGATTTTTTATTAGATAGGAAGTACCAGTAAGATAAATATGTTATTCTAGTTATAGATATGTTATCCTACTTGTTTAAGACTTTAACTTATAGAACTTGTATTGGAATATGATTTAAATTTTTTAGGATCTCTATCCTACTAAAATAAGAGTTTTAGGAACTTTTCTATGAATATCATGTACCCTTCAATAATAATATGTCCTGAACCTTTTCGTTGAACCTGAATTTTCAACTCGGTGTAATGCTTTCTTCTAAGAGTGATTCATAGGGCCAAAGAGTGATTTCTAATTTCCTATCTTTGTGTTCTTCACTAAATTCCAGCAATTTTAACCCAAAGTTTCAACAAACAAAGCCCTAAATTCTAGCCATATCAAACTTAAATTCCAGCTATATTAAACCGTAAATCCTAGCCTAAATTTTCAGTAATCAAACCCTAAAAACTCAGCTATATTAAATCTAAAATTTGAGCATTCCAAGCTGAAACCTAGAATCGAAACTTGATATTTCAGCAGTCTAATATCACATATTTCTCAAATTTTGTGAGTCTAGCTACTAGTTAATATTTCTTCAATTTGTCTTATGTAAATGCATTAGTAACTGAATTGCATGATGTTTAAGTTATAGTCAGTGAAAGGCTGCAATGCCGGCAACCAAAATTGAAGAATCTCTAACAAAGAAGTAGAGAACATGAAGGTTGTGGAATCAGTGGAAGTATTCACCATTTAGTATCGACTACCTTGTTTCTTAAAGCTGGAATGGTGTGTTAATACACAGTTGTTTTGCAAATACTAATTCTTGAGATAAACATGTTAGATTGGGCTTGGGATGGGGAGGGAATTAGGTCGGATTGTGTTTCCTTTGCCTGACTGGTTGCAATCTTTGTTGGGCATTATATTATTGTTCTAGATGTGTTTTTAAGTGTTTGAAACTAGTTGAGATAAGTATTGGCTTTTTTGCACTGTTGTCTAATGCAAATTTATGTGGCATACATATACAATGGTTACGATAGGATGGGGGGAAGAGGTGTAAATTATGGTGTTTTGTTCTTCTACACTGGAGGAAATTCCAACCTTTTAAAGGAATGAAATCTGTTTTCCAAAAAATTGTTTTATGACTAATTGATAATCATCAACAATCTGAACTGTTGAGACTTTCATCTCCACTAGACACACTAGGAATTTATTTTATATAGAAAGATGAAAGTAACTAAATAGGCCATGGGATGTTGAAAATTGATGTATGTAAAAGAAAATTTGTTTTATTGCTTCTATATGTACATTTATTCCACTTTACATATATATTAGCTACATAAGGCATCTAAACTAGGTGACTAGGAAATTACACTATAAATCTTCCTAAACTCCTCCTTGATTAAAGCCTTAAATTCCTATATTAGCCTAGAATAAATCTAGAATATTTTAAAAGAATATTTCCTAATCCAGGACTCCTCAAGCTGGCCTGTAAATGTCTTTCATTGCCAGCTTGTTTATTGAATTGTTTTCCTAGCAGACCTTGGGGAATATATCAACCACTTGTTTAGAGATAGGAACATAGATTAGCCCACTTTCAAGTTTATCCTTGATAAAGCTCCTATCAAGTTTAATATCTTTAGTCTGATCATGAAGCATCAAATTATAAGCAATTGAATTGGTCGCTTTGTTATCACAATAGACTCTCATAGGAAGTGATACAAGAAACTTTAAATTTTCTAGTAATTTATTAATCCACGTAGCTTCTCAAACCCCATGTGTCAGGGATCTAAATTTTGATTCAGCACAACTTCGAGCCATAACATTTTGCTTCTTCCTTCTCTAACTAACTAGATTTCCTCCAACAAATCTGTAATATTTAGATTTTGATCACTTGTTTGCCACATTACCAGCCCAGTTAGCTTCGATATAGGCTTCCATGAGAAAGTTATCATGTTTGTTTGAACATCAAACCCTTTTTAGGAGTCCCATTCATTTACTCTGGTATCCTAATGGCAGCTTCAAAGTGTTCATCGCTTGGCATATGCATGAATTGACTTGTCATGCTTACAACAAGCACTATATTAGGGCAACTATGTGACAAATGTATAAGTTTTCCCAACAAATGCCGAAATTTCTCCTTTGCAATCACGTCTTCACTTTTAGGACTATTTAGATTAAGATTTACCTCAATTGGAATCTCTAGAACCTTGCCGCCTAGAAGACTGGTTTCATTTAGTAAATCAAACATATATTTCCTTTGATTTACAAAGATCCACGATCTTGCAAATTCTATGCTGAAAAAATATTTCAATTCCTAGGTCTTTAATCTCAAAGTGTTCAGCTAGCTTCTTCTTCAATCTTGTTTGTTAATATCACGTTTTCAACATATACAATGAGAATTTCTTTTTTCCCTTTATTAGTGTGTTTGATAAAAAAGAGTATGATCTGCCCAACTTTAATGATGCCTATATCCTTTTATAGTTTTATCAAACCATTCAAACCATGCATCTGGAGATTGTTTGAGGCCATACATTGACTTCTTAAGCATGCACACTTCATTCTGGCCAGCAACTTTTCAAAACTACGAGGCAGACTCATAAAGACTTCCTCTTCCAAATCACCATTAGGGAAAGCATTTTTCACATCTAGTTGGTACAAGACCGAATTGAAATTGACTGCAAGAGAAAATAAAACACAAAGAAAATTATTTTTGAGTAAACCATTTAACCACAAGTCTAACATTATATCTCTCCACACTACCATTTGCCTTGCATTTTGCAGTGAATAAGTATGTAAACCCAACTGTTTTCTAACCTTTGGGCAGCTCTACAATCTCCCCGTATCCCATTTTTCTTAAGCACCTTCATTTCCTTCATCGCAATTGTTCTCCAATTTGGATCATCAATTGCTTCCTGAATATGTCTCGGAGCAAACAAGTTAGAGATTTTTGATTCAAACGTGGTATGTTTTTGAGAGAGACGGTCAGGAGCAAAAATATTTTGCCAGTTTGTGAGTAATGCAGGAGCGAGTTTCCTTTTCTAAGTAATAGGAACATCAAGATCACAAAATTCATGAGATATTTTATTGGGTCAAACAGGGAGTGAAACATAATGATTTGTATTTTGAGATGTGTCTCAAGTACTTGATTTTGGGTAAAGGACTAACTAGATGCTAGAGGAATAGTAGGTTTGTTACCCTTTTGATGATTCCTTCTCCTTGCGTAAACGACGACCTCAGGTTCCTTAGGATTATTTTGTAGTATCTTTTCCTCTTTCAAAGTTTCAACAATTTTTGGCAGAATAGTATTCTTACTAGTAGAAATTGATTTGCTTTTAGAAACACTAGTTGTAGAGGCCGCTGTTTGAGATAACATAGAAACGATATGTAGTTGTCTCGTCTATTTTCTTTCTCGAAACTCACCCTTGAAGAAAATTCTTTTGAAAATAAGACTGATTCCCAATTTGGTTTGATGCATAATCAATGAAAACATATTTCCAGCCCTTGGATCAAGCTTGGACTGATCATTTGATAAATGAACATAAGATTTGCACCCAAATATTTTTAGGGGTAAATTGGAGGAAATTTGGTTTCTAGGGGAAAAATTTTTGAAACACTCAAGAGATGTGATGAATTGAAGTACAAGGGTAGGCATTCTGTTTATCAAATAAGCTGTAGTTAACATTCCTCCCCCATTGAGATACTTAGGAGCATGCGTATAAAACATAAGAGACTGGGCCACTTCTAATAAGTGTTACCATTTTGTTGAGGTTTATCAATACAAGTTGATTGATTTGAATGCCCTTGTCTCTCAAAAAATTTCAAGAATTTCATTAAAAAAGTTAGGATCATTATCCGTATGAAAAATATCATTTTTAGTTTGAAATTGTGTTTCAATCGTGGTATAAAAATTTTGGAATACTCTCTGGACTTCAGATCTGTCAGCCATTAAATATACCCAGCATGACTGAGTGTGATCGACAATGAAAGTTGCAAACCATTTTGTTTTAAAAATAAGACGGAATTCATGAAGGACCCAAACATCATTGTGAATTAAATAAAATGGTTGTGAACGTTGATAAGGTTTTGAAGGATACATATTTTTACTGCTTTTTAATAAAGTGCAATGTTCACAGTGAAAAATAGATCAATCTGTTCCATTCAGTAAGGTAGGAGAATTTTTTAAGACTTAAAAAACTAGGGTTCTAGTCTATAATGACAGAATTTATTTTATTTTTAATAGGGATAAAACTAATACTACTTAGTTCTTGAGGTCATTTATCGTTGGAGATTTCTTCAAAATAATAAAGACCATTGATCATTTTAGCACTGCCAATTTTCTTCTTCTAATTCATGTCCTGAAATACATAATAGGAATCAAAGAAAGTGACACTACAATTGGAAACTTTAAATAGTTTGCTAACAGATTGAAGGTTGCATGCAAGTTCGGATACATGCAGAACATATTTAAGGGATAGATTATATGAAAAAATAACCAAACCTTTGTTACCAATAGGTGAGAAAGACCCATCTGCTATACGTCCTTTTCATGAGCCAAACAAGGAACATTAGTGTGAAATAAATTTGAAAAGCTTGTCACGTGGTTAAATGCTCCAGAATCAATGATTCATGGAGCACATTGAGATAAAGAGTAACACAATGAAGCATTTAAATCACTACATTTTTGTGCCCAAGAACCATTAAGATTAATAAATAATCCATAATTAGATTGAGCAGTTTTAGGATCTGATCCACCTGCTGTGGACTGAAAGGGACTGTCTCAACTTCACTAGCAGTAGGATATCTTCTGATTTTTTTCCTTCTTTTTTACCCTTCCAATTTTTTGGTTTCCTATGGAGTTTCCATGGTATACCTTGGCTTGTTGCAATGGTCACAGCGAACATGGTTTCTGTTATCATGTTTCTTTGTAGCCAATCTGTCTGTATGGGTGTTTATGGCTGCTAGTGCAGAGTTTTCTGTTATGCTGCCTGAAGCCTGTTTACCCAACATCACTAGTCAATGACTCTCATCATGATGACCCCAACAAAAACTTCTACAATAGATGGAAAGGGCTGTCTTCCAATTATTTGACCCCTTACCTTATCAAACTGCACATTGAGTCCTATGAGGAGTTTGAAAATCTGGTCATCCTCTACCTTCTTGTAATGGTTGCAACCCTCAGAAGATTTCCATTCATAAGAATTGAATAAATCCAGGTCTTGCCATGGACATTTTAGAGAATTAAGATACTTTGTGACATTGTTCCCACCTCGGCTAATCTCTCCAAGTTTCATCTTTATTTCATATACTTGGGACTGGTTTTCCAAGTCGGAACACATTACATTATCCCACAATTTCTTTGCTGTATGATAACACATATAATTTAAACTGATATCCTCTTCCATAGCATTTACTAATCATGTCATAACCATGGAGTTTTCCGCATCCCAAATTGGGTAGGTTAGATAATCCAAGTTTGGCTGCTCCTTCCTATCACCCGTTAAATAACTTTTCTTTCCTCTGCATCGGATGTACATGTGCATAGATTACAGATTGGGACCAGTGCCAAAAATTCTCTCCCTTGATAGTAGTAATTTGAACTGAATGTGAAATCTGAAGATAAGTCATGAGGATTCTTTTTGTTATTGACAAAATCCTTAGTTTCAGGAGAGGTTGATGGATGAACGAGGGTGTAGCATCTAATTTAATTTCAGACAAGGTGGTAAGGAAAGGAAAAAAATTAAGATTTCTTGTTATAAAAAAAAAAACCTGCTATGATACCATGAAAACTGATAATAAGAAAATTTGCTGTATTGTTGCTGTATGCACAGGTATTGTACTTTACATATATATAGCCACATAAGGCATCTAAACTAGGAAATTACTGCTATAAATCTTCCTAAACTCCTTGATTAAAACCTTAAATTCCTATATCAGCCTAGAATAAATCCAGAAATTCTAAAAGAATATTTTCTAATCCAACAGATGTTCATTCCTGAGCGTGAGGATTGTGCATGGATACCCTTGCTCTTGAGGAAGAATACAGAAGCAACAGAGGATTTACTCTTTGCTGTAGGATTAAACGAAAGGAGATGCAAAGTTATGGATTAAAAGGAGATTACAAGAAACAAATTTTAGCCTTGTGGTAGGAATGACAGTATGGTATCTTTTAACTGATGCTCCTTGTTGGAAACACAAATAACTCTTGGAGCATAGCCTGTCACATTTAATAGTTCCATGGAAGTGCCACAATTTGACATATATGTATTTTTTTATCTCATATCACCACTAGATTTATGTTGGTGTTTCATGCAACACTTTTTCTTGTCTGTTGAACTCATAACTAGCAACTTTCAAGTTCTTTTCTAAGAAAAGTTCTGAATAGGTCAATGATGGTCGGTTACGCACTGCTGGAGAGGCTTCTCAGCGTAGCACCAAGGAAGACTGGGCGGAGTGGATGAGGCATTTCAGCATTGAACTTCTGAAGGAGTCTCCATCTCCAGCATTACGAACTTGTGCAAGGCTAGCTCAGTTACAGGTGTGCCTCATATTGTTTGATATTGCATCGCTCCAGGTACTGATCCATAATTTTTGCAGCCTTCTGTTGGACGGGAGTTGTTTGCTGCTGGTTTTGTTAGCTGTTGGGCACAACTGAATGAGGCTAGTCAGAAACAATTAGTTCGACATCTGGAGATGGCATTTTCGTCACCGAATATTCCTCCTGAGATTCTGGCCACTCTTCTGAATTTGGTATATGTTTTTGTGATGTGACTTATTGTTGTCATCTATATGTCTGTTGGTTATGCTACAATGTACTAGAAAAATAATTTTTATACAGTTGCAACAGTTGTGGCGTTATTTTGATCCAGGACTTCTATACACATATAAGTTGTTATGTTAATGCACTTGTTTACTTTGGCTAAGCATACTTTAAAATTAGCATTGCGTGTTTTTTGACTGGTCAATTATTTGATAGTAATTAAAATTATTGACTGATTTGTGTATGTCTTAGTTATGCAACAATGTACTATAAAAATAGGTTTTATACAGTTGCAACAGTTGTGGGGTTATTTTGACTGAGGACTTCTATGCACATATAAGTTTTTATGTTAATGCACTTGTTTAATCTGGCTAAGCATCCTTTGAAATTAGTATTGCGTGTTTTTAACTGGTCAATTATTTGATAGTAACTAAAATCATTGACTGATTTGTTTATGGCATAATTGGTTCTTTTCTTCTAGATTTTTGGTGCTCATTATGATAACAAATCTGCTATTGTATAACTCAACATCTTTTTGTCACTGGTCCATATATGAAAACATGGTTCGGTGCATTTGTGTCCAAACTTCAGGTGTGGAAATTAATTGCTTGCTTGTGATAGAGCAATTGCTATCTGGATGAATAAGATGAGATTGTGGAAGTGCAACTTTCCTGTAATTTGACCATTTCTGATTTGGACTCCCACTTCATATCTCATAGTTCCTCCATATATGTTATCTTAGTTGAGATAATTAAGGGTGAAGGGTAATATTCCGTAACATGTTGGGAAACTAGAGTCGAACTTGAATTGCATACTATTAGGGTTTAATAGGTAAGTGTATCAGGACTCTATTTGGTATTGATATTCTTATGGTGTTGATACTCTTATGGTTCTAAATGTTCCTTGAGTTTCAGTATATGCATAATAAGGTGGGTCAATGGTTTGTTTTCATGGTAGGATAAAGATGGGAGAAGAGAATTTGAAAGCTCCTTATGCACATAGCTGAACTTTTTATTCATTAGTATTATATGAGGTTACGTCTTTTTTGGTGCTCTTGAGTGTTGTGTTGCTTATACAACTGAGATGCTACTTTGCAGGCAGAGTTCATGGAACATGATGAGAAACATCTGCCAATAGACATCAGGCTTCTAGGTGCCCTTGCAGAAAAGGTGTTCTTTTGGCTCTCACAGTTCTACGTTGATGAAAATTTTATCATATGATAAGTATATTAAGACTTTATATGTCTGCTTCTTTCAAGTGTCGTGCATTTGCGAAGGCATTGCACTACAAAGAAATAGAATTCGAAAGTGCCTGCTCCAAGAAGATGGATGCTAATCCTGTTGCTGTAGTTGAAGCTTTAATTCACATAAATAATCAGTTACACCAGCATGAGGTCTTTTTCCTTTGTGTCATGCTTTTAGATTCTTATTACCTGCTTTTCTGATTTTAGCTTAGTGCTCTATCATTCTTACACTGTATCTGTTGATAATATTTAGGCTGCTGTTGGAATATTGACTTATGCACAGCAAAATCTGGGTGTTCAGCTTAAGGAATCTTGGTAATGATAACCGATCTTATGGAAGGAATACTAATTCTATACTCCATACATAAAAACTTCACCATGATATTGCTGTTGATTCTTTTTTGCTTTTGTTTAGGTATGAAAAATTACAGAGATGGGATGATGCTCTCAAAGCCTACACTGCCAAAGCCTCTCAAGCATCAAGTCCACATCTCGTCTTGGAGGCTACTTTAGGTTCGTATTACATACTGCACATATCTGATATTTGCAATGCTTCCTTTATTTTTGTTGAGTTTTAAGGTTATGATTTCACATTAGTGACTGTTTTTAATATTGGATCTATTATTTTACTTTCTATATGTTTTTTCTTGAAAAAGGAAAAAATAACATTAATAAAGAATGAAATTACTACTCAAAATGAGGTTCAAGGGAAGTACCTTCCACAAAGGATAAAGCACATTGGAAATGCCTACCAAGAGTCAGAGATTACAATGCTATACATTGGTTAAATATTCAGAGAAAGTAGTAGACTGGATCTGCACTTTGGTGCTAAATTCTTCAGAATGATTAGCTCTCTGGTTCCATTGATAACTTCTGTGATAAGTGATGCAGTTGATTTAAACTTGGACTCAAATCTTCTGGAATTTCTTTCTTTCCAAATGGTCTGCACACAAAGACCCATAGCTATTATGTACATCTGTTTTTCGGCCTTAGGAAGAGAAGTTTGTGTTGATAACCAGTGAATGATGCTGTGGAGAGAGCTTCCTGGAACAGTCCAGAGACATTTCTGCTTCACTTGTTCCCAAATGACATTTGCTGCTGTGCACATGAAGAACAGGTGATCCCTTGATTCTTCATGTGCTGAACATAATGGGTAGGATCTATTGACATCGAGATAACTATGTCTGTCAGCAGTATCGAGCCTATTCTTGATGGTGACCCAGAGAAAAAAAGAAACCTTAGGGGGTAGTACTTTATGCCTAATGATTCTTTGCCAATCAACCACTGGAATCTTCATTCTAAGCAGATCCTTAGTGAGCTTATTCAACAGTTTGTAAGTTGTTTGATTCTTCCAGTAAAAAAATCAGGTCTGGATGGATTTGGAGAATATTGAGGCTGCAGATGGCTGAGGCTATCAGGAAACTGCCAGATGTTTCCATTGATGAAAGAGTTTAGTTTAGTGTGGAGGGGAAAGGTGATAGAGTTTTTAGGTATACCTCGGAGGTGAATTGAGTAAACCATGACCAGACCAATTGTCCAACCATATGTTACTCAAATGATGAGGAATTGCTTAAGAAGTTAGCTGGTAGAGGTTATACTGAAGCTTGATTTATTTAGTGTTAGTCAAGAGCATAGCATGTGCAAAGGCATATAACAGATTAGTATGGTGGTAATTCCAATTTCTGTATCCACTACTTGTAAATGCAGGAGTCCAGCACACAGTTTCTTCTCTTGCTCAATCCCCATACCCACCATTTTCACTTGCCTTATTAACACACTATCGAAGTCTTCATGACAAACATTTCAAGTCATATATTTCATCTTATGTAAGTTTATGTTTCAATTTTGCATGAGGTTGTGAGCCTGTTCTTTATTCACATTTTGATCTAATGGATTTCTGCTTGAGAGGTCTTAGACTTAATATATGATCTAGTTTTAGGCCTTATTAAGTATTTTCGGTGATTTCTTTACAATGAATAGCTTACTTGACCTCTTGAAATAGTTTCGTTTGGGCCATCTTTGGAACTTATATGTTTTGTTGTGATATAATTTACTGGCTATTTCTTCTCACTTAAATAGGAAATTCCCATTCTTTATCCAAGCACTTGAATAGAACTTCAACCTTTCCCCTCCTTTTTTCTCTTCTTTGTCACCCTCAAGGATTTATGATGTAAATGATTTTTTCCTTCTTTTCCATTTTTTTACTAGAACTCTGACATCTTTCATATTGGTTTTTTCCTGTGTTGATTCAATATCTTAGTGTTTCATCTGTAGGAAGGATGAGATGCCTCGCAGCATTAGCTCGCTGGGAAGAATTAAACAATTTATGCAAGGAGTATTGGACTCCAGCAGAACCATCTGCTCGCTTGGAAATGGCACCAATGGTGGTTTTCTGTTTTTATGGAGTAGTAATTAATAATCTTGGTTGCTTCTTATAGTGCAATGTGTTTGTCTTAGGCTGCTAATGCTGCTTGGAACATGGGTGAGTGGGATCAGATGGCTGAATATGTGTCACGATTAGATGATGGGGATGAATCTAAGCTTCGAGGTTTAGGAAATACTGCTGCTAGTGGGGATGGAAGTAGTAATGGTACATTCTACAGGGCTGTCTTATTTGTTCGTAGAGGAAAGGTACTTATCAAGCTAACTTTTCTTCTTACTGCAAGTCTTTTCCACTTTCTTTTCTGTTAATCTGTCATAATTTCCTAACTTCTATTGTTTTTGCAAGTATGATGAAGCTCGTGAGTATGTTGAAAGAGCTAGGAAATGCTTGGCAACAGAGCTTGCTGCTTTGGTTGGTTTTCATTTATTCCCAATTTCTGTACTTTCATGTCTTTCATAAGTATTTGAGTATCTCACCGTGTATTGTCAATTCTGTTGTTTTGGGAGATGATTAAACTAAAATAAAAACAAATAAGTAAAAGAAAGGATTTGAATAGACACGATTTTCCTATTTTATTTTGTAGGGATTCATACATGTGGGAAAGATTTCTCTATTTCTCGTATATTGAATACGAGTATACAGCTATATATAGGACATTACAAGTAGGAATTTAAATCTGGAAAGTTATCTAAAGCTGTCTAATGTAATCCCTTAATTTAAGGGATTTCAAACCAATCTTATCTTATCTATTTACAGCCTATCTATATCTAAGTATAATCTATTTACAGCTGTTTAGTATTCAACACTCTCCCTCAAGCTGAGGAAGAGATGTCTTCCATTACCAGCTTGTATACAAGATCATGAAAACTTGAACTGTTCGACCCCTTTGTTAAAACATCAGCTACTTGACGTTCTGATGGAACATAGGACATACCCACTAACCCTTCTTCCAATTTTTCTTTAATGAAATGTCAATCAATCCCAATATGCTTTGTCCTATTGTGTTGTATAGGATTATGAGCAATATTGATGGCTGACTTATTGTCATAATAGAGTCTTATAGGGCCGTCCCATTTGACTCTCAAATCATCTAGAATAATCTTCAGTTAGAGTAGTTCACACATTTCTTGAGCATTAGCCCTAAATTTTGATTTTGTAGATGACCTTGCCACCACATTCTGCTTCTTGCTTATCCACATTACCAAATTTCCTCCAAGAAACGTACAGTACCCTGTAGTTGAACTTCTAGCCACTATAGAACCTGCATAGTCAGCATCGGTGTAAGCTTCTAGAGCAAGAGTATTGTTTTTCTTGAACAAAATTCCTTTTCCCGGACTGCCTTTCAAGTAATGTA
>JAOTAY010000191.1:35427790-35453894 GCA_025629805.1 Erythroxylum baracoense
GATAGGTTGCTCCTAACTCTTTGAGGCAATTCAAGTAGGTAGAGGCCACCCCTTTCCTTAGCAAGTCCAATCCTCCTTTCCGAGACTTGACCCTAAAAAACACAGTGAGAAGGAAAGAAAGTAACATAACATTTAAGATCAAAGGTAAGCTTTTAAGTAGAAAGTTGGCTAGCCGACAATTTTGGAATATGGAGAACCCTTTTCAGAATAAAGGTAGGTGTGATGTGTATATCTCTAAAAGCTGCAATAGTAACTAGAGAGCCATTGGCCACTATAATCTTTTTGTTACTTGGGCATGGGGTATAAGTGTGAAAGAGTTTGAGATGTGGGTGTCATATGGTCTGTGGCACCCGAGTCTATTATCCAAGAATCGGTATGAAGATTTTCTGAGGCATTCATGCAAATAGGGAGTAAAGGTTTACCTGAAAGAGCCAAAGAACAAATCTTAGAAGGTTTTTCTTTTAATAGTTCCCAACAAGCTTCTCAGCTTGTCAATTTCTTCACTGTTTAATTCTATTGTTTCTGAATATTCATCAACTTTGGGCTAATATACCATATGTTCTTGGGACCTCTGTTGTCTCCCACGGTTTCCCCATACTCGACTTGGTGGTTTACCATGTATTTTCCAACATGTTTCCTTTGTGTGCCTTGGTTTCTTGCAGTGGGTGCACCAGAGGTCGTCCTTATTCTCCTTCCCATTGTTTTATCTACCAGAATGCTTAGATAGATCACTTTTTCCTTTGTCCTGATGATCATTTTTTGCTAATAAGATTGACCCGTCCATGGTTTGTGGTTCAAGCATAACACTCCTTTCACTTTCTTATGCTCGAATCAACGATTTTTCTCTTCTAGAGACGGGGTGTCCTCTTTTCCAAGGATTTGGATCCTGACCTGATCAAATTCAGCATTCAATCCAGCCAAAAAATCATATACACGTCTTTTCCAATGAATTTCTTCAAGATGATAGCATCCTCAGGGCATTTCATCTCAAAAACTCGATAATGATCGAGTTCTTGACACAGATTCTGCAGCAAGTTTGCATATTTTGTGACAGATTTATCTCCTTGCTTAGTAGTTGTAGTTTTGATCTTGATCTTGTACACTTGAGCAACATCACGAGCCTTTGAGTATGTGCAACGAATGTAGTCCCAAATCTCCTTTGCATTGACAAAAAACATGCATGTGTCACTAATCATGGGATCCATAGAATCCCATAGCTTGGACATTATCATGGAATCCTCCTCATCCCATGCTTCAAACATTGGGTTATTCTTAGTCGGTCCTGTTCCAAGAAGATGACTAAGTCTCCCTTTGCCTTTGAGGTATGTACGGACAAATTGAGACCATTTGAGATAGTTCTTCCCATTAAGCCTATAGGAAGCCCAAATATTTTGTAAATCTCCAATTTTTTGAATGGTGGTGAATTCTTCTGGAGGGTTAGATCTGGTGGAGACAGAGGTTCGAGAGGTTGACATGATTAAGAAGAAGATGCTGCAGTGAAGAAGAAGATACTGCAGCAATTAAGGCTACCCTAGTGAGAATCACACAAGAGAGGTAAGAAGGAATGCAGTGATGCAGGCTGGAACACACGAGAAGAAAAAATAGGGTTTCGGTAGTGCAGCAATGAAGGCTGCTCAAAGGACAAAATCCCAGAAGAAGAAGCCCTATGGCTCTGATACCATGTGGGAAAGAATTTCTCTATTTCTCATATATTGAATAGGAGTATACAGCTATATATAGGACATTACAAGTAGGAATTTAAATCTGGAAAGTTATCTAAAGCTAAATGTAATCCCTTAATTTAAAGGATTTGAAACTACTTTTATCTTATCTATTTACGGCCTATCTATATCTAAGTATAATCTATTTACAGCTGTTTAGTATCTCAACAATACATATGACCAAAGAAAGTTTCTTATAATTAAGTTTTATTATTCATACTTTATCGTAATGCCACATTGCATGTGGGTCTATGGGAAACGACCTCTCTATTAGATAGGGGTAAAGTTGCGTACTATTGGACCTCTCCAGACCCCACACCTTAGCGGGATTTCAACTGGGTGTTAATGATGATGATGATATTCATATTTTAATGTTTTAATATTGGTTTTCTATTTAATTTTTTTATTTTAAAGAGAGGATCCTTTTATTCAGAATCATAGGAGGATAGGCAAATTTCATGGCTAATGAATTACTTTGTTGTTCTTAGTATCTCTAAATTTATATGATTGATATCATGAGATAATTTTATGTTTAGGTTCTGGAGAGCTATGAGCGAGCTTATAGCAATATGGTCCGTGTTCAGCAGCTGTCAGAGCTGGAGGAGGTATGCTCCATTTTTTGATAGCTCATTTCAATTTTTTTGTTGGCTTTAATTTCTTTATACAATACTATTTCTGAGTAAATTGCACAACAATTTGTTTATCCATAGGTCATTGACTATTGTACTCTTCCTGTGGGAAATGCTGTTGCCGAAGGACGACGAGCCCTAATTCGCAATATGTGGACTCAAAGGATACAAGGGGCAAAGAGTAACGTTGAGGTAACTGAAATTGATGTACTTTTCTCTTAGCAAGTCTTTACATGTGATAACAAGGCTGTATAAGGTTTGAAGAATAGTGTTTTGAGCAAATTGTGAAGTAGCATAGGAAATTTTACAACAATATTATTTAAATTACTTGTATCTTCCGAATCTTTTTAAAACTATATTTGACTATTGAAATAATATAGTTCTAAAGATTGCTATCAATATGCCTCTCGATTCCCATTCTGAGTTTCTTTTCTGAAGTTTAATTTCCCTTTCAGACTTTTTACACCTAGTCCTACTAATGATTCCTTGTCATCAAATGGAAACTAGATTCTGCAAGCCTTAAACTGCCAAATATACAAGAGGCTCTGGGTTCAATTACTGGTATCCCTGTTAGCATTTAGAAGACCAATCGATCCAACCCCTCACTATTGTTACCAAGTTATATTTGCTGTTTTCTTCTGCATGATTGCTCTAGATATTTATATATTTTGTCTCATTTTTTCCCTTCATCACCTTTTTAAGCTTCCTTCTTGGCCTCTGTTGTCCTCATTCAATCAGGTTTGGCAAGCACTTCTGGCTGTTAGAGCTCTTGTACTGCCTCCTACGGAGGACGTAGACACCTGGCTAAAATTTGCATCTATTTGTCGGCAAAGCAACCGGATTAGTCAGGCTAAATCCACTTTGGTGAAACTATTGCAGGTTTAGTTATCTTTTTATCTTTTAATTAACAGCTACACTAAGTTTGTACTCCATTCACCTTTGCTTTGCCATGTAACTTTGTCTCTTTTTTTTTTCAGTATGATCCTGAGACATGTCCTGAAAATGTGAGGTACCATGGGCCTCCTCAAGTAATGCTAGCATACCTGAAGTATCAATGGTCACTTGGGGAGGATCACAAGAGAAAAGAAGCATTTATTAGGCTGCAGGTATGTGCGAATATTTGTTGTTTGCTGTACAAGTAGTGATGTATTTGTTATTTTATGTACATGACACCTATACAAATTTTTTGTGGCTGGTGAATGCTGTTACAGAATTTAGCTTTGGAGCTCTCAAGTGCTCCAAATATTGAACCAGTTCCATCGACTGGCTTCATTGGTAGTACGAGTTCTAATGTACCCCTCATTGCTCGTGTATATCAAACACTTGGAAGTTGGCAATGGGCGCTATCTCCTGTACTGGATGATGATTCTATACAAGGTGGCTGTTCCCTCTCCAAAACTAATTTTCTACTTTAGGGAAAAGTGCTTTAGTTAATATTTATTTCTTTTCTTCCCTGTAGAAATACTTACTGCATTCAGGAATGCCACTCATTGTGCAAACAAATGGGCAAAAGCATGGCATACATGGGCTTTGTTCAACACTGCAGTTATGTCACATTATACAGTAAGAGGGTTCCCCAGTGTTGCCTCACAGTTCGTTGTTGCAGCTGTTACCGGATATTTCCATTCAATAGCATGTGCAGCAAATTCCAAAGGGGTCGATGATAGCTTACAGGTAAGATTTCTTGGTATGAAATATACATGGTAAAACCATTGATGCTGCAGTATCCCCCATACATTGGTTAATACTCTTATGCTGTGTAATTATCACCGAGGAGTACGACACAAGCAAATCATTTACATGATAAGTGACAGAATTTACCTATTTTTCAAGCCTTTTGTGCTAAGCCAGAAAACATGAGAGTTCTACTAGAGCACACATGAGCTTGCTTTTCCCTTTTATTATTATCAACACCCAGCATAAGTCCTGCTGATAAATACAGGGTTTAAGGAGATCTAGACGTATGCAACCTACTATGAGCTTTTCCCTCCTTATGAAAATCTTCAGGGTTTCGCTTTAACTGTTTTCCTATGCAATTATAGGAAGTTTTGTTGTGTAAATTATTTTTTGCTTTCTATTATTTTTTCTATGATTTTTCTTTAGAAAATTTAAAAAGGGAAAAAATGCTTATTTTTTAAAAATAGAAACTACTTTGCATTTGAAACATTGAAATATGTAATAATGTTACAACAATTACTTACGATATAAATTTTTTTAGAGAAAAATGAAAAGTATCATATTTGAAAATTATAATTTTTATATTATCCACTTGGAAAACAAGCTAAGACTATAGAAAGGAATAGTTGGACTACATCGTCAGTGTCTTTCAAATGTTTTACAAGTTTATAAAAAAATGAATAAAAAAACTTGCAAATACTTTCTAGGTTTTCAAAGTTGAACTCAAATCTCCAATCTTCAGTTTTCCACATCGGAACGCATCATATATTTCTCTATGAATGAATAACTTGTGATATTTGAACTAGCTTTGACCTGCTCCAATCCCTTAGAATAGCACTCTCCCATAACTTTCTACTCCAAGCATGGTTTCTTAGAATAGGATTACTATCTCAATTCATCCCTACCCAAGTATTCTCTACTTTCTTAACTTTATTTAGTGTCATTACCTCAAATGCAAAGACAGCTTAGACATGGAGCTTGGGACTTCAAAATTCACTCTTAAGGAGAATTAGCTTTAATCCTGTCAACTTATTAATCCCAAAATTGGCCCTTACCATCGTTCCTGATAACACTGACTATTGGTAAAGCGTCCATAATATATACAATATTTGAAGAGAAGTTGAAGAGTCTTCTATTTCCCTATTATGGGAGTTCCTTGTGAGTGAAATTCCAATAAACATGCCTCTAAAGATGATTGACATTGAAGAGCTCACGGAAACATCAAGCTTTGGTTATAACACAACTTGAAGACCTTTAAGGAATCATTCCACCACTTTCAAGCCAAAAGGGACTAGATCATCGTTAGACACCTGTAACATCACATAAGTTCCTCTGCGTTTTTGCTTTTGTGAACCGTTGTCACCTGTAAAAACTTACACTTAGGTTAAAGGTATTACATGGAACAGCTAAAGGTGATGAAATAACAATACGCTAAAGTCTATTCATGCCTAAATTTGTGGTGCGAATGTCATGAGATGTTCCTGCTATTTTATAAAAGCACATTGTTATTCAAGTTTAGTACACGGTGTCTTAATTCCATCTTCTTCTCTTTGATTTTACGTTATTTGCATCATATTGATGCTCCATTGATCTAATTGACTAATGACTGCTATCTGCTAGTTTCCTCATATGTCACTGGATTTTGGTTTTGTTTTCTCCATTTGGACACTATTTTTCTAATGACCTTTTTCTTGAACAATGCTATCTGCCCAGGATATACTTCGACTCCTTACTTTATGGTTCAATCATGGAGCTAGTGCAGAAGTTCAAATGGCACTTCAGAAAGGATTTGCACTTGTCAACATTAACACCTGGCTGGTTGTGTTACCTCAAATAATTGCCAGGATCCATTCTAAGAACAACCATGCAGTGAGAGAACTAGTTCCATCACTTTTGGTGCGAATTGGGCAAAGCCATCCCCAGGTCTGCTATTGATACATGTTTCCATATCAACTTCATGGCCAACTTGGGCCTACAAATATACAGTTTGTCTAATCATTTTGTTGATTCTTTTCAGGCTCTTATGTACCCACTTCTGGTGGCATGTAAATCTGTAAGCAACTTACGTAGAGTAGCAGCTGAAGAAGTTGTAGAAAAGGTTCGGCAACATAGTGGTGTGCTTGTGGATCAGGTTAGTTTGCTTGACACCTCAATACTACTAACTTTTTCACCATATATGTGAGTACTTATCATGAGTTCTCTTATTTGAAGGCCCAACTTGTATCAAACGAACTGATCCGGGTTGCCATACTTTGGCATGAGATGTGGCATGAGGCTTTGGAGGAAGCTAGTCGTTTGTTCTTTGGTGAACATAACATTGAAGGGATGCTGAAAGCATTGGAGCCTTTGCATGAAATGCTAGAGGAAGGTGCTATGAATGAAAATACTACCATAAAGGAAAGAGCATTCATTGAGGTATTCCCCCAAAATTCTATGTCAATAGTTATAATGGTTAATTTTCTGTGTTGACTGTGGATTCTATTTTCAATCTCATTAGGTATTGTGTACCAATGGTATTTCTGTTCTTCCCTATGGAAGTAAACTACCTTAAGTTTTGTAGAACTCTAATTCAGGAATTATGTATTTTCTAAAATTTTTGGTCCAATCATTCATTTAAGGATCCTGTTGCTATGTGTTGTCCAACTACGTTTATCTTACCATTGCAGGCATATCGACATGAACTGTTGGAGGCTTGGGAGTGTTGCATGAAGTACAAGAGAACTGTGAAAGAGGCTGAACTCACTCAGGTTCGAAACTAAAATTCAAAATTCCTTGATTGAGTTTTGGTTTATTGATGAGTAACCTCTTCTTTTGTCTGCTTCACTGCATGTTATGTGCATGGTGGTGACTAATCCACATTCATACATTTTGCTTGCTACTTGTCCAGCATAACCAACTTCGCATAATTGCATGTATCATCATCTCTTCTTCTGATGATGGCTTGCCCTAAATTAGATGCGTTTTTTGATGGCAAAAAACCCAATCCCATTTCATATATTCTATCCATACTTCATGCTCTTGAATCCACCAGTCTCAATCTGTGACACACAGTAACATAATTTATAGTTGCAAGATCCTTGTTTTCTTCCACTGTATCTGCAGCAGTTATTGTTTCTTATAAGATTGGTTTTAAAAGGCCCTTTATTGACCTTAATACTCCTGTGAAATGGATATTACTGGCTAAACTATATAGCATTTTATTTTCTGATAAATCAAATTATGTAATCTTTTACTTATGCTTAATTTGTTACTGACTAAATTAAGTGTGCAAAGATTCGTTTTTCATTTGCAAAATACTAATATACTCCAAGGCTTGCATGTCCTGTTTCACAAATATGTCATGCAATTTGACAAAGGCTTTAGTAGTCCAAATTGAGCAAGTTATTTTATAATACTTTTCCTAGCTACCCTGAGTAGTATTATAGGATCGAAGAATGTATTTTGCATCATTAATTAACTTTGGTAATTAAATGATATGTTTGACACTTATATAGTGTTGTGAAATCTTGAATTATATATGTATGAATGCATTCTCAAGCCAATTGGTAATGATGTGGATTATGTCTCTATCAGGCATGGGATCTATATTATCATGTTTTTCGGCGGATAGACAAACAGCTTCAAGGCCTAACTACCCTTGATTTGCAGGTAAGAAAAATTTACTTATAGTTGGATTCTAACCTTATTATTAAATGGGGCTAACTTTAATATGGTTTTGCAACTGTAGTCAGTTTCCCCAGAGTTATTAGAATGCCGTAATTTGGAGCTTGCTGTCCCTGGGACATATCGTGCGGGTAACGTCCATTTTAATGCATGACAGGATTCTTCAATTTTATACACCTGGTTTCCTAACTGAATGTTGATTCTTTCTTCATGCTTTCAGATTCACCTGTGGTGACAATTGCTTCCTTTGCACCTCAGCTTGATATAATTACATCTAAACAGCGTCCTAGGAAATTGACAATTCATGGGAGTGATGGTGAAGATTATACCTTCTTGCTGAAGGGACATGAAGATCTTCGACAAGATGAGCGTGTCATGCAGGTAACTTCTCTTTCAGTTACTATAGTAGTGAATAAAGTTATTCAGTTATCACGAAGGATCTTAATTGCATGTCTTCTAAAGTTTTTGGCGAACTGGAAAAGCTATTTATTAACAGGAACTGTTTTCCTGCACCTTAACACTGCAAAGGAGTTATATTTCTTTACATTTACATTTTGATCAGCTTTTTGGTCTGGTAAATACTCTGCTGGAGAATTCAAGAAAAACTGCTGAGAAGGATCTGTCCATCCACCGATATTCTGTCATTCCACTCTCTCCAAACAGTGGACTAATTGAATGGGTTCCACATTGTGATACCTTGCACCAACTCATTAAAGAGTACAGGGAAACCAGAAAGGTATAGCAGAATTTACAATTTGGTGGCTTGGACAATTTGTTGTGGCTGTGTGTACAAGTGTATATTGCATGCTATTATTTTTAGACATATGCAATTGATTTTTCATTTATATATTCATAATTGCAGATAACACTGAATCAGGAGCACAAATATATGCTCAGTTTTGCACCAGATTATGATCATTTGCCTCTTATAGCCAAAGTGGAAGTATTTAAGTATGCTTTGGACAATACCGAAGGAAATGACTTGTCTAGGGTATAGACAATGACTAGTCTCTTTATATACGTCTTTTCTTGGCCAGCAAGCACATTTATGTTACTGAAGTCTTGCTTCTGCTAGGTTCTTTGGCTGAAAAGTCGCACTTCAGAGGTTTGGTTGGAGAGGAGAACAAATTATACAAGAAGTTTAGCAGTAATGAGCATGGTATGTGTTTACATTGTATTATCCAGTATATTTTTCTTATTATGCAATGTCTTTTCTTGGCTGTATGCTCGTCACTACATTACTTTTTGAACTGCGTTGCTCAAGTGTCTATTGCTTCTGTTCAGGTTGGTTACCTTCTTGGTTTAGGTGATCGACACCCGAGCAACCTTATGTTAAACCGCTACAGGTAGGACTTTTGGGAGTAAGATACGGAATTAGATTAGTACTTGGAATCTTTCCTGACCTGTATTATGTTTTGTAGTGGGAAGATATTGCACATTGATTTTGGAGATTGCTTTGAGGCCTCAATGAACAGAGAGAAATTCCCTGAGAAGGTCTGTTGTAAAATGAATGAGGCATTGCATAATACTTTCTTGTCTTTTACAATTTTCTGTTAAGGATAATGTTGAAATCTCATGTATTAGGTTCCCTTTCGCTTGACAAGAATGCTTGTGAAGGCCATGGAGGTTAGTGGTATAGAGGGAAATTTCAGATCAACTTGTGAAAATGTGATGCAAGTTCTTCGAACTAACAAGGATAGTGTCATGGCTATGATGGAGGTATGGAATCAAATGTCCCAAATGTTTTTTGGTCTTCGAGTTTCATCACAACAACTCAGGATAAGTTACTTGCAATTGTAAAGATCCCATATTTACGGCCCAATGCAGTGGGACTTGCAATAACCATACATGTTTAGAATTTCCAATAGTATAATTAAGCTTTGTAGATGATAGTTGAAAATACATGCCACCATCAGCAAAATAGATGTGGCCCACGAAAGAATGGCTTGTGGTTGATGTTATTTTCATTGCTAGTGATTAAAAGTTTGAGTACAATTCTGATATTTTGGTTTAACCCATTTCAGGCCTTTGTTCATGATCCTCTCATTAACTGGCGTCTTTTCAACTTCAACGAAGTCCCACAAATGTCGATGTTTGCTAATAGTCATGTTCCTGCTGTTGTGAATACTGAAGAATCGGGTCCAAGCAGAGATCTTGCTCATCCTCAGCGAGGTGCTCGTGAAAGAGAACTTCTGCAGGTTCTGCAATATTTCAATCCTCTTTTGTCTTGGAATGGTGTGCATTTTGCTCATAGTTTCGTTGATATATACAGGCTGTTAATCAGCTTGGCGATGCCAATGAAGTTTTGAATGAGCGTGCAGTTGTTGTCATGGCTCGTATGAGTAACAAATTGACTGGGCGTGACTTTTCCCCCTCTTCGATGTCTGCCAATCCTGTACAATACGCAATGGAGCATAGCTCCTTAATATCTGGAGATACATGTGAGGTGGACCATGGATTATCTGTTAAATTGCAAGTTCAGAAGTTAATTATCCAAGCCAGATCGCTTGAAAATTTGTGCCAGAATTATGTTGGGTATGGCATTGCAATCTCTATGGCTTTTTTTTTTCTGCTCATTTTCTTTTCAAGCAGGTGTCTCAAGCATACATGGTACGATGCTTGCATTTAGGGATCACATATAAAATAACCCAGTGAAAGTTCCTGAGATGCGGGGTCTAGAGAAGTCTCGTAATATTCAGTCTTATCTTTAACTGACAGAGAGACTGTTTTCAACTGCATTTAAGGATCACATATGAAGATAGCAAATTGTTTTGTGACATTTTTCATGATTATTTCTTGAATACTCCTTCAAAACTGTCTATCGTTGTTACCCCGGCCACTTCCTTCTGTACTTCTTAGTGGTGCTCCTCGTCTTGAATAATGTGGTACAGTGGACTTGCTACAGTATATGTGACTGATAAGTGGGTGCTGTGTTTCTTTTTAGTGCCAGTCTTTATGGCTCAGTGAAGATTCGAGTGTCTAACTTCCTCTATTTGTTTCAGGTGGTGCCCTTTCTGGTGAAACCAAGACAGTTTGTGCCGCCTAAATAGCAGTGTACATATCAGAATTGCGGTGATCACATGATCACCCTTCTCTGATTGTAGTTTAGTATTTTTTATGCATTATTTTTAAGGTTGTAACATGCATTATTATTGTATAGCTGGAGTGTTGTGTGTATATATGTGTATATACAGAGGAGAAAACAATCCAGTAGTTTTTGGAATGTAATTGTACGAAAGGTTAATTTGCGATTTTCTATTGTAAATAATTTCAGAGTTCTTTATTAATGGTAATTGCCTTTTAATATCATGGACAAAAAGATTTGATTTTAGGAGTTACTTCATTCTGATTGATTCATTCATAAGCTAGACCTATGGTAATTTGAATGAATTCTACCAAAAGTTCCTCGATTTCATAAACGTTTTTGTACAGTGGAGTTGCATGATTAAGTAGAAAATGGCGTGTATATAGATATATAGTGGTTATTGATTACTAAAACAAGCATTTTGGACCTATCATTGTTTACCGCCACATTATTGTTGGTAGGCAGTTGCATACTTTGGCATCAAACACTTGGGACCAATTGACCCATTAACTTTTTTTTTTTACATGTAGCATAGCCAACTAGAAGCTTAGCGATACCCGGTCTATGCTTTGCTAGACTCGATTCTTAACAAATTGTTTGACTGGTATCTCTTTGACCAGATACATCTCGAAAACCTCAGATACCTCGAAATATTGTTACAAGATCTCCCGATACTTATCCTGCTGTTCATTTCAAGCACATTATGAGATAATGCGAGAGCTTTACTCTCTCCAAAGTAACGATTTCTATTATATTGATTTTTCAGGTATATATCCTCATTTGAATTTTTTGTAGAGAGCTCAACCCCAATCAATCCGAGACTTCAGTGCTATGATGCAATTTATTTGACAAATTCCAATTTTCATGACATATCTTTAGTCTTTACTACTCGAGTGGGTTCAAGAGGGTGTTAGAGATTGCTATCTTAACAATCCAACGATAACTCCTCAAGATACTTTAATTGTAAAGATTTTCTTTGGTGGACTCGATTTCTATGAAGAAGAAAGATATGATGCCTACCATTTTACCATGATTAGAAAATCTGAACATTTTCCTATTACAACGGATACAAAGTTGAGAAAAGAATTTTCTTGTTTCAATGAAACTGATATCTGTTATCGAAGAGGTATTAGAATGAGGACTGTTATCTTTGAGTTGGAAGCCTCTTTTAAGAAAGGATTCAAAACCTATGCTGGCAAGAGTAATTTTACCTCTCTAATGATAGCTCCTACCAAAAGAACTTTGGTTGTAGAGAATTTTGTAAAAATGAAGATAGGGATGATCAAAAGAGGGAAAATAAGATCAAGCAAAAGCGATTTTGCCACCTCAGAAAGCACACTGAGAATATCTATCCTGCATGTTCAAATGACATTCGATTTCAAAAAGGAAAAAATATATTTTCTCAAATAAAACGTACTAATACCCTTACTTTTAGATACCTTCATACAATTCAACGATGCTATTAGAACTTATGAGCATGAAAATTGGTATCTTTCTCATGACTATAAACATTTACACCTTCGTTTTTCTAGGCATTGAAAATTACATCTAGAAAGAGGACATTATATATGAGTGACTGCTTATATTGTGCTCAACTACTTTCTGATATGAATAAAGTTGATATGTTTGTACAAGAAGCACAACTTGAAATACTTCATTACACAAACAAATATGATTATTTGTCATTGTCTAACTGCCATAAAAGGACGACACAATCAATTAAATCAAAAATTGAAAAAGAAGATAAAAATATCAACAATGAAAAGATTTACAAAAAGAGATTCGTTTAAGGTTAAGTGAGCATTATAGACTTGATCATCTTAATGGAGGAAGATAAATATTTAAAAATTAAATTTGAAGGCTTAAAAATAGAAACTGATATGGCTGAAATACAAAATAAAAAGATAGAATATTATTGAAAAACTATACTTGTAAATATTTCAAATATTCAAGAACAAATTAATAATTTATATAATTTAGTGAAGATGATGAATAAAAAAGAAAACAAATAATGGATCTGGTAGAAATCCAATGGAAAAATAAATATTTGATTTAATTATTCAAATGAAAAAAACCCCGAATCATAGATAAATTGATAGTTTTTTACCATGATTTGATTATGAGATAGAAGAACTAAAAAACAGATAGAAAGACTAAATTTAGAAATTTTAGTACAAATTAAACTTGATACTTATGAACAAGAAGTACATTTAAACCCTAATATAAGTGATATCCCTGACAATTCTCGAAATCCTCCTAGATTTCCTTCACAAAGTTTTAATAAACCAATTACTGGTTATGCTGGAACATATATTGTTATGCATGATAAAAATGAATTTACTCCTATAGATAAAATGAGGATATAATCTATAAACCCTTTTGGAATATGCTTAGATATTGATTGTGTTCAAAATATAGAAGATGCAATAGATAAATGAGAAACTGCTCTTCGAGCTGATGTCTCAATTAATAAAATGAAACTACAAAACAATTTTTAGATAAAACTTTGTTAAATAGTTCACTGCCATTATGGAAAAATCTAGATAAAACTTCTAAAAATACTATATTTAATAATGATAAGGATACCAATAATTTGATTATTAGAGTTGTTGAAGCATTTTGATTAGAATTTGTTGGAGAAGAAAATATTTTAAAAGACACTACTACAATAGGTAAATATGCCATTGTTTTACAAAGACTTCAATTACGTGATATGTGTGAAATCAATAGATATATTTGCATCTTTACTGATTACTATTATCATATTTATAATCAAGTAGATAATATAAATCTTTATCTAAAAATGTTTTATTCTAAGATACTTGATCCATGGAGAAGCAAACAAGAGGCAAGTTATAACCCAGGATTAGTGGATACTTTGAGAACAAAGAATTTCTTTTTTAAAAGATAAGCTAAGTGAATGGTGTAATGAAGCTATACTATTAAAACAAAGTAAAGAAATAAAGAAAAAAATCTTCTTTAATGTTGTTATGATTTTAAAATGCCTACTATGATTGATTGTGATAGTCCTTAGTATTATTCAAAGACAAAGAAAAACTATAAGAAAAGAAAGTATTTGAAAAAAAGAGATATTTTAAGAAACGTAAAGCTAGATATTATAAAAGAAAAGAAGGATATATACCCACAAAACCCATGTTTAGGAGAAATAAAAGAAAAAATAGAAAGATAACTGAATGTCAATGTTACTATTGTAAAGAAAAAGCCATTTTGCTAACGAATGCCCAAAAAGATTTAATAAAAAGAAAATTGAAATATATTATGAAATAGATATGTTGATAAAAAATGAAACTTTATCCAATTAATGTTTTTCAAGATTGTTCTTCTAAAAAAAGCATATTTATATTAACAGAAACAGAGTATGAAAATACCTTTAGCTCTGATATAGATGAGTGAAATAGGAGAATCTTATAATACTCAAACTGATAATCAAATCGTAGATAATATAGTAGAAACATTTGAACAATATATACGGCGAATATAGCCAAGAAACTTTGATCGATAGAAAAATGCTTAAAATGATTCAAACTATTATGTTTTCTATAAATTGCTACAGCGGATTTAATACTACTATTCTAGATAAACTTGGATTAAATTTTCAAAAACATTATATGTTTTATGGAATAAATTTAAGAGAAAAAGCTTTAGATATTAGTCTCACTTCTAATAAGATAATAATACCCTTATCATCCAAACGAGATATTTCTCGAAAACTTGATCAATTGCCAGAAGATATTCAACACAAAATAGGATGGGTTCATATCAGATCAATTTAAATAATAATAAGAGAAATTTTCATAGAAGGAATAGATAGCCCTATTAATCTTGCTATACAAGATGTTAGCATACAAAATAGAAAAGAAGCCTACTTAGGAATTCTTCGAGGAAATCTTAGATATCAAAAACTTTTATTCAATATTTATTCTAAGATATCGTATAATATAAAAGACAAAGATTTTGATAGAACTCTTTTTTTAATACAAGATTTTAAAAAGATCCTATTCTATAACTTATATGATATCTTACGTCCTTCCCAATACACACCATACAGAATGTTTTGCAGATAACGATATTATAGATTTTCCAAAATTATTCTCAAAAGTAGAAAGGATATATTCACCTTAAATGGCTACTATAGAAGGTCTTAAAATTGATTTTTCTCTAGATTTGCAGCAAAAACCTTTGCTAACTTCTGACAGTAGATTTTTACCTAGATTATCTTACTCAGATACCGATGTGTCTAGTAGTACTGGATATAATAATAATAATAATAATAATAATAATAATAATAATAATAATAATAATAATAATAATAATAATAATAATAAGAAGAAGAAGAAGAAGAAGAAGAAGAAGAAGAAGAAGAAGAAGAATAAGAATAAGAATAATAAAAATAAGAAGAAATTTAATAATAATAAAATTTTAAATAATAATAAGGAATTTAATAATAATAATTAATAAAGTTAATAAGAATAATAATAAGTAGGAAAATAATAATAATAAATAAGAATAAGAATAATAAATTTAATAATAA
Source organism: Erythroxylum baracoense (assembly GCA_025629805.1). Classification (NCBI taxonomy): domain Eukaryota; kingdom Viridiplantae; phylum Streptophyta; class Magnoliopsida; order Malpighiales; family Erythroxylaceae; genus Erythroxylum; species Erythroxylum baracoense. The sequence goes on from JAOTAY010000191.1 coordinate 35,443,118, forward strand.
TAAAAAGAAAAGTAATAATACTAATAAAATAAAAATAATTAATAAGTTTAATAAATTTTATACTAATAAGAAATTTATTAATAATAAAAATAAATATAATTAATAAAAATAATAAAATTTATAATAATAAGGAATTTAATAATAATAATAAGAAGAAGAAGAATATTTTGATCTTTTTGTTAGTTATTCCTTTGTCATTCCAAGTTTATATTTTCAAACCAAACATTACATAGAAATTCTTTATCTATTCCATTCCTTGAACCAAACAAAGTAATACTTATTCTACTATATTCCTCACCTTTTTTATTCCTATGAACAACTATTCTATTCTTTATTTATTTCATCCCTTGAACCAAACAGCCCATTAGTGATTTAGATTAGGTAATTGTCTTATCATCAGAAAGTCAGTTACCCGTTATTATTTGCAACTTGGAACTTTTCCAATTTCATGACGATAAAAGAAGCAAACTATAGTTTCATGCTCATCAGTAGAAGTGAGGTAATATGGCTTTGCAGCTTACTAGTCAAGTTGAGGATCTCACAACGGTCAGCTACTAGTCTATTTTGTGACAATCATGCAGCATTATACATTGCTACAAATCCAATTTTTCATAAAATAAACAAAACATATTGAAGTTGATTGTATTTTGATAGAGAGAAGCTTCTTTCAAGACAAATATCATCGGAATATCTTCCTTCGCATTTGCAATTAACGGATTTGTCCACTATTCTTGGAAAACAAAATTTTCACTTCCTTCTTTGCAAGTTGGGCATTTGCAAGTTTACATGTGCCAACTTGAATGAGAGTATTATAGTAATTATATATTAGTTGTATTACAGTAGTTGTATACTAGCTATAAATCAGTTGTGATTATGCGTAGCTTTGTATTATTCTCTCGTATTTTCTTTGCATTAGTTTAGATAGTTTTGTTTTATTCTAGGAATATAGTATACCTTATTTTGTAGTGTTTAAAAAACCAGACTAAACTGACCAATTCAACATATATAAATATAAATTGGCTTAATTTTCAGTCCGATTTGTATTATATAACTTTTATGACAAAAAATCAATCGGTTTAAATCTAGTCGATTTTATTTAACAAACTGATTAAATTAATAGCTTAGTCATCTTTTTAAACATGCGAACCCACCATCTTTTAAAGACGTGGGACCATCACATATTTTTCCCTCTTTTTTCGCTTAAACCTAATTAAGTGGACCATCACATATTTTTCCCTCACTAACGAATTATATTTGTAAAATCTAAATTCTTTATTTATCTCCTTATATTTTTATTGAATTTTTTAAATAATTATTATTAAAAACTAATTATTATTTTTATCATGAATTTTTTAATAAATTGAATTATTAATTAATATATAAGTAATTTTGCTTAAGATAATTTAAGAATGTGTTAAAATAATATTTAAACTATAAAGAAACATATTTAAAAAAGAAGTTGGAAAAAAGTTAGAATAAAGTTTGAGTATTTTCTATTGACTTTCTTTAAACATACTTCAATTTTTATGTCTTTAAATAAATGATAATATAGAATATTATTATTATCATTGTTATTATTATTATTATTATTACTGTTATTATTATTATTATTTAAAATTTTATATTAGATTCAATCTTAGTCTAAATTATTAGATTTATTATTAGTTTATTATATATTAATAGACATTTTTAGTGCATTTTTATTTCAATAAAATATTTTATTTTATGCTATATTTTTACTTATTCTTATGATTTTTATTTCTTATTTATCATGTACCGATTTTATAGCGGTTTAATATCAGTCGAACTTTTAAACCTGAATCCTTTTCTTTGACTGTTTCCATGTCCTGTCTGGTTTTCAAAGCATTGTAAGGCTTGCAAGGATTGTAAAAATATAAACTGTATGCTAATACGTCTCAGCTAAAATACGAGGCCTTCATCCAAATTTCTTTTCATCCTTGATTGTTCAGCCTCAGCTTAAATTATTTTCTGCTGGCTAACATTTGACCAGAATAATATGTTCAATCAAAGATCTGATGAGGCCGGAGAAAGTCTCCCAGCAGGAGAATTGAAGATCTTGCTGGCTCGTTACTGTTGGACCTCAACTCAAACTAGCTAACTCATCGCTTAAATGTAAGCGCTTTAACCATGTCCCTCTACCCTTTGCCAAGGAAAAAGGATCGATAGGTAGCAATACAAGACTAGGACAACAACGAGGCAGGGCCAAATTCCTCCTGATAGGCGAAGAGTGGAAACTGACCGAAGGAGATTGTAAGTTCTACATGTACACTGGTGTCGGACATCAAAATTAGCGATTTTAATAGTTAAAAGAAATTTGTTTGGAACAGAGTTTACAATGGTTAAGAGGAGAGTGGGCTGATAAATCCAGCCTAGGTCCAATAAGTATATATATAAGCATCAAATCCCCAAGAAATATATCAATAGCAAAGGTCAAGCCGGAACCAGTTTTAATTCCAGAAAACCTAAGGTTGCAGATTATCAAGTGTTTTACATCACAAGTTCCTGACCACTCCATAGAATCGTAACAAGTTTAATTAAAAAACTAAAAAGATGGAAATTTCCTTAAGTTACAAAAAGAATGCATGTCAAATTGGAACCATATGGGGTTACTGGATTGAATAGAACACAGAACCTGACCTAACAGAATTTGCTACTTCCATAAAGCTGGCTAAGAATGACCATGCTTCGCTTTTCAGCTTCTTTCCCTCTCATTACCTTTCTTTGATCGGTAACAAAAAAGAAAATAGAAGAACAATAAGGTTATAGAACTGGATGGGACAGCAGCTTATGTCTTCTTCATGAGGTATCCCAAAACTATGCCAAGTAAGCCGACAAAGATGACAAACATGAAAGAGACACCACCACGGTTTTTGTTACCTTCACGTCTCAGGAGATCCTGAACATTACCATATCATCATGTAAGTGGATCATATTTAATGGATAAAAAAATCTTTTACGAAGTTCAATATCTTAGCACTGTCATAGCAGTTAAATCTATCACTTTAGTGTAGAAACAAAGATTAGGAATCAAGAAATAGGGCTCTATTTCTCTAGATATGGTGCAAAGATGGCGATAGGAGGGATGAGAACTGTTCAGAACTCTTAACAAATAGGAAAATCAAACATACAAAAGTTCAATCTATCAGACCTGTGAACATAGAAGTACCTCATGAAAGTTACCAGAAGCATGTTGTAACATCTCTATTTATGTCTAATCAAAGCAGCCAATTAATTTAACTATGTGAGAATGCTACTGATTATTGAAAAAGAACAATCATACATCAAAGTGGCGTAACAAGAAAGTGGAAACAACTGCATAAAACATGCTTGCAATGTTTATTCGAAAATGGTAAAGCAAATGATTGGTCTTTCAAATAAAGTAAAAACAAAATGGCTTACTAATTCCTGGCGAAGCTTGTTACTTTGCTGCAAAGCATTATTCTTTTCTTCGTTTAGCTTTGATATAAGAGCTTCTGCCTGCAGTTAAAATATGTTTATCAAAAGATCATACGCTTGAAGAAACCTTCATGTTGCAGATATTGCCACTAGTGATCTAGCAACAATAAAGAACATCACCTAGTACTAACTGAAAAATTAAGCCCAATTATGCATGTGTGTGAGAAAGGGTGAGTCAGTGAGAGATAGAGAACTTTGCACAAATAAGGCATGGCAACATTGCTTTTAGGTTTTTTTTCAACAAAAAAAAATAAACATTGCTTTTAGGTTTGAATTACAAGACTCAAAATCAAGAAATATATTACAAAGGATAATAATTGTAGAATATAAAGTAGTGATCATGTGTACATTAAATATAAATGCATCAGACTACAGAGTAAGATGGAATACAGAGAATATTTCCACCAGAAAATCAATGAAATATCTCCTCTCTTAGAGCAAGGGCAGAAAAGAAGTGCAAGGACATGCTATTGCAACGAAAGGAAAACGTTGAAAGCTATTATATTCTCTATGTTAACATCAGACAGAAAATTCACTATCGTCTGTACAACTCAAAATTTTACTAGACCACTCAAATTAAATACTCATCCTAATTCCTGGAAAGGATTTGGAGTTTAATTGCCAAATAAAACCAAGGAAGATGCCTAAGAAATCACGAATCAATTGAAGATTGGAGAACAAGAGAAGCAGCAGAGAACACTATTTCATCCTTTAAGGCGAGATTTTAATTATCATATTGCAGTAGTGGTCAATTATAACAAGCTGATTTGGCCACAATAAATCATCCACTGCCCCAAAGAAAATGCACTCCCCGAAGATCCTAGTCGTACTGATTCCTTAACCAGAGTGCAATGTAATGCATAGAGACCACAAATAAAAGGAATCACTAACTAATTTAAAAAATTTTCATCAGCCATTAGTAAAGCACTCAGATTTTAAGGATTCAAAATTTCAATGCAGAGATTCAGTATATCTTTCCTTCAAATTTTACATGTAGGTCATGTAGACATAACACTTTTCAAGATGTGACAGGCCAACCAAACATTGCGAAAGAAATAATAAGATTGACACTCTATGAATAGAAACTAATGGTTGACACTCTATTAATAGAAACTAATGGTTGATATTCTATTAATAGAAACTAATGGCTGGGAGTTCTCCGATGCACCAGAAGGAACTCACATCTGGGCATTATTACACTCAAAGATCAGATTTTCCCAGGTTCCAGCCAGAAATGGCGGTACATAAGTAATGATGGAAAGCAAAGTCAACCATCTGCTGTTGAAACGAGATCATATCAAGGACTAGAAAATTTTGAATAGCTCTTGCCAAAGATCCTTTTTATGTTAAGCCACAACTAATGTCAGCTTATATTGCCAAAACTTTCAGTTAAAGCCAACCATTAAGTCAGCAATGTTCTTAAAATTGTGGTAAGCATCATTAAGAAACGTATGCATCAGAGTTGGAAGTTCAATTTTCTAATCATTAGAAGCATGCACCCCCAATTAACCTGAAGAAAGAGAAACCAAATCATAGTGAAAGCTACCTCCAAAGTTTTATCCTGAGACTCGATCCGCTCACCAAATGATCTTGCAGCCTGAATTTCACCAACATAAAGCACAACAACAATATTTCTCAGCATACTAATTCTCCAATACATAGTAGTTAATGGAATGAGAAATTCAAAGTACTGACATTAGAGAACTCATTTCCATTCATGTTCCCGTTTTCTGACAGAGAAACCCTGGGTGAAGACCCTTCTTCAGAACCTTCAGGAACAGGAGAAGGAGGTTGAGGTGGAGAGACATAAACCACTCTCAATTTGCACTCCTCGACCTCATGCCCAGCCTCCTTATTAAACTAGAAAATGACACTTCCATAAATCAGATGTCCAAAGCTCACAAGTACCCAACCCAAGCATATTAAACGCATATTAAACCCAAAATTACCATTTCTGTGGTGATATCTTTTGGAGTTATGCCATCACTTGCTTTGACACTCTGAAGTAAGAATTTGTCCTTGCATTGCATGTCAGGAGGAGCCTCCTTTTGTGCTTGCATTGTAACTGGGCAAATGAATAAAGTCTAGTTAACAAATATATATATACATCATACATGTCTAACAATGGCTACAAAATACCACAAAATCTGTGAATTTAATAACAAATAATAGCACCTATGACATCACAAGTTGACCGAGGCAACACGACCCCAGCATTTGGCCGGACACAATACTTCTTCGGGTTTGTCGTTTTGACCTAAACACCAGCACATCAACATTCCAAATAAAAAGCAACATAAAAGCCAACTCTAAATAATCACTTCCCAGATCAATTCCAAACTGAACTCCCGGGACGAAATATTCAGAATCTGGAGCTTCAAATTTTAGATTCGAATATTGGAATGGCAATTCTATCATTTGTTTCCCAATGAAAAGAAAAAATTAGGGATTCAGGACCCAGTCTCCCCGTCTCCTTTTGTTTTCTTTTTTTTTTTCAATACATTTTTCCAGCAACCAAACAATACTTTTCTTATCTTTTACCGTAGAATAGAAAAAAGAAAACAAACGATCCATGAACAGAAAAAGTAAAGGGCAATTATTACCTTGAAAGCAACATAGTTATCGGTTTTATTGAACAACTGAAGGGAACAAGAGATCTGCTTCTTCAATTCGACTAATAAAAACAAAACCAAAACAATCAAATCCAATGAACAAAAACAATAAATCAAACAAAAAAGACATAGATCCACGGAGCTCACATGGAAATTTGAGCTCTACAGGCTCGATACCGAGAAGCTCTCCCGTACTCATCTCGAACGAACCCAAAAAGACAAGGAGAAACGTTTGAAATTAAATAAAGAAAAATAACGATATCTGATTGAGAAATCAGTCGTTATACGAAAAAGCGGCTTTTGGGAAACGAAAAGAGCAGAGCGAGAGGAAGGGGGAGAGAGTGACGGACACTTAGCCTAGCCTTCTCCAAATTCTTAAACTTTCAAATTATTAGAAACCATTATTTTTCATCAATTTAAAACGGCAATAAGAGTAAGATGGGCATTTTGGTCATCTTAACTGCTTTCTTCGTAATTCCACTTCAACTTCACTACACAACCAAAATTACTTTAAAATGACTTTAATTGAAAAAAAAATTTAAATCGACCATCTTTTTTTAATTTTTAATTTTTTTAATTTAATTTATTTTAATAACTTTTGTTATTAAAAATTGATCAATTTATTAATTAATTGATCAAATTTTATTAATTAATAAATTATTATAAAATAAAATAAATTAATTGATTTTTATTTAACAATATCTTTTTCAATTAAACCTAAAATTCCTCGATTGTAATAACAATCTCTTTTAATTATATTTCAAATTCTTTAATTTTATTAAATTTTTATCCAATTTTATGACTGTTTAATATTGATTGAATTTTTTAAAATTTAAATCTTTTGTCTTATCAATTTAACCTTCGATCTAATTTTTAAAACATTAAATAATCCAAAGCTATTTTAAATGAAAATTTTTTTATAAAGCAAAATTATTAACTATGAAATGAATAATTATTACCCAAAAGTAAATTACCCATATTTCTTTTGCACGGGAGTTTAATTGTTAAACTCGAAACACTACACTTTCTTAACCACCTTAAGGTTATGTTTAATTGGAGGTTTATTAATAAAATGTAATATGATTTTATCATTTAAGAGAAAGGTTTATAATGGAATAGAATAAAATATGATAGAAGAAGAGGGTTCTTATTCTATCATAAACAGTAAAACTGAAAAACCTCCGATTTAGAGAGTTTATATTAAAATGTAAAATTATAAACAACTTTTCACTATAATACATTATAAATCCTTCTTCTAAACAATATTTCACTATGTTATATTATGAATCTTTCCATCCCTTCTAAACAATAATTTTCTAATATTACATCAATTTACATTTCATTCTACTGTAATTCGTTACATTCCATCCTATAAAAAATTCCATATCTAACTAAATATAGCATAACACGTTGAAACAGGCGCAGGATAATTATTCCCGTTTCGGTCTGCAACCAATGCCCATCCATATCCAACCAGCTATTAAATGTTAATAAATAGCTGAATGTGGATAAGTACAGAGTGGCACACCAAAACCGTAATAGATGAATTCATCCCCGTCGAAACCCAGTCGGTCTATCTCGTGAAAAATAGATCGAATCATTATTCTTTCAGAAGTTTTTAGGGTCAATCATTGGGTAATAAAGGCAAATTTTGAAAATCACAGTTGTTCATTAAAAATCGATTAAATGATGTAATGATTGATGATAATTACTTTAGCTGTCTCAAATTTTATAGGTCTCTATTTAGTACGATTATAATTACCATTTCAATGATCTTTAAAATTTATGATATTTGAAGTTTAATGTATTTATTTAAACTTAATAAACATCCGGTCTGAATGACTCCATAAAAATAGAAATAATCATATATTTTCCTTAATTATATCTTTATGTGAATTCATAATTTTTTATCATTTTCCCATAGATAAATTTATAATATTTTTATTTTATCTAGTTCATGAATAATTTATGCGAATTTAATAAAACTATAGTAAAATTATAAGAAATTTTTCAATAGAGTGAATATTTAATTAATCAAATTAAACCAATTAAAATAAATTCAATTTTATTTTAATGGCTTAACTTATTTAAATATATTCTTTTCAAATTTTTATTTTTATTTAAATTTTAATTTTTTTCAAAAAATCTCAATAATAATTAAAATTATAATAGTTAATATTTATCTTATCTCTTAAAAAAACTTATTTAGTTATTAATATCAATTTAATTATATTTTGCCCCAACAATAATGACATACTAAATAGGAGTTAATCATAAAATGAAACAATTAAATTATAATGATCATAAGTTTGTAATGACTTTTTTGGTTTTCATAAATTATATAAAAATAAGAAACCAAAAATAAAATATCAACCATATAATAATTTTACTAAAATTGAAAATAAAAATACGTAATTTAAAATAATTGTGAAACCAAGCAGGTCCATAATTAAATACTAAGTACAATTCTGTATATATATATTATGGCCTAGTTTGAATAGTTGGTTGAGTAAAATTAAAATTAAATCAATGCTATTGGTTTGTGTGTTTCTTTATTATAAATTAATAATTTAGTAATTTAACAAGTCACCTAATAAGTTATTTTGGTGGGTCTTAATGGATTTGGACAGTTTGTACTAGGCCCTAGTTATAGGAGCATATTCCCCTTTTAAGATTATTATAACCTCACTCTAGTCTCTAGGCTTCGGCGAGAAAATTACTAAATCCGGAATTTAATAAAGAAAAAACGTCAAAAATACCATTTTGCAATTGGTAGTTTAATGGCAGCAGAAGTATGATTGAAGCTACAAAAGATGCACTAAATGGAAAACTTCTACCTAATCATAAACAAATTAACTAGAAGAAAGGTATAGTTTGGATGGTTATAAATGACAATACCTGATAAGCTAAGGAAAGAGGTCGCATGCCCTGAATTGCACAAGTAAACTAAAAAGTGTAGAGTTTAGGGAAGGGGAGGCTCCATTTTCGTTCAATGTTGCGTACAAAATGCTTGATGCTCTTCTATCAACCCAATTTGTCAATAAATTGCCGCAAAATCCAACAACTACCATCACCAAATGCCAAATGGGAATGGGACATTTCAACCAAATTTGAACGCTTCACTTCTTAGGAATCTAAATTCCAATCAACTTGAACTGTCGTGGACCCCAAATTGGCAAATTCTGAGGCAGAAGGAAGAGGCAGAGGCAGAGGCAGAGGCATAATCATTAATGGGTCCGAAGACAAACAAACATTGCTTTTTTGGTTTTTGCTAAAACCCTTCTCTTTTTTTTTGTCTTATTTTGTGGGGCAGCCAGTATCTCCTGCCAACAGTCAAAGCATTTTTATTGTTGTTATTCTGTAAATGCAAACTCACGCGAGACTCTACGCTTTATGAGAGCTACGAGAGGTTTATTAATTGTTGTAACAGTTTTATTTTATAAAGAAAATATTTTCGCGATTCGAATTTGTAACTTATTACTACAATAATGCACATTTATTAGCTTCGTTGAATATGAGTGGTTGCTTGTTGTACTATCCCTTCTTAAAATTGCCTGATATCGATTTATATCTATATCTTTGTTTCCCGAAAGAATAATAGTTCTATAAAAAATCATAGTTACAAACTATTATATGATAAAGCAAACACAGGCAAGAGGAAATAATTTAGATGTTAAGAAAAAACATTATGTCAAGGCTTTTGGGGCTGATTATTTGAATTAGTATAATCTTTCTGGATGTCATAGAATCATTTCTGAAAAGAGTAAGATTATAAAGAAGGTTTTTGTAGAAAAGAAAGCAATTATTCTATTATTTTATTTCCTTTTAAGAATTATATTGTTGTCTATATAAGGAAATAAATACAATTTGAAATTTGAAATATTATACAATTATCATCAAAATTGTTAATCATAAACCTTGAGCTAACAATTTCTCTCTTTTTTATGATGACAAACAATAATATATATATATATATATATATATATATATTCAAAATTCAAATACTAATAAAAGATTTCAAAAGATATTCTTAAGCTTTACTCGCAGTTATAATTAGAAGGAGCTTGACTTCTAAAGGAAGAAGTCTATCATTTGTTTATCACAGATTTAAACTCCACAAGTTTAGCAATATTAATAGCAAATATATCATCAATAGCAACCAAATCAATATTGAAAATATATCATCAAGGCAAAGTATATCATTAATTCTTCCCCTTTGTCATTATAAAAAGGAAAAGAGGGAAAGAGTAACGAAGGCATCAAACAAATATCATAAGTATGAAAGAATAGTCCGGGCAAGAATAGAGACATAGTTATTAAAGAGATTCAGAAATTTTTCCGCGCAAAATCTGCATGTCAAGAAGCTGATTTTGCATGCTATCTATTTGTTCTCGCATTTGTTCCTGATTAACTTGATTCAGCTGTTGTTAGAGATTTGCACTATTTTCATCATGAGGAGGGTAGGAGTTTGTTGGTTTGGAGTAAGATCTAAGTTTTCTGCTACTCTTTCTGATCATTTGTGTAACACCCCATTATCCTAGGGTACGCGCCGGAACGCCCGTAGGTCATTCCGACACATATCCTAAGGTAAGGAAGCGCTACGTGCAATTTCTACAAACTCCACATGGCATCACATACATTTAGATAAATAAAACCAGTAACTGTAAATTGCAAGATTTTTAAAACCA
>JAOTAY010000191.1:35453994-35465849 GCA_025629805.1 Erythroxylum baracoense
AATAATAATAATAATAATAATAATAATAATAATAATAATAATAATAATAATAATAATAATAATAATAATAATAAGAGCTGGTAAAAAGATAAGTTCTAATTATCATATTAAAGGAGAATATTTTGACTGAAAAACCTATATTCCTTGTAATATTCTAATAGATATAGGTGCAAGTGGAAGTGGAAGTTATATTAATAATAACTTAATAAATAATTTGACAAAATTATTTATTTACCAATATTTCATCTAACCGAACCTTATCAGTAAATAAATTTTAATGGACATATACATCAAATCGATACAACTGTAGAAACAACTATTAAAGTTAACGATACTAAAATACCTATTAGAATATTAGTTGAAAATGAAGGATTTAATTTAGAGATAATGTTGGGAACTAGTTTTCTTGAACAAGTTCAACCACATAGGATAACTCAATATGAGATACAGTTAACTTATAATAATAATATCATTTATATCCCTAGATAATAAATAGCCCAACTAGTATATATTCCTGTTGGAATTACCTATAAAGAATATAGAGCTGAATATTTTGTAGCGTATATAGCTAATGGTGCAGGATCTTGCTTATGTAAAGCAACTTGTTTTCCTTCCCCAATATCATGAAACCCTAAAACCTATCATAGGATTAGATATTCCTAATCATCAGATACATTTATCATTTGGAATTCAACAACCCCAGATTCTTTTAGGATCATTTTTTGGCTAGACGTCCACTTTTTTATTTCTATGATATTGGTACTGATGTTCTTCTTGGAAATAACTTTCTTTAGTTATTCCATAAAATTTTATTTGATACTCTTAAGCAACAAATACACTTTAAAACACCTTGTAACTATTGGATAGCTGTCAACCGTCTTAAAATTGCCTATAGTCGGCCTACACTGATTTCTTTTATACCTCACACAGCCTAACATGGTGGTTTAGGTTACAAAGTAAAACTGATTTTCCTAAAGGAAAACCTTTGTTAAAAATAGAAACTCTTATAGAACATAAATATCAATAGATAAAAACAATCAAAGATGGACTAGAGATAGTTAAACAAAAAATAAAACAGAATTACTCTGATAATCCTCTACAATTTTGGGATAAAAATAAAGAAGCAAAATTAGAAATAATTGATAAACAAAAAGTTATTAGAGTTACTGCCATGAGATACAATCCGAACGATTGAAAAGAATTTAATAAATGACTTCTGGAGTTAGAAAATCTTAAGGTTATTAGACCTAGTAAATCTCCACATCCTTTTGCTGCTTTTATGGTTAGAAACCATGCTAAGATACTTAGAAATAAAGAAAGGATGGTAGTAAACTGTAAACCATTAAATGATAATACTTTGTGTGACGGATATTTTTTACCTTATAAGGAAAATTTGATAAACCTAACTAGAGGAAAACAAAATTTTTCCAAATTTGATTGTAAAAGTGGATTTGGCAAATAAAGAGGAATAATGATAGCATTCCATATACTGCATTTTCAGCTCCTCAAGGACATTATGAATGATTAGTAATGCCTTTTGGTCTAAAGAATGCCTCCCAGATATTTCAGAAAAAATGGATACTATTTTTATGTATCATAATTTTATACATTGTTACGTAGATGATATCTTAATAGTTAGCGATAATATTGCACAACATATTATTCATCTTCATACATTCACATATTTATCTGCAAAATATGGTTTTGCTCTTTCTGAGAAAAAGGCCAAGATATGCCAAAATGACATAGAATTTCTTGGAATGGAGATAGATGGTAAATGTGTTAAATTTCAACCTCATATACTTGAAAAATCTCTCAATTTTCGGATAAATTGATAGATAAAAAGCAAGTTCAAAGTTTTTTGGGTGTATTAAATTATGCATATGATTTTATTCAAAATCCTACTGAAATAAGAAAGGCTTTTCAAGTTCTTTTAAAGAAAGATCAAAGATTTGAATTTTCACTTTATTTGATAGAACAGGTAAAGAAAATTAAAATTATGTATACTACTTTACCTAAACTTTCTTTGCCTTCTAATAATGATGATTTAATTCTTGAAACTGATGCTTCTGACCATGTATGGAGTGGAATATTGAAAAAGATAGATTATAATGATGAAGATCTGTATAGAATCACCTTAATTTAATAAAAATTTTTCTCTTTTTTTTTGATAAAATGTGCATTAGTTGTGATTTGGTTATACAAGGTTTAAGTTTACTGATAGCTGAATAAAAAATTGTGGTTAATATGGTTCAAGTTGAGTAAAATTGTTTTTAAGTTGAATTTAAAAGATGAGTTGAGTTGAATCGTGGTGTTATTGTTTTATGATTGATATATTTGGTTTGTTACATGTACGATTTGTTATTATTCTTTTAACAAAATACCAAATATTTTTTAAAAAATTGAAAATTGTAATGAGTTTTTTAATAATAATGCGTTAATAATAGAAATGTCTTTTTTTACCTTAGTTAATTAATTTGATATAGCATTAAGAACTTTGAATCTAATTAGTATTAAAATACGGTTAATGAAATTTATTTGACATGAAAACAAAAGAATGAGTCTGACATCCATTAACTTATTCCTTCCCCTAGGTTCAAATAATTTGAAAGAACAAAAAAACAATTCAAGTGATTTGTACTTTGAAAAGTAAATTCATGCACAAAATTGAGATAATTTTTAATAATTTGTGAAAATATTGTGATAATTATAAACGAACTTTGTTATAATGGAGCAATTGTTAGAATAATAAAGTGTTTCATTTTTAAATGATTAATTAAAAAAAAATTTATAATTCAATATTTTAAGATTTCAAATGAACATATGCAGATGAATTGAAATTTAGCTTAAGGTCTTTTTAAAATACAATTTTCCTCAAATTTAACAAATAACATTAAAACGTTGATAGAAACATTAAAAGTGTATTAAAAGCCCTAATGAAATTCTCTTTTAATGGTACCAACAATCCTCTTCATTAGATTTATCATTTGTTTTGATTTATTTACCAATTAGATTAAACTTTTAAATTGAAGGCAAAATGTGCATATTTGCCCCCAAATATTTGTATCAGAATAAAAATAGTTTTATGAACAAAATGACTATTAACATTGACAAGTACTAACAAATAAGTCCATAAACCTAGAATTAACTAACGTTGTCTCCAAGTTAGGTTACTCCATTTGTTGTTGTCTGAAAATAAATAAAATTTTAGAAAGAAAAATTATGTTTAGAATCATGTTTTTATCATCTAAATCCTAATTCCTAAACTTGTTTCTCAAGACTTCCATTATGCTTATGACCAACCAATATTCCTTTTTTATATATATTTTTAACTTCATCAATTGCATAACTTAGGTAATACTCATATTTGACTTGATTTATTTGGCGAGGGTGAGGCTGGAATAATATAAATTATGGACTCTTCCAAGTTAGGCATGGCAAGTGTATACATCGCCACTATTGTATAATATTTTGTGGGTTAAATGCAAATGTAAGGACATCATAAGGTGACCAACATTTCAAGGAGGAGGTTCTTCGTGTGAAGTATCTTAAGAGTACAACTTCTTTACAATTTTTTTTATTTTACCTATAACAAATTTGTTTTAATTGGTTAATGTATTGGTGCAAATAGATTGGAAATTATAAATTTTCATATGATATAATAGTCCATTCGCTGAGAGGGCTCGGATTGTTATCCCAAAAAATTGCAAAATGAAATTGCATTGCTGAAGAATGAGGTTGAGATAAAAAATATATAATTTATTCCTAGTTAGACATATTGTTGTGATGAGCTTGTAGATATATAGGTTTAAAAGTAACGAGGAGTTGAAAATAAAGCAAATTAATAAGATTAGACTTCATATTAAAGCCTTAATAAGGAGACGAAGGTGCTATGGTTAATATTCATGAAGCTTATTCATAAGGATTTTTAGATGTTCCCATCTCTACTGTAATTCAGTACCTGTAAGAAAGATTTTATAAAATAGTAGTGCTTTAAATTATAGGTGTAACAAGAATTGCTTAAGAGAGAATATTAGTCTTTTGAAAATTTAATGATGTAATTTATCTATGTCAAACATTCTGTAAAGTGTAATGGAAGAAAATAAGTAGACTAAAAATACACATCTAATTGATGGAAATTCGTGCTTCCTCTGATTGAAAATAATGAAAATAGTAGACACTTTTGCATTTATTCAATATACTTTGAAAGATTTCAAAGTCCAAAACATTCAAACTATACAAAACTATGTTATAGAACATCTAAAAAGCATACTTAATTAGCATAGTTATAACTAAAGAATCCAAAAGACATGGGGATAAAATCTATTCAAATTACATTTGAATTATGGTCTAGTTAAATGTTAAGTGGTGTGAGTTGATTTTTAAAATTTTGATTCAGTAATTTGTTAATTTTTCTTCCTATATTTGCTCTCTTCCTTCTTGCATTTTCCTATAATTGGTTATAATGATGCTAGTTTTACTTTTGAATATGAGTCCTCTTAGTTGGAATGACTATAAGTTATCGGATCAACATCATCAAAATTTATTTCTCTCCTTTTACTTTCTAATGTTACTCTGCTGGTGGAGTTTCCACATATAAATAATGAAAATTTTAAGTTAAGATATAAAACAAAAGAACAGTAAAGAAGAACTAATAACTGAATTTATAAGTTGACATGCAAATATTGTGCAACTTTATGAGTTTCACTTCATGACTAATTATATGAAAAGGTAGTTAATCAAAATAGCATATCTGACAAGATAAAAAGTTTTAGTGTATATAGGAACATATAGCTAGTTAGGTTGAGAATAAGCTTATGGTTGGAGTTGAGACTAAAATTGAACCTATGGTTAAGGTTGTAGCTGCAGTTTGCGTAATATGCTATTATGCTCTATTGAACCATACTTTTACACTTGAGCCCTTTAAGATAATTTATACATGTCATTTTTATACAACTTTTTATGCTCATTCTTATCATTTCTCTTAGCTTTCTGGGTATTTTAGACATTACCTCTTGGCTAGAGAGTGTACTTCATGTTTTTTGGTTGGCCATAATACATAACCTTTAATAAGTTGCAGAACATACTCATACACATTCACAAAGGTGTCTTTTTTGTATTAACTGTTAAGGAAATATTCCACCTTTTGCTTTAAATGATGCATTGCACTTAATAACATATTTTCATTAGTAGTTAAAGTCTAATATGCTATAACTATAACTATGTTCTCTTAGCTTCACAATACACTTTGATCACCCTTTGATACTTCATAAGCACCATTTACATCTTAAATTATCCTTATTACATTGCATCATTTTTATCTTTTTAATCTTCTTCATTATCTCATTTGCAATATCACTCTTCTATTGATGCATATACTCTTTCCTCTTTACTTGCTTCTTTATCACTGGTGTCGTAATTGTCTCCACTATTGAAATAGTTTTATCTCTATTTTGTAACATCATACCTATTGAATGTTGCACACATATATTATCTCCATCCATTGAATGGTTCATATATGAAACTCATTCTACTACTTCAAACCCTTCATCATTATCAAAACTAGAACTGTCATAACATAAAGAATCTTCATTACCTTCCTCACGCAAAGAATCTCCACCACCTTCATCACTAGCTTATGCAACATCTTCATCCCCAACCTTAGTTATAGCTCTATCACTTATAACTTGAAGAGCATTTTCATGTACTCCTATATCAGTTGTCATATAAGTTAAATCACATTTCACCATATCCTTAAACTCATTTTATTCCATCTCATGTATAACATCTGATCCATCTATAAGCCCATATTCATGAACTTGCTCATTAGAATTAGTCACATTAGTATTACATTGCCCTTATACTTCTTGCTCATCTATGATTTCCTATGTAGACTCTCTAAAGGATTGCATACGCAGCAGAAACAAAAATTGCAATCCTATATTCATCTATTGCGTTTAAAAATTCATACTAATTACAAGAACAGGCAAAAATAAATATCTAAAATTTATAAGGATTAATCGGCAATGAACTTTGAAAATACAAAGTCTCTATGCACTCCACATCGAGAAATACGTCCCGCTTTCAATACTTGATATGGCTATGGTAAAATTTGAAGAATCCTTTCTTCAAGAATGGAGAAAACAAATTTTCTTCTCTATCTTTTTTTTATTTAAACATACAAAGTGAGAGAGTAAAAAAAAACTCCTACTCTTCGCTTCGTAAGTTTTATGTATACCTATGTAAATGAAATAACTAACTTTTTATCCATTGAATGTGAAACGATGGTAACTCCTTTTTCAACACTTATCGTTTTGCTTTCTTTTGCTTTTTTTATAAAAGGAAATAAAACAAAAATATTTTATATTAATTATTTATTTTGCACAAGAGAGTTTCCAATATTAATTATATTTTATGTGGTAAAAAATATAATGATATGCCATATAGAATATTTAATAAATTATCTCATAATAATTAAATAATCATAATTAGGAAATATTACACTTGTAAATGTATGACCATATAGGTTCATCACTAAGCTGGTAGTAATTAATGCAATGAATTACTAATCAAGGTTGGTGTCTAACAACACTCCTCAATGATCGAATAGTGTAAAGTAATAACTTTACAAAGACGGAACCTAATTAAAGATAATGTATTATTACCTTCCATCATTACAACGCCGGATTATCCTAGGGTATGGTTTAACTGTCAAACTCTATTAGATAACCAACTATGTAATATGTCGATCATTACTGATTGGTGAATGAATTAAGAAACTCCTTTCCTCACTCATTCAATCGCCCTGGCCAAGGTCTTGATACAACTATTAATATCAATGACAACATAGAGCTCAAACTCATTACCTAGAGTCGGTGGATCCCTTTTTGACTTACCACTAATCACATAAGTACTTAATTATATCCAATGACCATTCAACTAGCATTTTTACATACTAGGTATCCGACATCAAAACATAATAAGTGGCTTATTGACTACTATGATGATCTCCATATGCATCATCTATATATGTAACTTAGTAAATGAGATCTGCTAATATCCATCCAATAGATACTATTTCATACATATTGATCTAACCGGATCATTAAAGTCCTTATTTGATGATTCCACGATCAAGAACACTTTTAGATTAATCCCTAAAGACTTGACTCTCATTATCATAATCTCCATTATGATGGCAAGTGTATAAATTTAATCAAGGACTTCTCATATTACGATAAAAGTAATAAACACAATATGATAATATAATTATTTGCCATGTTAATAAACAAAGTTAATAATTACAAAAATTATGTGTTCAATCAACTACGTAACGATTGAGTCATAGGCATAATTCCAACATCATGTCTATTAGTAACTATTAGGAAAGGGAAGTGGCTCAAAGGGCAACGCGAGTATTTGTATTCACTACTTGTTTAAGTTAGAAAGTATGCTTGCATTGATTTCCAATCGATAGGATTTTAACCAACCAACATAAAGTCTTATATAAGCATAGTTCTATCTTAGCCTATGCCCACCAATTTGATCTCAATCTTCATTCTTTTTGTGGGAAGCCATGTTAAATTCTTTTCCATTCTTCAGAAGTCTTAGAGATCTCCATGCCAATCTCCAGCTACTAATGAATGATGTTTTGAACGGTTTGTAGGAGAAAAATGTTGTTATAGGGAAGCTGGATCGGAAGGGAAGGCAAGCTTTGAAGAACAAGCACGGAGGACCAATGGCTGCTGTTCTGCCATTAGGCATGTAATCTAAGATAACCAGTGTACACACGCGCACACAAACAAAAAAAGATTTAAAAATCTTCTGATATAGATTCTTTCGGTTTTTGCTTTGCAGTCACGTTTGCATGCGAAAACATGGCGACTCAATCACTGGCAGTAAACTTGGTGACTTATTTCTATGATACTATGCACTTTGACTTATCAGATTCTGCTAATCAGCTAACCAACTTCATGGGCGTCTTCTACATCCTATCTATTCTCATGGCTCTCCTGGCAGACACTTACATTGGCAGATTGAAAATTGGAATAATTTCGGGATGTATTGAGTTCATGGTAAGTAGGCAACTTAATAACCCACAGCGTTGAATGGCGACAATAAAAAATAATAATTAATTTATATGTTCAATGTCCAGGGATTAGCACTACTAGGTGTTCAAGCCCACTACTCCAAATTGCGGCCACCTGCTTGTAATATGTATAATCCAGCAGTTCACTGCAAGCATGTTGAAGGTGGAAAATCTGCACTACTTTTTCTGGCCTGTACTTGCTTGCTCTTGGCAGTTCAGGAATCAAGGCTGCAGTGCCTGCACATGGCGCTGATCAATTTGACCCGAAAGACCCAAAAGAGGACCAGCAGATGTCCAGCTATTTCAACTATGTCTTGCTCGCCTTGTGTTCTGGTGCTGCTGTTAGCTTTACGCTCTTTGTTTGGATTGAAGATCACAAGGGATGGGACTGGGGGTTTGCAGTGAGTGCTCTTTCTATGTTCTTGGGTGTAACGGCACTTTTAGCTGGACTGCCTATGTATCGAATATAAGTTGTACGAGGATCAAGCGTGCTTCTGGAAATTATACAGGTCAATGATCGTACACTCTTTCAGTCAAGGCTATCTCCATATATATATGATAGATAGGGCTAAACAGACTTCTCTTGCTCTGCTTCAGGTGTATGTTGCAGCCTTCCGCAACAGAAAACTTCGTGTCCCTCAAGACTCTTCAGAGCTTTATGAGCTTAGTAAAGACAGGGAAGAGGCATTAGAAACAGAGTTTCTACCTCACAGAGATACTTTGAGGTGAGCATCCCACCTGATTTTCTAATGAAAACATCGCGTAATGTATCTCACCAATTGAAATTTGTTTCCAGGTGGCTAGACAAAGCATCCATTCTAACTTCTTCGAGGGAGCAGAATGTCAGACCTGAAGACCAAAGTCCATGGAAACTATGCACGGTCACGGAAGTTGAGAACGCCAAAATCATACTCTCTATCATGCCAATTTTTTGCACCATTATTATGACCCTTTGCTTAGCACAGCTCCAAACTTTCTCAGTCCAACAAGGTCAAACCATGGACAATAACATCCGCAAACATTTCGACTTACCACCAGCTTCTATTCCAATAATCCCAGTAGTTTTCCTCATCATCTTGATTCCTATATACGACCGAATAATGGTACCATTTTTACGTAAAATAACAGGCATTCCCATAGGCATAACTCACCTTCAGCGCATAGGGGTTGGACTAGTTCTCGCCTGTTTGTCCATGTCCACGGCTGCTCTAATGGAAGTGAAACGAAAGAAAGTGGCGAGGGACCAAACATGCTAGACTCCGTGCCTGGATTCCAGCAACTCCCCAACAAAATTTACTGGCTAAGAATTCAATACTTCATACTTGGAATTCCGGACATGTTCACGTATGCGGGTATTCTAGAATTCTTCTACGATGAGGCACCAAAAGATCTCAAGTTTCTCTCTACTTGCTTCCTTTGGACTTCAATGGCGCTTGGATACTTTTTCAGCAGTGTGCTTGTTAAGACAGTGAACAGAGCGACGAGAAGAATTACAAGTAATCGAGGTTGGTTAGCAGGGAACAACCTCAACAGGAATCATCTAAATCTTTTCTTCTGGTTGCTAGCTTTAATAAGTTTTATCAATTTCTGCATCTATTTGTTTGTTGCTAGCAAGTACAAGTACAGGCCCAAGAGTCCTACGGAGGCGGTTGAGAATAAGAGTCAGGCTTAAGCCAGAGAAGAAGACTAATCTTCTGTTTGTTCGACTGTTGAAAACGTACATGCAATTATCAATAATTAGTAAAAATATACGTTTTATCTACCTAACTGAATACATTTAAAATTTTACAGACGGTCCCTTTCTGACAATTATCAAAACCTTTGCAAAACGTACCAGGAGATGAAAGCTATTGAGATCACTGAGATTTGAGAATTAAGGAGTAGCCCTGTTTTCTAATAGTGGCACTATAGATATGTTTGCATAGTAGGGATGAAAAGGTGGCGTTGTAGTGTAAGGCACAAGGGTAATGCCATAATTCCTTTCGGTGAACCATAAGGGAGCATGAAATTGTTCAATGGCAATAACGAATTAACCGGAGATAAGGCATTTGTAACATTTGTTTCAAGCATCATGCAGCCGAGCAAAGTGGTGGCTGGTACCACCTCTGATTAAAAAATATTTACAAATTATGCGAATAATTATATGATAAGAAAAAGTATTCAGAAATTATGTGATTAAAAGAGTATTTTTAAACTTTTTATATAAAACTAATTTAAAGATTAAACAATAAAAATGAGTAGTAAACTAATGAAAAATCAGGACAAATTTATTAATTATCCTAGTAGAACAATGTTATAAATATCGTATCAATACTAGTACCGATTAATACAGAATATCATTTCGGTTAACTTTTTAAATTTATAAAATAGTTTCTGAATTTTTTAAAAATTGCAAAATATTCCTTCAATATATTGGACCACATAATTTATAATTTTACATCAATTATGTTTCCAAAAATCTTATATTAGAATTAATTTAAAATAACTCGTAGATATAAATCTCAGTTCATAAATTAAAATAATCCATATAAGATTAAATACTAAGCTTCTCTTCTAGATATATCAAATAATAGTCATTGACATGTCTATACCAATAAATATAATAAAGAATAGTACACTACAATTACTTATTTAAAAAATAGAAGAAGTGCTTCTTTTTATATTTTAAAGCTATAAATAAATCGTTCTCTTATATATATATATATATAACAAAGCATATCTTGTTAGATTTGACTCATAACTAGAAATTATCGTATCCTTAATGAATAGAAACCTTCAAAAATTGAAACTGATTAAGTATGCACAACATTTGTTAGCTACAAAAACATGGCGTGTCATCTTGTGATTACTCAGTTCTCAAAACGACATCGTTCCTCTCTTCTAAAAGGCTAAAACTCACCTCCACTAGATTACCACATAGTTTTAGTTTTCACATTTTTCTTCTTCTTCTTTCTAGGTTTCTGCTTTGTTTTGCCCTTTCCTTTTGATTCCTTTTTAAGGGTGTGACAAACTATTTGTTCTGTTTGTTGTTTTAGAAATAAACTCTGTTCTTCTCTTCCTTTGGCTACTGTTCTTTTGAACAAGCTTTGAACATATGAAGGTGCTAGTATGTTTTCTTTTTTGTCTTCTGAAATATAGGTTTTGTGTGCTTTACTGTTTTTTCACATGTTCTTGCTAAATCTACATTCACTACAACAAAATATGAAATTTAATGACACAAAAGGTGGAGTTTTTATACGCTTTTTTGCGTCTTAAAAATAATTTTAGATGCTTTATAAAGCTTAAAAAAACAAGTGTCACAAAAACTGTTTTCAACAGTTTTCTTAGACATATAAATGCGTCAAAAAAATATCAATTTTTTATGCACCGAAGCGTCCAAAAACATAGATTTTTTACGCATCTAAGCATCTAGCATCTAAGTGTCAAAAATCTATTTACACATAGATGCGTCGAAAACATACAATTTTGACAATAGTTTTAGACACATAAATGCTATTTTAAACGCTTTATGTAAGCTTTTAGATGCTTTTTCTATCGATTTTTTTCACTTTAAGACACTTTTTTATGTCAAAAAATTCCACCATTTTTAAGTAAAAAATAAGCTTATAATTTTCTTTATGCATCGTTTTTAAGATCACACTGATATTATTATAATAAATTTTAATAAATTATAATAAAGTAATCACATTTTTATTATTATAATAAATTTTACAAATTAGTCTAAAATATTTATCTGCATATTATTATAATAAATTAACATTTTTGT
>JAOTAY010000191.1:35471031-35490034 GCA_025629805.1 Erythroxylum baracoense
AAGTGAACCATATAGAGTGATGAAAAGTAGTTGGTTACATAAGCTTAGTCACAAATTGACATTTGAACAATGAGGTAATATAAAGATGCATAATGAGTTTTCATTTGAGTCAAAATGAGGATTGAGCCATATGACTCCATCGATAATCATTTCATTTCTTTGTTGAGTGTTACTTCCTTACGTTACTACCTTCAGAACTTACTTTAAATCGGTTTGAGTCTACTGGATGCATACTTAATAGAGATGATCTAGGCCCTTTTTGTGTTAACCCTTGGCTTAAATGACCTACTAGTTATTATCCCTTGCTACCTCTGTTTAGCCTTAACCTTTTGTTTTGTGAAAACTCCTAAAATTTAAAAACTTTAAACCCCTTTATCTTACCCTTCTACAAGCTTAGTAGAGTATTAAGTAAAACATTAGTTGGAATTATTCGAAATTTATACCGAGAAAGGTTGAGTATATTTCTGCGTGTAGATTACATTGTATAGAGTGATAGTTTTTATTCATAGTTCTTCCTTGTATGAAGAAAAAGAAAGAAAAATGTGTGTATATATATATATATATATATGTGTGTGTGTGTATCTTATGATTTTTTTCCCTTGCCTGAAATACATGCCTCAAGGAATCCGTATTGTCCAAAGGAAAATTGCAAGAAAGCGTAAACGACAAAATAATGGATCAGATAAGTAAAAGCTAAATATTAAAAGTATTGTTTTGGTTGTGGACAGCAGACAGCAGCAGCTTCTTGTAAAATCATCATTACTCCATTAAATTGTCACAACAGGCCTTTAATTATTATAGTCACCCAGTGCTCCAACAACAGAACAGAGACTGGATCACTTCTTCCAAAGTAATGAAAAAAAGATGAGAAAAAGAATCAACCTAACAGTTGGAATTGTGTGTATATATATATATATATGAAAAATAAAAAAAGAAAAGAAAAGAAAAGAGAAAGGAAGAACAAGTGAGTAGCATCAATAAGTGCAGAATATTGGTTATATTTGTATGTCTCGGAGTTATGTTTTGTTATCCCATTTTATATGCTTTTTACTCTACTTATGCTTCTGCTTCACCTTATTCTTTTTCTTTTGGCCTACCTTAACCCTTACCACTTTACAACCCTAAATAATTCCTTTTAATCTATTCTTACATGCAATCATTGTAGAGGAGAATTGGTATATTAGCAAGCCTATGGTAATGTAGTTTCCTATAGAAAGTTTGAGCAAAACATTAACCCTTAAATACTTAAGAGAAATAAGTAAAAACTGTGAGGGAAGTTCATTTGTGCATCTTTACTTATCTTTGAGTGATTGTGCCAATTATGAGTTTGCTTATGTACACCAATAAGAAAGTAATCATGATATGTACATTAACTTGATATTTGAGTTGGCTTGAATTTGAGGGATTGTATGTGTTAATCTTGGTAGAATTAATTGGTTGAATTTATTTTGCTTAAGGACAAGCAAATATTCAAGTGTGGGGATGTTGATAGGTGTGTACTAGGATATGTTTTTATAGGTAATTAGCATATGTTTTCTAGCGTAATTGTTGATTATTGTTCTAGTTTATGATTCATTTTGTATGTTTTCGTTAAGTTTGATTTTCAATGTTGTTCTTGTGTGTTTAAAGTTAATTGAGGGCAATAATTGACAATTTTTATGTAGGAAAAAGGAAGGAGCAACTTGCAGGGTGAACTAAAGATCAAAGAGGAGAAGATATGAGGAGTACATCTGTGACAAATTCCCACGTTTGTGGGAATCATGCAAATTCCCACGTCACGTGAGAATTACAAAAGAAATTGAGAGATGCATCTGTGACAAATTCCCACCCTTGTGGGAATCATGCAAATTCCCACAAACGTGGGAATTACAATATAAGAAAATCTGCGAGGCTTCATGAAACTTAGGGTTTTGGACTATAAAAAGGGAATTAAGCCTCCATCTTCATAAGGGACGACACCCACCTGTAGAAACACCATCCTTGAGTGAAGAACTCATGTTTGGAGCATTGAGGAAGGATTGAAGACAAGGATCATCATCAAGATTGGGCAAAATAGCACATCAACACCAAAAGTTTAGGTTTTGGCAAAGAAGAGGAGTCTTTCTATTCAATTTTTTGCCATTTTAATCTCTTCTATTCTTTTAAAAAATGGATTATTTGAATGTTGATGATGTTATGGAGACCATGTTAGGTTGATTTTATGTTAGGAATTGCTTTTGGAACTATTATGTTGAACTCTTATTTTATTGAATTAAATGCAATTGTCTTTGTTGATTGTTGTTTTTAATTGTCAACTTGTAACAAATCAAGAGAATGAGTGAGAAGAAATTCGTGTAGGATTGTACAACGAGAGTTGGCGACCTATAGACTAGCAATCATCACGTTAATTGACTAGTCAGAAGAGAGATCTCGACTAGTCAATTGATTACCCATAGGATAGTTTGATAACTAATTGAATCGGTAGAGTCATTGGGTAGGTTGAGAGATCGTCCAATTGATTCCTGTGAATTCGATTAGGGATAAATAGTTACACCTTGAGAGAAGGTAATTAGTACATTCGGAAATCTAAGGTGAGACATAATTTAATCGATAAAATAGGAGGAAGATAAAATAGAAAAAAAAAGTAATCTCTAGAATTTAGATTCTTGAATTCAGATTTTCTGCAATTTAGGTATTGTCCATTATTTACATTAGTCTTTTAATTTTAATTTAATTTTCCAGAATATTTGCATTTTATAATTTAGTTTCTTAAACAAAGTTGTGTCTAAATTAAGCAATGTCTAGGTACCAATCCCTGTAGAATCGATATACACTCTTTTTACTACAAGTCACAACCCGTTCACTTGCGATTTTTGAGCGTAAAACAAGTAGATAGGTTTTACCATCATCAAGACAAAAAAAAAATTTCACCATTCTTGAAGAAAAGGTTCTTCAAATTCCTCTATAGTCATATCAAGTATTAAAAGCAGGACGTATTTCTCTGTGTGGAATACATAGAAAATTCGTATTTTTGAAGTTTACTACCGTTCAATCTTTATAAATTTCAGGTTTTTGTTTTTACCTATTTTTATTATTAATATGAATTTAACTGCAATAGATCAATATAGGATTGCAACTTTGTTTCCGCTACGTATGCAATCCTTCAGTCTATGTTGTCTTTACCAGGAACTCTCTTCCTTGGTTAACAAAATTTGTAGTTTTACCGATATCCGTGGGTTCTTTAATTTTTTTCCCTTATTGAGGAAATAAGGTAATTAGGCAAAATACTATATATATTTCTATATTATAACTTCTTTAATGAACTATGGATTTTCTTATTATTTCCAACTGGACAATCCATTAATTCAATTAACAGAGGATTATATTTGGATAAATTTTTAAGATTTTTACTGGAGATTGAGAATAGATGGACTTTCTCTACAACCTGTTTTACTGATAGGATGTATCACCACTTTAGCTACTTTAGCGTTTCACCGGTTACTCGGGATTTCTGATTATTCTCTTTTTTATGTTAGCAATGTATTGTGGTCAAATAGCAATGAAAATAAATAATGTAAACAATAATTTTAGCAACATTCCAGACGATTTTACCAAAGCAAAACAAACAATATTAGACAATAGACAAAAATTCTCCCAACTAATGGTAAAAGATATAAATGATCATTTCAACAAACGTAACCTAAGATTTGGAAAGTATGATACTTTATGAACAAGTTATTATTTGCATATTTAGCTAAAATCAACAAGCGCTTTAATTAAAAGAACCATCAAACAAGCATATAGATACTCACTAAACTCTTCATCCTCTCAAGCATTTAAAGGTAGGATATGTATGCACTCATCGTTCATTTCATGTAAGGAATCTACCATAAGCATGCTTACCAATCCAATATGCACTACTCATATTAAACACAAGCATCAATCTGAAGGTCTTTATTTAGGTTGTAATGGAGCCGAGCTAAGGGTAGGAAAAAGGAAAAATGTAGGTTAAAACCACGACACAAATTAAGCATTTAAACATAGACAAAAGAATGACCATAAACAGTCAATTCTTTCCTCTCACTTAACAAATTTAACACTTCTTTTCTCTCCTCTTCTTTTCATTTTCTGCTCATCTTCTCTTCCTTCCCTTTCTTTTCTTTTTTTCTTTTTTCTTTTTTTCTTTTTTTCCTTCTTATTTTTCACTATATTTGTCATTTTTTTGTATTTATGATTATAAAACAAGGAAATCAAAAGAAAAGAAATATAAAGGAGAAGTGAAAATCTCCATAACCATACCCATCCCTAATACAATAGCGAACTATACGTTATGATTCCTCACACTTATTCCGTATACCTAATTATACTCATTTAAATGCTCAACTTGCTTTATGGTAGGTACAACGAAGACCATAAATAATCAAGGTCAAGGCTGATCTTTAGGTTTAAAGAAAGAATAAGTGTCATGTTAAGCTCAAAGGGATTTACTAGAGGTAAGATCATGGTGGCCTTTTAAGCAAAAAGGGTAAATCCTAATGGTCTTCATCATTTCAATATTTGTATAAGATTGTGTGATCTGAACTAGTATCTACAAGCAAGTTCTGGAGTTCCTTAATCATAAAAGAACACTCTCGACAAAGAATTACATAGTTTGGTGTTTAATTGTATTTAAAATAGGCACAAAATCTTACCAAATGGAAGGTGTCATCCATCTATCACAACAAGCCAATGTCCTTTTAACTAAAATCCAATTCAGTTAGTCTAAGCATGCAAGTATACTCATTCACTCATATTATGCATTTTTAATCCATATTGAGTTAATCTAACAATTATGCATATCTAACTACCAAATGGGAAAATAAACACACAAGAAACAAATAATCTTTTTTTTTCTTTTCTTCCAAACTATTACTCACGCAACCCTTGATGTGATAAGAAAATGAAAGGGTGATCTAAGAGGTAAAAGAACGAAAGAAAGGACAAAGATGAAAATGAAAAGAAATTAAAATAACAACCAATAAAAAGGGAAAGGTTAGAAACACAATACTAAGATGGGGTGGAGGTTGTCTGAAGCAAGCATTCAAATTAGCTATAAAGGTTCGAATCTTCGCCAAGTTAGCTTCAATGTTCTAGAGCCTGTCATTTGTTTGGCGTTCAAATACTATCAATTGATTTATTAGTGATTGATACTCCACGAAACTATATGAAGATGTCTGATGCATATGTTAGGGGTTGGAGAGGTGGAAAATCATCTTCTTCTGAAGTTTCTATTTCTGCAACTCGAGTTCGCTTGCTGCTCGAAGCTTCCCCCGTCTCATCATGGATAAGAATATAGTGATCGCCTTGCCGCCTAATAAACTTCATCGAGACCAAAGATTTCAAGTCGAGAGTTGAGTTTCCCAAAACTAGCTGCATCGGTATGGGTGTTCTCTTAGTTAACAAGTCAAGATATTCTACAATTTGGGTAAAAAATGCCCCCAACAACTAGTTTTCCTCCACTAGATTGAGCCATTTCATGTAAATGCAGACTCAACCAACTACGCCATTTCATGTAAATGCAGACTCAACCAACTACCAGCATTAAAGGGCCTCACATGTACCATGCACCACAAAACAAATAAGTCACATTTAGAAATTGCCCATTGCTATCTCCCCTACCGAATAGTGTAAAAGTTATAAACCGATGGAGATAGAGAAGGGTAGGGACCATGATAGCAAATGCTTTAGACCGACTAACATCAAACACTTTCTTAGAATTGGGCAATTGTGATCAAAACTTGCTAGCCACAAATTCGTCAGGACATTCATAGAAAGCAATATTTGGAAAGCCAAAAATATCATTAAGTACTTCTAAAGTGATATGATAATATGCATTCATTAATCGAAATTTAAGAGTTAACCCAGTTTCATGAACTAATTCTAAAGTGGTCAAAAACTCTAATGTCAATTCTACATATGAATTTTTTTTTTAATTCAGAAATTTTTTCCCAAGCTATATTTTGGAGTAACTCGTGCACTCGATCAAATATTTCTAATTCAATAAGTGCTTGAGAATCTACAAATCTATTCGGAATAATTTTACAATTCTTAAGAATAGTATACCTTTGTTGATGCTTTCAACTTTGAAATATGAGGCACAGAATACCTGAAGTAGGCTTTTGTGGCGGAGACAAGGAAACTCTCGGTTGTTTCATTCTTGGAGGCATAACTGGTTGTGTAGGTAGATGCCGAGTTTGTGCTCCTAGTAAGTTGGTTTGGTGGACGTGGCAGCACAATTATACGGTGGTGACGAAGAGCTTATTACGAGAGGGAGCTCGTATGCGTTAGCGAGGGATTATATTGGGTTATGATAGATTTTTATAGGGGAGGGAGAGAACTATTGTGGAGTTACGAGTGTGCACTCTAAAGTGCACGGGTGTGACTCCCCAATCACACCATGACTGGGAGTCTATGCAGCCTAACGCACAGCCGTGCAACCTGCCTGGAGCATGCATGGCCATGCGTTATGTTGCACGGACGTACAGCCGTGAATACTCCTTGTTAAAACTTGCATTATATACACATCTTAGGATGAAATTAGTATCTAACTAAAATTAAATAAAATTTAGATGAAATTAGAATTTTATTTAAATTAAATTAATAAAATGTCTAAAGCATATTACAAATATTTCGGTTTCCGTAAAGCTAACACTTCTTATCTACCCTTCTTAATAATATTCGTAGAGTTATCTCAACATATTTGGTTATACATTTATTTAGTTATGGTAGTTGAAATAGGTCAATTTTACACACGAATTTAAGAAATTGCAAAAAAATGATTAAGTTTTGAAACAAAATACAAATTATTATTCATGCTTTATTATATTTTATATATTAATCATGTTATATAATTTTAATTGATTTTAACTTTTGAAAAATTAAGCAACAATGTTTTTAATTTGTTCCACTGCACTCGAGATCAGATCTTGCTATGATTTCTCAACACTTTATTCTTGTATCTCTTTATGAATTTTTAACATTCTCCTTCCCAAGTAGATCCATCTGAACTGGACTAACTCCCTTCAATTTATAGCTAATACGGAGACATTTGAGTTACTCTATAAATCACTATGCATCTTACGCAAACTCATTAATTTCTATTCATCGAACTTTGCAGATCTATCTTTATTCGTAACGTAAGAAACTGGGGCAGAATTGAGGACAGTCAGCAGCTGAATGGAATCGTGGAGCTGTGTAGAAAATCACTAGCTGGCTTTCTATCCCTCGGAACTCGGGGTTCCATTGCAAGAACGTACAGCTGAAGAAATATGCAACTATGCTGTTGAAATGGGTGATTTTAGATTTCTTTTAGTAATCTGAAAAAAAGATGAGTAAAAATGACTCATTATAGATTGCATCTCATACATCCCTTTGCCCCTTTTTTTGGCATCTGATAGGATATAACACGTAGGAATAAGCTTCAAGTTAATATTAGTTTCTATTTCCAATTGATGCAGTCTACCTGCAGCTAATAACAATGGCTTGACACAAAACATGATCCGGCTACTCTTCTGTCACGTAATCGTCCAAAGCCTCCAAGTTCTGCTTATTCTGATGGCAAAGAGTCCGAATGGATGGAAATTATGTCTTTAACGGTCTCAAACTTACAGCCAACTTGTGCACCATCAACCGTATTCCAGTCAATCCAGGTGAAGAACATTGATTAAGTGGCTAACAGTTACAACAGAGACTTGGAACACCATTTGAAGGACGTAGGAAGGTAACGCAGCTGTGAAAACTTGCATTATAGACACATCTTGGGATGTCCATTTCAACCTGATTTATCCTCTGTATAGATCAATAGAATGTCTCTACTGCCATAAGTAAGCATCCTTTATCCTTGTTGAGAATTGAGTTTCTTTTCATGCTATCATAGTTGCAAGTGTTATAGCTCTTTTCTTTTCTTTGGATCAAACAGTTTAATATTCCAACAGGGAAACTTAGATGCAGAACAAGATTAAACTATTGATTTCTAACAGATGCAAAATATCCTCTGTTGTTCATCTATCACCGTTTTTGATAAAAGACCATTTCATACTTCATATCCATGAGTGCAGAATCTAAGTTGAACAGCGTTCTGATATATATGAACAACAGAGGATATTTTTCTAATATATAAACAATAACATTTATTATTTTTCAAATATTTTTGTACCAAAATTGATGCAAATTTCACTACAGAATTCGCAATTGTTATCAGCATTCGCAATTTGGTTCATACCAATTTCGATAATAATTACATTTATTTCAGAATTTAGTCAATCAAAGAACACTCATTATTATGAATCTGTGATACATTCTTGTTTAAGGTACATTAACTAACTAAATGACGTCACTCAACTTCCGGTAGCCACAAAACCTACCGGGACACGAGTCAAACTAGCGCGCACATTAGCCTACCATCATAAATCTCACTATAATACGCCCACTGCCGCCACTTCGCCTTTGTTTACTGCTTGTTCGATTCGGTGAAATGAATATTCTCTCATTTTCTTTGATGCCAAACAGCACCGTAACCACCAAATATAAAGGAATGGCTTCGCTACACATTTCAAAGTCGACCATCTCTCCGTTTCCCTCGTCGCAACATAATTTTCCGGGGAGTTCCAGGAAATGTTTTCTCAGGCTGAGAACTCATGGCAAGAGCTCCAGTGTATGCTTACCAAGACGAAAGCTTAGGGTTTGGTGTTCCGTACAAGAAAGTGATAGTCATACCAATGGCAAGTTTCGTAACTTATCTGGAGTTACGGTCTAATTGTTCCACGTCGGTAATAAAAGACACTGACGTGGGGTTTATAGGCTTACGAGCTCTCTCACCCTTCAAGCTAATTTTTAGGGTTGATTCTCCCATAAAACTTGAAACATATGGTCTGGTGTAATTTTCATTTTGTGGCATGAAGCTATTAGTAGTTGCTGTTGGTTTCAGTATATATGTGTTCCTGCTAAGATTGTAGTGACAATATCATCTCATATTGGGAAAGTAGCAGTGAAGTGTATCTGAAGATGTAAATTTTGTCGAAGTTTCAAACTGGAATGAAAATTAGGAAAGTAGTTTAATTCATGTACTAGTTAGTGTTAGTGAGAAGGACTTTATTTTTGTTATGTGAATTTGAATAATTAATTGATTTTTTTTTTTTTTATGGAGTAGTGATTTCATAAATGTTTTTATACTTTGCAGGTGAAGACCCTCCGGAGTCCTTGTTTATGAAGGAGTTGAAGAGAAGGGGTATGACTCCCACTTCATCGCTCGAGGAAACCAATAGTGGCAATTATGGACTGGAAGATGAAATGAATCTAGGGGAAGAAGATGGAGGTTTTTCAAAAAGAAATGCTGTCTCAACTAATCAGAAGGAAATTGATCAACACTTGCCAAATCAAAGGCAGCAGTCTATGGCATTGAACAGTGAAGGACTTGAGGTTCCCCTTAATTTCCTTATTCATTTTCCAAAATCTAGTCCAAAATGGATACTTGGGGTTATTGCCAAGTAGTGTTCTGGTTCTTGGGGGCGCCTTTCTCACATTGAGTTATAATCTTCTTTCGCTTCCTATTTATTGATTCTTTCTGATAATCAATTAGCACTTTGAAATCTGATCAACTAATAATATATTGTCTTTTTAATTAATCCAAACAGGAAACTGTGATTCTGTTTGCTTTATTCATTGACAGCTATTGTAGATTTGCGATTTTAATCTCTTCAGGGTTTAATTCCTCGTGCTAAACTTTTGCTTACAATTGGAGGGACATTCTTCTTCGGATTTTGGCCATTGATACTCGGAATGTTGGCATTCTTTTGTGGTCTCTACTTTGTAAGTTATCTTAACATTCTTAAATGTGTTTCATGCTTTTTTGCTTATGTTTCACAGGGCCAAGTGCTTTTTAAGTTTGCCAAGATTACCTACTTTTCACGATATTGAATGTTGTTCAAGTTTTCATGCCTGATATCATATTCTGATTGAATGTCGACTCATCATCTACGTATAGTATAAAGTGGCTCTAGACTCAGCTTTGTTTGATTTGAACTTTTGTAGTCTGACACTTCATTAATAATACGTTATTTTCTGGAGGTGGTTAAACAGTTAAGTTGGTATATTGGAGTTTGAAAGTTCGACGGATGTATTGTTGTGGAGTTGTTCTGTTTGGGATCCATTTATTGATAAAGCATAAACAAAGGCCTTCAACAACTAACATTGTCGGTAATTTGCAAATAGAACTATGATGAGATGGATATAAGGTCTGGTGTGGAAAGAAATGGCAAGGGACAGGGCCAGTTCTACTTCATTTGTTGTTTTGCTGTCAATCTGGATCAACTGATTCCATGTTTAATGTCAGAAAGCACACTTCTTGCTGAGGATTTTGGGACAATGTAGCCGATGGGTTAATGATAGACCTAACCTGGCTTCTTAACAGTCTTGTAGTTATCTTTTGTTCATGCTGACAAAGTTCTGGATGTGTGCTTGCATCTTTTCTCCTTTTCTTTAATTTTCAAACTCAGTATACTAGGGTCAATACCTTCATTTCACGATTGGAAGTTTGTATTTTAGACAAGCAGTAACGGCATTATATTTCCTTTTGTTGGGTTGTAATTCAAATAAAAATATTTGTGCATGATGTTACTTCTTTATCTGTGTTCTTGAAAATAAATGTTTAGTTTGAGGTGAGAAGCAATAGAAGTGTAATCTGTTTCTAATTGTTGATTTAAACATCACTTTATTACCTCTGGCTCTAGCTCTTTGTGGATGCAATCTTAATGAGTGAATGATTGGCTGTTGAGAACATTTTACAAACAGATAGTTCTTTTTTGCCGTTTCATATGGAACCTGGCTGTTGATGTCCTCCCTTTCTTTCTTTTTCATTTTCTATCTTGTTTTTGCTTTCAGTATTTCGGACCAGCATTTTTCCATGATGCAAGCAGCACCGTCTCGCCACCACCATATATTGATCCATATGCCCTCCTGGAAGATGAAAGAATATCGTCTCAAATAGGTCCTACATTGAAGTAAAAGGATTAGAAAGAATGCAAAGACTACATCTTGAAAGTTATTTGCACGTGTAACATGCTTTCTTTACGCTGGTAATTCATTCCCTACGTATATATGGTGTCACACTTGGTAGTTAGCAAGAACTCCTCTCAAGTGGTAGATGTTCATATTTTTCTAATGTTGAATTCCCGTGATAGGTTAAATTAATTAACTAGCCCTATAGCAGTTTGTGATCATGAGCAAATTAATTGAAGCTGGTCCTGATTTCTGCAGTAATTTTAGGTCGATAAACCATTGCTTCTGGTAGTTATGAAATGCTTGGAAATCAAAAGAGGTGATTGTGGTAGTTTTGTCAAGTTTGGGATAGATAGGGGGTTTTAGTTGTTCGCTTTGGCTCATTCCAAGTGAACTTCGAATAGGAGGCATATTTTCCCAGTGGGGAAAGTTCTATCTCGCTTGTCCGGGAACAATACCCATCTCTCTAGGTATAAAGTTATCAGGTTGTTCCAAGATTTGCGGGATGGAATGTTATTTTGTGCTGGTTCATTTGGAGATTTTACGTCCAAGGGTGAATAACAAGAGTCGAGGAATTTTGATGTCCAAGTTTCTTTTGGCATTACCTTGAAACCAACAAATAAATGTAACGCAGTAGAACAAGGCATACATTCATTTAAAAACCGCAATACAGTTGTGTAGCTACGAAATTTTGGGAAGCATCTCTGAGATCAGAGGCTTTAACATTCACAAAAATAATATAAATGCGGAATTATAGATAATATGGTAGGATATGAAGAGAATCCAAGAGATGTCTTAATACTCTTCACCATCATCCTCTTCACCCTCGTTTGATTCAGCACCAACTTCTTCATAATCCTTCTCAAGGGCTGCAAGATCCTCGCGCGCCTCAGAGAATTCTCCTTCCTCCATGCCCTCGCCCACATACCAGTGCACGAATGCACGCTTGGCATACATGAGATCGAATTTGTGGTCAATGCGGGAGAACACCTCAGCAACACTGGTGGAGTTGGAGATCATGCAAACAGCCCTCTGCACTTTGGCCAAATCACCACCAGGAACAACAGTCGGTGGCTGGTAGTTGATGCCGCACTTGAATCCAGTGGGGCACCAGTCAACAAATTGGATGGTGCGCTTTGTTTTGATGGTGGCAACAGCAGCATTCACATCCTTGGGCACAACATCACCACGGTACATCAGGCAGCAGGCCATGTACTTGCCATGGCGAGGATCACACTTGGCCATCATTGATGAAGGCTCGAAAGCACTATTGGTGATCTCAGCAACTGAGAGTTGTTCATGGTACGCTTTCTCTGCTGATATGACTGGAGCATAGGAGGAAAGCATAAAGTGAATTCTTGGATAAGGGACCAAGTTTGTCTGGAATTCAGTCACATCCACATTCAGGGCGCCATCAAACCTCAGTGAGGCAGTCAATGAGGAAATGACCTGAAAAGTGCAAACAAGGACATTTAAAGAGCTTCTGCAAGTGCGATGTTTTATCAACTCTATAAGTATATATTAACAATCAATTATGTATCCTCGTATTCTGCATTATGTGTTTTCTTCCCCAACCAGTTAGAAATTAGATTGTTGGTATCTATCATCTACCTGAGAGACAAGCCTGTTCAGGTTGGTGTAGGTGGGCCTCTCAATGTCAAGAGAGCGTCTGCAGATATCATAGATGGCTTCATTGTCAAGGAGCACAGCCACATCAGTGTGCTCCAAGAGCGAATGTGTGGACAGGACACTGTTGTAGGGCTCAACAACAGATGTAGAAACCTGAGGAGAAGGATAAACAGTGAAACCCAACTTTGATTTCTTGCCATAATCAACAGACAAACGCTCCAGGAGAAGGGATCCAAGACCAGAGCCAGTGCCACCACCGACAGCATTGAACACAAGGAACCCTTGAAGACCAGTGCAGTTATCAGCAAGCTTCCTAATGCGATCCAAGCACAGATCAACAATCTCCTTGCCAACTGAAACACAGAAAAAGAGACCATCATTAGAACAACATGATGAGTGCCCGTGAACAGAGGGAACTGACTGAAACGTTAGCACAACAAAGTCAATATTCCGTGAACAGAGGAAACGAAAGCAGGAAATTACTAGTATAGTGGCCACGGGCAAAGTTGTTGGCAGCATCTTCCTTGCCGCTGATGAGCTGTTCAGGGTGGAACAACTGTCGGTAAGTTCCAGTCCTAACTTCGTCAATGACAGTGGGCTCAAGATCTACAAAGATGGCACGAGGCACATGTTTCCCTGCACCAGTTTCACTGAAAAAGGTGTTGAAAGCATCATCACCACCGCCAACAGTTTTGTCACTTGGCATCTGGCCATCAGGCTGAAGAAGGAAAATGCAAAGGTTAAGCAGCCCAATCTAATAGACTACGATAAAGCCCCCACAGTGTTACAAGAAATGTAACATTGAAATGGTGAAACTTCAATTTGAAGCGACGGTTGACCGGATAATATGCACAATCTTAGGCCCTCGAATTTGGTGTTCTTTCTCTCAAAGGAAGGGGATACAAAAACGAGTATCAAATCTAGATTCAAATTTTTTTGATTAATTTCCCACCTACGACTAAGATTCCCATCTGGGATTTCGAAAGCAAACAATCAAAAGCAGATAATGCCAATGCAAATGCAATGAAGGAACTTAAGCCCTCGGAAAGTGAATCAATATGAAGATACGAGGAAATCGCGATAAGATGAACAAATATGAAAGACAAGAAGAAAACTTTGAGAGGGACGGCGAACCTGGATGCCATGCTCGAGGCAATAGAGTTCCCAGCAGGCATTGCCCACCTGAATGCCAGCTTGACCAATGTGAATGGAAATGCACTCTCTCATTGTCTTAAAAAACACAAAAAGGCAATCAAATTTGTAGAAACAAAAAGAACAGAACACAAAAGATAATGTAAGAAAACAGAAAGCGTTTATCAAGACGCCTCCTTTCTTCACTCTGGGATGTGTCAGGACCGAGCCTGCCGGGCGTTTTTATAGGCAGAAATGACGATGCAGAGAAGGGCAAGGCCCAGATATTTGTTTAACTGGGAGGGCTGTTGTTTGCTGACGTGTTTTGAACCTTATTGGTCTTCGGGCTAACCATGGTTGGTGTTTGAAAAATGATTGCCGCCGATGGCCAGCTAGGACCCAGAGTGGAGGGTGGAGGAAGTTGGGCAGGCGTCATCCGCCTGGTAACCTGATTCTTTCATAATCTATTTGTGGGGTCATGTTTTCACCTTGATTTTAAAATTTTCTAATTATGTCTCTTCTTTCTTGGGTTTTGATTCAGGATTCAAATCTTTAGTAGGTGGCAACGGGCCAATGGCATGGTATGCTTATCTTACAGCCACTCCCACTAGTTGCATGCATTGCAATGTTGCTTCTTCTTTATGAAGTTTAATGTGGCATGATGTAATATTTATACATCCAGAATACAAATAATACATACTCTTAACTAAGAGAACGTCAAATTTTTAAGTGAGATACTGAAGAAAGATCATGAGTAGTGCCTATGCCTTTTCTTTCGGTATAATGGGTTTAAGAAGAAAGCTTACGAATTTTGCATGTCAAATTTTTATAGTTGTTTTTATACAATTCTCTGGCCCATGTTGTCAGAAGTTGTATCCAACATTGCTTATTAATGTGAGAAATCAGACAGAAAAACACAACAATTAATAAATCTCACTTCAAAAACTCAATCTGAGCTGATAAAACCTATGGACCAGCATCATCATTATGTCCAGGTCAATCAAGTTCATCCTTACAGCCTTAGAATTTAAGGAACTTAAGGACAATAATTTGATGACGTTTCAACTGTATGCGACTTTGCAGTTCAGTGTGCATAGATAATTGTAAGATGAGCAAGAAACTATAGTATAAGTTATATCGAGGATAATGTCTATCAAACCATTTCAACCAATAATTCGTAGCTTAGTGTTTGATAAATTGGGGTCGGTCAGCGGACAGGCTATGCACGGTACCTTAAGAACCAAATATATGGAGAAGCATAAACCCACATTTATTAAGCTCAATCACATTTCCAATCCTTGCCTACGTACGGAGTTTTGGTGCACTTGCATGCTTCCCAGTGTCGCGCAGACAGACAGCTCCATGCTAACTGGGTCTCGGAAGAATTGAACGTCTTGTCTTGTGCTATCAGAGATTCACAATTAGTAAGGGTAATATTTTAGGCTGCGTTTGAGTTTGAATCTACGGTACAGTAGGGATAAGTATTTATCCACTCCAGTTTTAAATACAGTCACATATTTGAATATGTGGCGAATAAATGAAAGTTGGAGAAAACTGCAGTGCCACTGCAAAAATCCATAAGCAGAAATAGGGTTGTGGTAGGAAAATACTTTTGCGATAAAAATTTTACTTTTCATTAATAACCTGCTGATAATTATTATTTTTACTGTGCCCTCAACTAGTAGAAAAGAAGTCTAATGTATCGTCTTCTTCTTACTTTAATTTAATATTTTCTTATTTATAATTTGAATTTATATGACTGGTAATATATTTTTTATGAAATATTGTATTTACTAAATTTATTTTATTTATATTTTTTTATTTTAATCTAATATTTTATTATTTATAATTTTAAATTTATGTGACTAATAATATATTTTTATGAAATTTTTTTACTAATTTTTTTTATTTATATTTTTCTTATTTTGAGTTAGTATTTTATTATCTATAAATTTAAATTTATATGATTAATAATATTTTTTATGAAATATTTTATTCACTAAATTTATTTTATTTATATTTTTCTTATTTTAATTTAATATGACTAATAATATATTTTTAATTATTTATACAATAATTAATAGTTTATTAAATCAATAGACTTTTTAGTCATTTTATTTCTTTTCAACAACCGCAACCGCACTTGTCAAACACTTATTTTCACGTTTCAGCAGTTACTAAAATAACAATCTCAAATATATAAGTACTTATTATTTCAGTATGTTGATTTTAGCAAGTTATCAATCACCACTGCTCCTCCTGCAAACCAAGCCTTAGTCTTAGTCTGAAGAGATACATATCGTGTGAAGTTCACCTTTGAGTATCAGTTGAATATTAACCACTCCGAATTGCAGTGTACCCTTTCAGGTGGTTTATCCCAATGTTATTTCAGAATTTCCACAATTTATCTCAAATAACAAGATTGAGCAATCGGAGCGTTTCTTGATTGTGATTGATCAATCTCTTGCACAGAGACCTTAAGCTCAGTTTCTTCACTTCTCTTGACTGAACAATCAAGTTGCTGGCTGTGCACCATTCCATCACCAACTGCAGTCATCTTGAGGTTGTGAATTTCTTGCAAACTTGTTATCCTAGCCGATGTTAACATCAAAGGATTTTATACCTCAACTCATTTAATACAAATTTAATAAAAATAATTTTGTATCACCTCTTCATTACAACTCTCTCAAACTTGATTTATGAAACTCTTTCCTTCGAATAACTCTTCATTTTTCTCACAATTTGATGCTTTACCCAAATAAATTTAAGGGAACTTGTAGCAATTTTAAATCACATCCTACTCCATACTTCTATTATAATATTCTCCACACAACTTATTCAACTATGCAACTAATTCCATCTCGTCTATTTCTATAAAAATTTATAAAAAATCTTTGAGAATTAATTAGATAAGATAGTTTTTCTAAAAATTGGACTTCTTGTTTTTATTTGGATCAAAATCAAGTTTAATCTTTAACACTCGCCTTAACCTTGATTTATAACTCCAAGCATAATTCTTATCCTTGCAAAATCTTGAAACATGAGCGGTTTAATAAAATTATCTGCAACATGAACATGAGATCTTATAAATTTCAGTTGCATATATTGTCTTGCTATGCTCTTCCTTATGCAGTGATATCGAGTATTAATGTGCTTGGTTTGATCAAGAAATATTGAATTCTTCTTTAAAGTTATTGCTGAAGTTATTCCCTAATGACACTCAAGAGAAGGGATGAAATAAGTACTAATAAATTTTCAACAAAAAATTACTTAGTATGTTAAAGAACAAAATTTATAAAAACATGAAAATATGATATAAAATAATAAATTGCAATAACACACTTAATAAATAATACAAAAAGTATATGAGAAGAAAAAAGAAAATTGATTTATACTAGTTCGATAAATAAAGCAAATTGATTTATACTGGTTCGATAAATAATCTACTTATGTCCACTCCCAAGACTCATTTTAAAATTCAACTATAACTTTACTTTCATGCCGAACAATAACTTTTGCATAAAGTTTTCTCAACAAAGAGGAACTCATGTACAATCTTTTTTCATAGTAAAGAGGAATCTTAACCTACTTGGAAAGGAGAAGAGGATCTTTTCTTTACAAATATCAAGCTTTTTACAGTTACATAAACATTCTATGAAGATTACAAATTCTATTTGGAGCTTGCTAAGATTTTCGAACTTATGGACACTTCCAAATCAATGGCTTTCTTAGAGAAATTCTTTATATTTAAGCAGATTGTAGGCCAACTACCAAATCGACAGAAGCTTACAATTTAAAATATCTCGCTTTACTACTTTTAATACCAAAGAAGCTCACTCACTCAAATATGAGATACTGAATGCTCAAATTTTCGATAAATACTTAGAAATATGTGTATAAAACATCCAAATACTTTTCGATACAATAACTAATGAGAAAATATGTAGTTATAAAGTTTTAACACCTTTACTAGTTGTTAAAAACAAAAACTAGCCATTAGAACAACTAGTTCTAGCACATTGTTCGATCAATAGGTCATATTGGTCGACTAATGTGTCTCATAAAGGGATACTGGTCGACCATATCATCACATTAATTAACCAATATGTTAGTAAACATTCCAGTTGCACATTTAACTTACATTAGCCAACCACTAACTTATATTGGTTGACGATTCCCCCTAAAAATATAGTTTTAACAACTTCAAATACCCAAACTTGATTTGTTTATCACAATTATAACTAAAACAACTTTCAAAATGTCCCTCACAAGAGTATTTGAAAGCTTAAGAGGCTTTTATTTAGAAACAAAAGCTTTAATACCTCTTGATGAATGAAATGACTCATATAATTAAGTAAGATGAAATGTTTATATGGCAAGCCTTTAAGATTATCAAAATAAAAAATGAGATTATAATTAATATTACAAAATATGGAATGAACTCGATGTGTCTAGATCTTTTTTGGTTTTTAACTTGATCTTCACTTTAAAGGTTGCAAACTTCAACTTTCGTTTATCATCTTCATGAACTATATTCTTGAGTTATAGCTAAATATTTTTCTTATATTGCTTCTTACCAAAATAATAAACTCATATCTTTAAAACATTGATTGAAGCCTCCCTTGGTTCAATAATCTCCCTCTTTTTAATGGTGATAAAACATTTGTGATATTAGATAGTAATAATAAAATTAAGCACACAATCAAGATAATGATTAGCTCCCCCTTACTTCGTTTATAAATCATAATTCAAGAACAAAAGAAATATTAGATATCAAGTGTAGAAGAAATATCAACAAATGTTGATAAATTAATTTAAACATAGCATAAATGTAGTCAAGCATAAAATACTATATAAAGTACAAGGAACACAAGAATCACTCTCTTGAACGTAATCACTCCCTATAAATCTAATATCACTAACTTTTCTCCCTTTTTTTGGATTCACAAAAAAGAAATCAATTATCCAAAAATGCAAAAAAAAATTAAAGTTCCATACATCAAACTAATTTGGTTTTTAAAAAATTAAAACAATTTTCATCAACATTGATAAACTTTCTCAAAAAGGAGTGACATTAGACATTTAAAGGTCAAAATTGTAACACCCCACTCTCACCGAACCCGAACCCGATATCGACAGTGATATCTGAATCTGTGCCCCGCGAGGGTGGCGTGTCACATCACTTAACACATCACTTAGCACTTAACAAAAGTCGGTATGAAATTTTTTT
>JAOTAY010000191.1:35490134-35507863 GCA_025629805.1 Erythroxylum baracoense
GAAAAATGTCATGAATGCATGTACAGATAATTTCGTGTGCACATATCACTGTTCACAAATGCATGAGCATGAGATGTATTTTCCTAATTTCTCTTATTTACCTCACTTGGACCCGTTTCTCTGGTCTGACCCGTTCTACGGAACCGGGATGCTACAAAAATAATTGTTTAAAAGGTCAATTTTAATAGAAACACCACTAGTTGTGTCTAATTTAAAAAATCTCACATTTTAATATTATGCTTAAGTTGAAAAACTCAATTAAAGCAAAAGAAATGCAAGTTTTGACAAAATTAAAATGAAGCATTAATTCCATAAAAGAGTGTATAATTTTGAAATCTAAAAAATTTTGAACCCTTAGATTGAAAAATAGGATGCAATCATGATTAATTCTTAGAAAGATTGTATGAATCTAGTAATTTTATGAAAACAATTTCAAGAACAGAAACATCATTAAAAAAACCTAAATTTAAAGGTTTATCTAAAAGGGAGTTAAGAATGTATATAAAGTTTAAGCCATGAAATATGCCAAAAACAAAGTGGATAATGCCAATTGTTAAAGTTTGGGACAAGGTTTAGAGAGTCAAAGAAAAGGTGAATGACATGAAGAATAGATCAAAAGATGTGAAGAAAAGCCTTAAAGTAAGTGGAGACTAGTCAATCACTTCAGGTTACTAGTTGACCAATATAAGTATGGTCTCCTACACTCATTCTTATTTTGGAACTTAATTTTTCTCTCTTAGTTGGTCAATGGACACTCTATATTGGTCAATCATTGGGTCTTTGTGGTCAACTATTCAAGCAAGCAATCTTCTTACAAACTCATTAAAAACAAAAAAATTCTTAAACGACTAAATATTGATCAGTTATTAAGAGATACTGATTAACCAATGAAAGTAAGTGGTCTATGAGAAGGGTAATCAAACTCCTTACAATCTCATTAGAAAGATAATATTTAGTTCACTTGTCGATCATAATCTAATATAGGTTGACCACTGTGTTTGAGAAAGTTAACAAATAACCTTAAAATTTAAATAAGAACATTAAAACATATACGCAATCAACTGAATATCAATCAAGGATTAGCTGAATCACATAAACAAATCATTATTATATAGAATTTCCATCAATCATATTCAATTCTTTTCTAATTATGGAAAATATATCCTTATTCATTGGTTTAGTGAAATTATCAATCAATTAATGTAATGTATCAATAGATTCTAAGTCAATATCCCCAACTTGCACATACTCTCTAAGTCTAAGTAATAAGATCTATATTATACTTTAAAATTTGTTTAGTTCCTTATTCATAGTGAAAACTCAATATTCATTATTAATAATTTAAGCTCAATTTGACAAATAAATGTAAGCTATGTAATATTTATAAAACATGAACTACAAGTTAACCCTTGTTGAGCATTACCTATGATATAATTTAAATGGTGATTCTTTGAATTTTTAATCTATTTCCTTTATTTGGTTCAAAAATTGGCTCTTTTAAGAAGTCTTGAAGATTATTCTTGTTCTTGTTCTATTTAGGGGCTATTTTCTCCACATCTTACAATAACATCTTTAAGGTATTCTTAGTGGCAATGAGGTTAGATAAAAAAATAATCTATATGATTTATGATGAAAATCAAGAGAAAAATGTGTCTTAATCATTTGTATCTTTTATCCTTTCTATAAAAAAAAGTTATCATTTGGTTTTAATTATCCAGCCGGACTTGAGTCTATGATTATTAGCCTCTTTCTTCTTAACCCAAATTTTTGCAAGTTTACTTGTCAATTTCTGTTTAAGAAAATAAAATCTATCAACATGTCCATTTTTTCTATAGAAATGACATACCACATTATTTGAATAATGATGATGCATAAATACCTTACTTGGACTTATATGTGTGTATGTATACTAAGGAATCTTTCTTTGGATATTAAAGGTGCTGAATGTTCTTCTAGGGTAGTGAAATGTCCTACTATGATTATACGTATGATGCCTACTATAAATAAAGGCTTGATGCATACCATTTTTATTATTAAAAGGGTATGAGTAAATTTGCATATTACCATAAAAGTTATGCCTATTTGTCCTTTGAGAGTATTAAGCTCTATTCCTAGGTATATATCTATATATGAAAGCATGAGGTTCTACGGTGATGTCGACTATACATTTTAAGTGCATGTATAAGTGTATCATGCTCATTTGCTATCTTAGGTAAAGACTCTTCACTATGCATGTTTTCTCACTTGAAAAATGTAGTTTAGGTTTGTGTGTACTTCCACAAGTATACCCAATAATGAAATCTTAATAATTTTTCAATGTCTTATTTTTATGCTTTAATGTGTCTAATATATGATTGTCATCAATAATCATATTTTCAGTTACTTTAATTATATACAATTAATTTTCATCTTTTCATCCCTTTTATATATACATTATCATTATTATATAAATGAGAGTTAGATGTTACCTTATCATCATCCTTAACCATAAAGCATATGTGATCTCTCTTTTTAAATGCTCATTTTTTAATTCATTTACATCATTCCAAGTTGAGGTTTTAAGTACTTTCTTCTTGTTTTTGTTTTTCTTCTCTTTCTTATTATTTCTTTCATATTTGTCATTATCTTTGAGTAGAGAATATTGTGACTTCATGTGACTGGGTTTTTATATTTAAAACAAATAGTGTTAGATGATTATGTTTTAAATTACTTTTACCTTCCTTAAAGTCCTTTGTCTTAGAGAAATTCTTC
The DNA here is from genome assembly GCA_025629805.1 of Erythroxylum baracoense. Lineage (NCBI taxonomy): Eukaryota > Viridiplantae > Streptophyta > Magnoliopsida > Malpighiales > Erythroxylaceae > Erythroxylum > Erythroxylum baracoense. Next base: position 35,492,886 of record JAOTAY010000191.1, read on the forward strand.
TCTTAAAAAACTTTATGAATTTCCTAATGATAAAAGTGAGGTCTTCATCATCACTTCCACCTGTAGATGTCTCTTCTTCACTTAATTACTCCTTTGAGACTTTAAATGCTAAGTCCTTTTCTTTAGAAGCATTGTTTCTTTTTGTATCTCTTAAAGTCTCATTTCATATATGAGCACTGAACCAACAAGCTCCTGTAATGATAGTACTATTACATACTTAACTTCTTATATAACGTTACTTCAGTTTCTCACATCTTTAAAAGTAACCTAAGTAATTTTTTTTTACCATTTTAACATTAGTATAAGTCTTTACAAAGCCCTTGAGACATTAATAATATAAGTAAATCTAGTGTACATGCTAGATATGCTTTCATCATACTTCATTTTAAAAAATGTATGTTGATAGATTAACATGCTCTCTTTACTTTGCTTAATTTGATTTGTGCTCTTATATGTAATTTATGTGCTCTTTTCACATATAAAGACTCTATCATATTCATTTCTTCCTAATGTACAAAATAAGATATGTATAATCCTACTTTTCAAGGAAATTAATATCTTATTAACAAGTTCCTGTTCTTCCTTTAGTTTGAGGACCTTTTTGTTATCTATGATTTTCACAAGTATAAATGGCCCATGTGAAACTGATTACGACAGGTTTACACTCTTAGCCATTAAAAAAATCATCATATTTTTCTAATATAAGTAATCATTACCATCATAGAAAGATGCTCTACTAATAAATTATCTTTCTTAGTTTGATAATGATGCACCTAAGTGACTATCCTACATCCACTCTCAAGGCTCTTCTCTAAATTTCACCGTTACTCTTCTTTTAAGAGAAGAATAATGATATGATCACCGATCTCTACTCTATAGATCTCATAGGCAAGTGCACCCATCAAACTCTATCATAGTGTTAGTGAATATCGAGTGTTGATCCTATATAGACTACAAGTATTGGTGATAACCTATTTTCTATTATCTAACTAACAAATTGAGAAGATGATTTAATTTAAAATAAACTAAATTAAAATTCAACATAATAATAAACTAGAAAATAGATAACACTAAGATTAATCAATATCAAATAACCAATACTTAGGTAATAAATCACCCTAAGGTTTTTTTAAGTATTAATCATCATGCAATTCAATTATTGATCATTAGACTGTGGAAATTCTTATCTTATGTTAATATATTTCTCAAGACTATTAATAACTAATCCTCGGTTGATTAACTGAAAACTCTATCTGGTTAAAAATGCTAAGATTACATTACTCAATTTGTGAGTTTCACTATTAGATTTGACCTTAATCTAGAGGGTTTATGTTGACTATCTCCAGGTTTGTATACAATTCCTTCCAAGTATGGTAAATCTATTTATACAAAAGGACTTTTTAGTCTCAATCATATAAATTCATACATTAAACTAATATCTTAGATATATTAATTCAAGAATAAAAATGCATAATTGAATTGCATTAAATAAAAGATCAAACCATAATATCCATCCCAACTTAGGGTTCGTCTTAACTAGGCACTAAACAAACTTAGTTTAAAAACATTTAGAACAAAACAAGTATAAAAAATATAGAAGAATAATTAAAAATAAAATAATTCATAAGATATATATAATTAAAGCAGATATATATCCACTTTTCTCTAATGTATCCCTTTGAAAGTTTGACAAAAATTTGTTCCCTTTTAAATCTTTAAAATAATCTTTATGTTTTCTGTTATCCTAGGATCATAATTGTGTCTCAAACTCTAGCTTTGCCTGTAACTCTAACTCTAGCTATTGCTTTAATGTTTGTTTTTCATAATTGCCTTTTATAGTGCACAATTAGGGTTTCCAAAATATAAACAGCCAGTCATAACAGTTATATAAGTGACTACATACCTCAAAAATAGTTTAAAATCAAGGATTTTCACATTCATATGAGCTTATATGGGCATAGGATACAATCGTGTACATCATTTACATAGGCATGTGTCTTTAAAAGAAAAAACAATTTCTTTAAAATTTTACATATTTGTAGTGATTTATACGATCTCTTACACAAACATGTCTCAAAAAATAACTCCAATTCTTCCATTTTTTGCTCTGATTTCTCCCAACTTTCTCTCTTTTTGATCCATAAAGGCAATTGAGACCTAAAAACATACTAGAAAAAAACTAAGAACCAAAAATAAAACAAAAATCTCAAATGACAAGCAAAACACACTAGATATGGTCATAAAACATACTTTATTAAATTTTTATCAAACATCCTCACACTTAAGCTTTTGTTTGTCCTCAGGTGAATCGTTAAATTTAAAAACAACCATCCCTTTCTAACCTAAACCTGCACATCCACACCGTAAATTATCATATCATATCAATCAAATCAATATACAATTAGAATTAAGTTTTCCTAAAACCAACTTTCATAAGAAATCAAAAATGCAAGATTTCACACCCTTACAAAGGATTCACTCAATGCAGTTGAAGTGTTATAAGGTGAAAAATATAACAAACTCACAACATATTAAATAGGAGGATTCTTAACCATAAGCTTACAATAAAATCACATCTCTACCGCTAATAAGTAAACTAAAAACAAAAATCAGAGGCCTTTTAAATAGGGTTTAACGACACTCAGGTAAAAGTATTGTAGGGATAATTAAAAGGGAACTAATATTGCAGGAAATTTACATAAACAAGATTTTTAACTTTTGCACTTCTTCAAGCAACTTTGACGAGAATGTAAAATCATAAAATTGAAACACTTGAGAAGAAACAAATTTAATAATGAAGAAACAAATTTAACAATCACCATGTACCAACAATTATAGAAATATTGAACCTTTTTCTTTAAAATTCTTCACTATAACCAAAGTTTCAAGCAATCAAGTAAATGCAAATATTTAAGGGTTCAAAAATAATGAAAAGCTTTTCAATAAAAATAGGATATTAATGTGACCATATTCAATAAAAGGCTAAATCTTAAAAGTGGTTACTCCTAAGGGCTAAAATAAGTTAGATAGTAATCAAAGAACATAGGCTAAACTAAAGGGTTAAATATATGTTCCCTTATCATTTTATTAACATTATCATTTTGATGCCTCTAATTTAAAAATATGGTCTCAAAATGAATAGAATCAAGTTCTAGAATCATCCAACTATGCATAATAACACACAACAAACAATAGGCATAAAATAATGATATATTGCTCTTAGGCTTAGAAACTCATAATTAGGCTTTATGTATGTAAATAATATGGAATTTTTATTCAAATTAACTATCTCAATAATTACTAAAAAATATAACACATAAAAGTAACTATTTTAACTTTCATCCTTTTATATACTAATTTAATTCAATAATTAATAATAACTTAAAGTGTTTTGGATAGATTTTAACTAAATTGGGATTCCAGTTAATAAGAATAAACAAAAAGATTATAATAAGCTTAAGGAATTTGAACATTTTCTTCAAAATTTCTATTAACCCCTTCACTACACTTAAAATTAAAAATACAAAAAAAATGAAATATCAAAGAAATCACAAAAAGTGAGAAAGGATTATTTTGGTACTGCTTGAATAATGATAATTACAAATTCTAAATATGTTGACGATTCCATTCGATATTATATATAATCATCCTCACAGATGAGAAACAAAAGGGGATAAAAAAGCAAAATAAAATAAAAATAAAAAAGACACTATAATAGTAAAGTTTAGTAAGGCTAGGCCCTTACTAACTATAAGACAAAACAAAATAAAATAATAAATAAAAATAAGCAAAATACACAAATAGTAAAAAAAATCAAAAGAAAACCTAATGGAGGATCCCAAACTACCTCTGTAGAGGTAGCCATCAGTAGTCTGATGTACTAGGAATGTCCATGGCCTCTGTATCATTGGGTGCAGTTACTGGGGTGGGTAATGATGGCCCAGGTTTAGCTAATGAAGGTGGTTTCTCAAGTTTGAGGTGACTTACCATCCTGTATAAAACATCCTTCATTTATCGATCATATGCCTCCAACTGCAACATACGCACCACTAGCACCTGTTGGTCATCTCGTATAGAGGTCTGACTTCCTAAAATCATCCCTATGTACTTCTCAAATCCAATAGTCTTAAATTGATCCTAATGTAGAGATGGTGTTGGACTCCTGGGCATGCTCGTGCTATTTATGGATTCATCCCACTACTTTGCTTCTCCTATATAGAGCGATAATAAGTCTTATCTTAAAAGCTACTTTTGTATGAGAGTTACTTACTCATCCAAAAACCTGATCAATCGATAGATGTAACCTATCGATACTCGTATCCAATTTATTGTGTGCATATTCTTCATAACATCCAATTTGAGGATGATCAGATTGCTGAGTAGCCTCATCAGTAATAGCCTCCCAAAAATTCTCATCCCACCTTCTTATTTGATGTCTAAATACTAGGCCAAGGCATACCTTAGATGTATTGGTGTCCTCTCACTTATGCTCCATAAACAAAATACATCCAAGTTTTTTACTACACTGACTCTATCTCCCTACCTGTGGAGCGTATGAATCAAAATCCTGTGAATGTAACTGAGTACAAGATGTCATAGGGTAAACACTTTGAATTTTCTATGGTCATAATCTACCTCCATAGTAATGTTATACTAGAAGTGTCGGGCATCCATCCCATACAAAAAGTCCATTTAAAGGCCTATGTACTCCTACGTCTCTATAAAGTCCTCATCATAAAGCCCTATCATCATGAACAAATTCGTGTAACTCATCCTTGTCATGTCCTCAAGCGTCCACGATTGTTAATGCTTGGCCAATTCCAATGGTAGTGGCCCTTTTCCATAAAGAAAATGGAGCACACCTTAAATGTGAGTTCTTAATAGATGGGCTCCACTATCTTAAAGAACTAGGACAATGTTCCATCATTGGTAAGATCCCAAACCTAGTAGGCCAACTTGATCTACTCCAGTGCCTCCCACTCTATACATTTTCCAATGCCAAACCTTTTGTCTTTAAGCATCTAGAATTGCCCCTCATGGGCCCTAACATTTTAATGTGGCATCTTACGTCACACCGGTGGATCTGCAAAAATCTCTAGCATTGATGGTAGGCGAGCTGCACTCGGGTCTGTATATATCCCTTCACCTCTTTGTCTTTTATCTGATATCCCCTTGGCCCTTCATTGTTACACTACTTGTGCTCTTCTTATCATTGTACCTAAAAAGAAATAAAATATGAAGAAATAATGAATATAAATATGAAAAGCAATTTTTCCCACACTTAATTTATACACTCACTACATTATGCAATTATGAAAAAGCACATAATTAAAAATCAAATTACACTAGAAATAGTGAAATTAACAAAATAATTAGAAATTTTAAATAATTACAAAACTAATAACCCAATTAAATTGTAATTAAAAAATTAAACTAATTATGTAATTACTAAATGTAATTATTAAATTTAAAATTAAATTAAACAATTAAACTTATACTACATACACAATTAAACCCTAAATCATGCACAATATGAAATGGGTTTAAAATTAAACTATAACACATTAACTAATTACTAGGAAAATTTTTATCCAATCTATAACGCAATTCATAATATTAATCTAATAATTCATAAGGAAAGGAATGAAATTCAACTTATAATCGTAAAACAAGAAGAAAATTAAGGAAACATACCATGGATTGGAGCAAATGCAAAACCTCACAATTTAAGGAAGAATAAACCTTAAAATTGCAACAATACCTAAAAATCCAAATGCAAATCTACATAAAATGAAAGAAAAAATCAATTTTGTTGTCACAAAATCACTTGAATGGTTGGGCTAGATTATAGAAGGTTGGGGGGTTATGTACTAACGAAGTGGAAAAAGTGGAAGAAAATGAGAAAGAAAAAGAAGGGTTAGGTTTTTAAAAAGGTTCATAGACTTCCACGGTCAATCATATGGCTATTTAACTGATCATGTAAGTCATTATAAACTTGTGACTTAAGAACTAGCGCGTAAGTTGACACGTTCAAAAGAATTGGACGTGACTATATAGCTCTTTTTGATCGTGTGTGCAAATTTTTAAAAATTTCAAGGATGTACATGACCATGTCTAATGACTGTGTAGGTCACTAGAATTGTGTAAAAAATGCAAAAGTGTGATTTACATGTTCGTGTATGCCTAAAAATTCCTCAAAACTTTAAAATTTTTCTCTCGAACTCAAAAGAATCAAATAGCACATACCACAAACACAAAAGGTAGATAAATTATAAGGATGATCAATAACTCAACATAAAACACACCATATATCAATGAAATTGTAAAACTAAACTAAAAAATAATTGAAATAATATAATCAAATCAATAAAACTATCTTAATTCTTGGTTTACCTCCCAAGTAGCACTTGTTTAACGTCCTTAGCTAGACATACCTATGCATAATCTAAGGTGACTTGATTAGATTAAGCTTCACTATAGTGCCATTAAGTTTACATACAACATATAATTTTAACTGATAACCATTAATGTTGAAGTTACCTTTATAGGAATGACTTACCTTGATTATTCCGTATAAAAATACCTTCTCCACTATAAAGGATCCAGTCCATCTTGATTTAAGATTACCAAGGAATAATATTGGACAAGAATTGTATAAAAGAACTTAATCTACATCTTTAAATTACTTAGATTGTTTGATCCACTAATAATCATATTTATTGGTCCTTTATTTGGACATTTTGAAGTTCTCGTACGCCATGTAATATGCTAATTCGATTATTGTGTTGAGTAATGTATTGTACATACATTTTATAGAGTATGCTCTATTTATGGGATACTAGAGTAATTTAAGCATTTAAATGTAATATTGATGTTATAAAGGAGATTACGGATAGACAAGAAATAGTTCTAAACTTGACCAGAAATTTCTCGAAAATTTTTTGAAAAATTCAAAAAGATACTTAATGAGTCGGAACGAGCTTTAAAAGCCTCAAAATGTGCCTTGGAGATTTAGGTGACACTTTTGAATGAAATCTGGATGATTTCGGTGACATTCAGTGATTTTCATATTCAATCCGAAAATTCTTCGAGCAACCAAAAAAAAGTTACCGAACAATTTTGAAATATGATGAAAAGCTCCAAAATTAGGATTGGATTCCACAAGAACTGAAATGGGTCAAAACAGAGGTTGTTTGAATAGAATTCGGGTCATATGAAATTATTGGACTAAAATGCCAAAATGCCCTTTTTGGAAAATAATGAGTATTGATGAACTTTAAGCCCATTAGAAAATTTTAAAAGCATCCAATCAATAAGTATTGACCCTAATTAGGGTATTTAATGGTCAATTTGATGATAAGATGGTTGTGAAATATTTTCGAGATTTAATTTGGTTAGTTAGTGAATTAAATGCATTAAAGGGCAATTTGGTCTTTTTGTACTCATTAAGGGCAATTTGGTTTTTTACATGATGTTAGTAGATTGATAAGTCATTAGAGATGACTAATAAGAAAATTACATGTGTGTGATAAGTCATTAGTGATGACAAATAGGAGGGTGACATGTATAATCCATTAAATGAGTATAAAAAATGAAACTTAATATATTTTACTTCATTTTGTGAGAGTGTTGAAACAGTGACATTAAAGAGCCCAAAAACTAAAAGAAAATAAGAGAGAAGCAAGAGTAGGTTTCAGTCATTGATAGAAAAAACGTCTTGAAAGTGAGAGACCAAAAAAATAAAAGAGAAAGAAGAGAAGGAAGGGTGGCTTATTGCCGAGAAGAAGGAGAAGAAGGAAGCTACAATTTGATGGGTTTTGGAGCATGGTTTGAAGAGAGCTTCATCAAGACTAAATGTTCTTCAATTTTCCAAAAGATTGAAAGAAAGTGGTAAGTTTTCCTAACCTAAATTTCTATTTTTGTGGGTTTTGCATGGAATGGTTTTGTGTAAGATCAATGGTGATTTGAACTTCCCATAGAGTAGATAATAAGTTTGGAAGAATTTATAAGTTGAAAACAAGAAAATCAATCAAGAAATTAATCTTGAGAGAATCTACCATGCCTAGGTTTTTTAGTGTGGTATAATCCAAAGGTCAATTTTGGTTGAATATGATAAGAGAGATACCCACGTTTAGTGAAATTCTGTCATAGCTTCTTGGTTCACTTGAACCAGTCCTTAATTTTTAGCCATAACTCAGCCTAAAGACCTCTAAATTGGGTTTTTCAAATTGGAGCTGAAAACTAAGACATAGTACTAAAAATATCTAGAAGAGACCTAGACCTAATTCTAGCTAAATGATATCGAAAATTTAGATTGATTATGGTAACTTGATAATGTCCCTGTATTAGAGCAGCTTATGATATTTGCTACATGTTTCATGATTTAGCAGTTGAAATAGCATGATTTTTATGATATGGAAACTAGAGACATAGGGGAACAAATGTCTAGAAGACTTCAAAACCTAATGTTAACGTTTGATATGTGAAAATTAAGGAACAAGTGGAGGTATGGATTCTGAACATGGGTTATAACTGTAAATCATCATGCATGATTATGTTAAACTAGGTGAGATTGTGTTTTGAAAAACTTAGTGAGTTAGAATGGGTAAAATATGGAATTTAAGTGACTTTTGAAGTTATATTTGGAAACGGAGACCAATAAGTTAGCTTATAGAAGTAAGCAGAAATACGATTAGCGTACGTGTTATATGATTAAATACTAATCTCGAATTTGGTTAAACCGAACTATAGTTTTAATGTCTTATTTCCAAATTTAGAAATAAATACCTAAGCAAAATTCACTTTGTGTAGGTAAATAAGAGACACAAAACGCATGAGTGTGTTTGGCGATAAGTTTACGAAATTGTGAATGTATTTTAATTATTTTATGTGACTAAATTCCTTGCAAAATAATTGATTACATAATCAACAACCATTAACATGTATCTATTACCAAACAAAGTTGAAAATGGACCTATAAAATCAATGCCTCAAATACCAAATACTTTATAGAAAAGAATGAAATATTTATGCATCTCATCTCAGCAAGAGATATGACTTAATTGTTAGCATCTATCAAATAAAGCTACATACCTTTAAGCATCCTGAAAAATTGAAGGCCAAAAAAAACCTATCGAAAATTTTTTTTAGCGAGGTATATATCTTCTCATTATTTGTTTTGCATAGACGCGAAACAAATATGGGTCTTCCCAAAAATAGTCTTTCAAATCAGTAAAGAATTTCTTCTTTGTATGTAGGAAAGACCTTTCAATAAGATCTTATCCATAAAATAATTCACAATATCTATAAACTAAGGGGTTTTAGAATCACTTACCTCCTCTTAATAATAGAGGCATTCTTCTAGGAATGAATCATCAATGTCTTCTTTATTCAGCCCCTCAAATTTTAGATTTTTAAGGAGAGATAGATGGTCGGCTACTAGGTTTTTAACTCCTTTCTTATCCTTAATCTCAAAATAAATTTTTTGTAACTACACTTTCCATCTAATTAATTTAAGCTTAACATTCGGCTTTTTTAATAAGTACCTTAATACAGAGTGATCACTATACACAATAACTATAGACAAGACTAAATAGGTTCTAAATTTATCAAATGTAAAAACAACTACAAGCAATTATTTCTCTATCATAGTATAATTCTCTTGGACATTTGTCAAAGTCTTGATATTTTGGTAAATTGGCTGAAAATGCTTGTCCTTACGTTGTCTAAGTATTGCACCTACTGTAGAATCACTTACATCACATATTAGCTCAAAAAATAAATTCGAATCTGGTGCAACCATGATTGAGGCATTCATTAACTTTTCCTTAAGAATATTAACATAATATAAACACTCATGAGTAAAGTTAAAAGGTTCATCTTTTTCTAATAACCTGGTTAAATGCCTAGCAATTTTAGAGAAATCTTTAATAAACCTTCCATAAAAGCTCACATACCCTGAAAACCTTTTTATAACCTTAATCAAAGTAGTAGGATGGTAGCTTCTCTATAGTTTCAATTTTAGTTTTGTCTACCTCAATACTTCTAAAAGATATTTTATAGCTTAAAACTATACATTCTTATATCATTAAATGATATTTTTTTTCTAATTTAGCACCAAATTAGTTTCCTCATACCTCTTCAGCACTCTTTCTAAATTATGGAGGCATAAATCAAAAGAATAACCAAAAATAAGAAATCATCCATCAATACCTCCATTTATCCTTATTTAGATCATCAAATATAGCCATCGTACACCATTAAAACATAACAAGTGCATTGCATAACCCAAAGAGCATCCTCCTATAAGCAAATTGTAAGGACACATGAACATTGTTATCTCTTGATCTTTTAGGGCAATAGTTACTTCAAAGTAGCTCGAAAGTCCATCTAAGAAATAATAATACATGTGTCTGGCTAGCTGCTCCAACATTTGGTCTATAAAAGGCAAAGAAAAGTGGTCATTCCGAGTAGCATCATTCAGCTTCTTATAATTGATGCACACTTTCCACCCAGTGATGATTCTTATAGGAATCAATTCTTTTCATTGGGTACCACCATCATTCCTCCCTTCATTGGTATAACCTACATAGGACTTACCCACGAACTGTCATAAATAAAGTAAATAACACTAACATCCAAGAGTTTAATAACCTCTACCTTTACCACTTCCTTTATGTTAGCATTCACCCTCCTTTAGGATTGTAAAATCAAATTGAAGTCTTTTTTCATCAGAATCTTGTGAGCAAAAAATGAAGGATTGATTCCTCTAATGTCTGAAATTTTCTGAACAATGGCATCTCATGCTTCTTTGGCACACTTAGTATCTTTCCTTTTTATTTGCTAGTAGAGTTGGTGTAATAATCATCAGAAGTTTTAAATTCTTCTTAAGGAAAGCGTATTCTAAGTGATCAGGTAGCTTCTTTAACTCTAACTCTGACGGTTCTTTAATGAAGGGTTTCAACATCTTTTCTTTACTTTTGTCGATCTCTTCAAACTCTTTCTTCCTTGATATAGGTTCATTAGGTACTTGTCCTTTCTTTATAAGGTTGTACCCATCATCCTCCTCACGTTAAACAATAGCCAGCTCTAGTGTTTCTTTAGAAACAAATTCCTACATAATGTCCAAAAATGCAAAACCACTTTTATCAATAAAAGAACAAACATCATTATATTGAAGGGGGTGTCTCATGGCATCATATATTTCAAAGGTAACCTCTTCTTCTCCTACCCTAAAGACTAGTTTGCCATCACCAACATTAATAATGGCTCTAATAGTGGCTATGAAAGGTCAACCTAAAATCAAATACACCTTTGTATCTTCATCAATATCAAGGATCACAAAATCTACTAGGAAAATAAACTTATTAAATTTAACAAATACATATTTGATAATATCCTTAGTATATTTAACAAATCTATTAACTACTTGAATGCTCATCTTAGTGGGTTTTTGGTTCCCCTAATCTTAGTTTCTTGAACAATTTATAGGGATCAAATTTATGTTAGCCACCAAATTAGCTAAAACCTTTTCTACTAAAAAATTACCAATTAAATAAGGGATAGTAAATCTCACTGGGTCTTTAAACTTCTAGGGTAATTTGTTTAATAAAATTACCAAGCATTGCTCACTTAATCTCACTATATCCAACTCCATCAACTTCCTTTTATTACATAACAACTTTTTAAAGAATTTTGCATACTTTGGCATTTGTAAAAGAGCATAAACAAAAGATAAGTTAATGTAAATTTGTTTAAAATGTTTAAAGAATTTACCAAACTGCTTATCGATGTGACCTTTCTTCAATTTAATAAGGTATAAAATGGCATCTTTAGCTTTCCTTTGACTCTTGCTGTCATTAGCCTCCTCATGTTGGGTCATGTTATTAACTTACACTTCCTTTCCACTCCTAAAGGTGACTACCTTCATATGTTCTTTAGGATTTATCTCGGTGCGACTAGCAAAACTCCTTTATTATCTTTCGGAAATTAGTTTCGTAAGCTGATCAATATGATTTTCCATGTATATAAAAGCCTATTGATTTCTTTATGAAGTCTTGTTGGCTTGAAATCTTGCTCTAAAATTTGAAGAAATCTGGTCATAAGGTCTTCCTAGTTTAGCTTCTTTTCTTTAGGTGGATGTTGCTGAAATCTTGGTAGAGGTTAGTTCCTTGGTTACCTTTGATTCCCCCAAGAGAAATTTGGGTGATTCCTCTATTTTGGATTATATGTATTACTGCATGGATTGTGTTGGCTTCTAGGAGCATTCCCATATAATACACATGCTTGGGGTTTACCATCACTTGTAGTGCTTGGCCTTTTTAACCTAGATGTCCTATTTTGCACACCTTACGTTACGTCACTTGGAATAACTAAGGATTAATTATCAACCTTTTAATTTCTTACTCAAAGCTTCAACCTATCCTGCCAACACTATAACCATATTTATGTCATATACTCTTGTTGACTTGCTAAGTTTTGCTTGAGAAGAGCATCACTGATAGTTATTCATTTTTATGTCTTTAATGAGGTCCTAAGTTGATTTTCGTGTTTTATTGTTTAGAATACTCCCAGCTGCTACATCTATCATCTACCTCACGGTTTGATAATAGCCTATTGTAAAAGGTCTAAATTTACATCCATAATGTTAGATCATAATGTGAGTACTACCTTAATAGCTCCTTTAATCTCTCCCATGTATCATGTAAAGTCTTTGGATTGATCTGAGAATAGGAAAAGATATCGTTCCTCAGTTTACTAGTCTTAGTTAGTGGGAAGTACTTCTAAAAAAACTTCTCTACCATCTAGTTTTATGTAGTGATTGATCCTTTAGGTAGAGAATTTATCTGTTAATTCGCCATATTCCTCAAAATGAAAATGGAAACAACTTTAGTCTGATTGCATCATTAATGGCATTGTTGACCTTAAATGTATAACAAATCTACAGAAAATTGTCAATGCACATTGGGATCCTCATCTAGAAGCCCGTTGAGCTGGACATACTACTACACCATCTGAATAATGTTTAGTTTAATGTCGAAGTTGTTGGAAGTGACAGTAGGTGCTACAATGTTGGATTCTGTCCCAGTCAAGTCTAACTTAGCATAGCCAAACATAGTCCTTCGTGTTAGCAAAAATAGCAATAATAATTAAATTGAAACAGCTTATCTGAAAACAAGGTGTCGTGAAAACAAATCTACAGAAAATTTTCAATGCACATTGGGATCCTCATCTAGAAGCCCGTTGAGCCGGGCATACTACGACACCATCTGAATAATGTTTAGTTTAATGTCGAAATTGTTGGAAGTGACCGTATGTGCTATAATCTTGGATTCTGTCCCAGTCAAGTCTAACTTAACATAATAGCCAAACATAGTCCTTCGTGTTAGCAAAAATAGCAATAATAATTAAATTGAAACAGCTTATTTGAAAACAAGGTGTCGTGAAAATCACTACCTTAAGTCAAAAATTTCCCCTCTACGGTGCAGCAGGACAATAGGATTTGACTCCAGGGTTAACACCTTTTCTACCAACTTCGGTTCACTCTAAAGGGTGGAGTAGGAACTATCTCTATTAATTAAACAGAAGAACCAAGAAAAGAGCATATTTGAAGAAGATGGGTTACCGAAGACTTAAAATAAGAAAAATGATGTTTTAGATGTTATATGCTTCTTCTATACCTTTAACAATATATAAAGAGAAGGAGGGAGAGGTGTAAGGAGTAGAGTAGCCTTTGTCAAACCAACACACAATGGGTATATATATATATATATACTGAAATAAGAACATTGGAGGATAATAATAATGAATAAAAGAGACGTTATGGTAATAAAGTGTAATGAGATGATGGACGTTGCATGAGACGTTGGTAACTGAAAAATAAAAGTTGTATTCAAGTTTTGGAACAACCAAAACATCAACAGTCCCCCACTTTGTCCAAAACTTAAGAAACAAGCTATAATAGTTTAGAAGAAGAAGAAGGAAAAAAAATGGTGAACAATCGGGTGAACTAAGTCTTAAATATGTCGTCCAAAAGAATCAGAGACAGAACCTGCCAGAGAATAACAGTCTCAAAATGCCCTAGTCTCATGATTACTCTAGAGAGATAGCCCAAAATACTCTCATAAGAGTGTGGCTAGCCCCCCACAATCACGTAGGTTAGTCCATCAAATGCATACTGCTCACACCACCCAAACTTGGGCTATGGAACTCATTAAGGATTAAACAATTCAACCTCATCAAACGCAATAAAATCATTCTAAGGGATACAATTCAACAAATAAATGTCTATCAGTATTATTCCACAAACAATGTACAAGTAAGATCACTATATAACTTCGTTTGACCCATTGAACTTGGTTTCTGAAGGTGGGTGTCCATCACGAGATTACTACACAATTGGGCTTAACCCCATCCCTTTAGCATGCTCTGAAACTAGTTTCCTACTCAAAGCTTTTGTAAACGGATCCGCTAAGTTTCTCTTTAACTTGACATAGTTTAGAGAAATTACACCATGTCTAATTAAAGCACAGACAATTTTATGTCTCAATCTGATATGTCTACTTTTGCCATTATATGCCTTGTTCTTGGCAACATGAATGGCAGGCTGCGAGTTAAAATGAAAAAACACAGAAGGAATTGGTTTTTCTCAAAGTGAGATATCTATTAAGAGATTCCTTAGCCATTGAGCTTCCCATCCTGCCAACTCTAAAGCCATAAACTCAGCTCCCATTGTTGATCTCGCAATACATTTTTGCTTGGATGATTTCTAAGACACTGCAGCTCTTGCCAAGGTAAAAACATAACTACTGGTAAAGTGTATATCATCACTCTCCGTAACCCAGTTAGCATCAGAATACCCCTCTAATATAGAGGATGATCACCAAAAGATAATCCATAATACATAGTACCTTTCAAATATCTCAACAAACGAATCAATGCATTCCAATGCTCTTGACTAGGATTATGAGTATACCTAC
>JAOTAY010000191.1:35507963-35519441 GCA_025629805.1 Erythroxylum baracoense
AAAAGAATTTTCTCAAACCATCTTTTGAAGTTTCTCCCATCTAGAGGCTCTAATCTAGTAAGGTCAGGTATAATTTTTGGGCCATAATAAAAGAGGTAGAACCTATGTGGGGAACAGTAAGTGCAGAACCTACATTAGTCTCATTCGCAAACGACACAATTCTAACTTATACCGAAATTAAATACACAGTAGCAAAAACAAAATGCAAAAATTTCCAACAATCAGTAGCAAAATAGAAAACAACAATAAGTAGAACAAAACAATTTTCTACAGCAGTAGTAACGCAAGAAATAGAAATTTTCTGACTTAGATTATTAGCGAAAATAACAATAATAATTAACTTGAAACAGTTTATCTCAAAACAAGGCGTCGTGAAAATCACTACCCTAAGTCAGAAATTTTTCTTTTACGGTGTAACAGGACAATGAGATCTGATGTCAGGGTTAACACTTTTTCTACCAACTTCGGTGCACTCTAAAAAGTGGAATAGGAATTATCTCTAATAATTAAGCCAAAAAACTAAGAAAATAGCAGATTTGAAGAAGATGGGTTACCGAAGACTTAAGACGAGAAGAATGATGTTTCAGATGTTACATGCTTCTTCTGTACCTTTAACAATATATAAAGAGAAGGAGGGAGAGGTGTAAGGACCAGAGTAGCCTGTGTCAAACCAAGACACAATGGGTATATATATATATACTGAAATAAGAACGGTTGGGAGGTTAATAATAATGAATAAAAGAGATGTTATGGTAATAAAGTGTAATGAGATGGTGAACGTTGCATGAGACGTTGGTAACTGAAAAATAAAAGTTAGTATTCAAGTTTTGGAACAACCAAAACATCAACACTTCGTTGGTCTGCCATAGTTTTCGATCCTTTAGTCCTAATCTAACCTTCAAGTCCTTTATCTGTCAATCTAACATGAACTATCTTAAGAGAGTCTTTCAAAAATTTGCTGCGAGCCGTCTTCTCAATTTCTGTACCTTCATCAACTAAGTTCGGTGGATTTCATTGGGTCATAATTTAATTAAGCTTCAATCGTAAGTTACCCACTAAGCATATATATGACGCAAATGACAATTGCTACAAATTCATTATTCGATAATTGTCATGGACAAGATCCAATTTCTGCTTGGTGATAACTTTTCCTGGAATCAAGTGGCATTTGAATTAGTCATTTGCTTTAAGTTTGAACAAGTCTTTATCTTCAATTTCCAACCGTATTGAGACACTAAAGTGCCCAAAGAAACAAGAGGTGAGCTACCAATGTTTTGGAGATTGTTTACTGCTACAGGATAATCAGGTATATTGGAAATAGTACCATTATATACAGTTAACAGATTGGAACACTTCATATTACATACAAATATCTATCTACAGATCACCCCTGAAAAACGGGTCACTGAGAAATGTGTTGGAAAATGTTCCTCCACCATTGGGGAAAAGGGTGAGAAAACAAATGAGACCAAGTACAATGCCCCAGGCAAATCTGTCATCGCCTAAAGGGGTGATCTCATCTTGAGCAGGAACTTCCTCTCCTCCCCTGAAGAAGGTTGCGAACAATCCCCAAGCCAAGCAAAGAACGCTTCCACTCAGCCCGCCAATGCCAAGCAGAAGAGAGGTTCCAATTGATAGCAGAGTGGCTGTGCTTCTTCCAAACATAGCTTGAGCTATTCGGCCTCCTTCCAGTCTTCCACAGGGTAGCAAATTCAATGAAGTCACCACCATTCCTGCAAGATGATAACATATCAGCATTTATAAGATGGTCAAGGTCGTCAGTGTTCGACCTGTACAAGGTTCGCCATAAATCTGACCTTAAAGCCAAAAAAGATAACGGAACACTCACCCAGAAGTCCAGCAAAAGCAAGGGGGTCAACAGGCACCCCAACACCCTCCACTGCGTAAGGCAAAATATTTCCAAGGTCGTCTGCATAAGGTCCAATAACAAATTGGATGAAAGATAGTAAGGGATTGTTGAAGAAAAATTGTGGCCTTATGTACCTGCAGGAAAAATGGTTTTTGAGTTGAACAGATTAAGAAAATTATGCTTTTCACCTTTTAACAGAACATAATATTCGATTACCAAATTCCTAGCCCCAGTTGGTAACGTGCCAACTTCTGGAAAATATAGCCAAGTACTCAATATCAAGGAGTAATATCTACTTGATTCATCTATACCTCCAACATCTCTATAACAGAAGTACAGTTGCTAGCCATTTATGTACCTTCAATACTTGCTTACAGTTAAAGTGATCTCGATGCATATTAAGGCTAACGAAGATAGTTTTAAACTAATTTTAAACTTGACACTACAGCAGTATGCTTCCTGGCTTAAAATTTTGAGGAAGATAGAAGAGAAGAAAAAGGAAACGGTTATCTTTTGGGTCCTAAAGGTAAAAGACTTACAATGCATTGTCACCACCGTTGAAGCTACCATCAGATACAAAAGCAACAATTGCCAGTAATAGTGATGTTAAATATGCACTAGCAGTGCGAGACACTGGAATGTCGAAAAGTGCCTTCTTATTTGGAAGCAAAGACTCATAGTTATTCATGACCCCCAAGCAACCTGTCCAGTTAGATGGAACCAGAAAAGAAGGACTCAATTTAACACCATACCGATCTGCTGTGACCCTGGTAGCTATCTGCAAAATCCATACAGTAACAACAGTTCAGTGGCTACAAACAACAGAGCTAGTTACGCCCACAAATTATAGAAGAAAACTGATTTGAGGGAAAGATACCTCCGAAACTCCCAAAATGGTGAGGAAGCCACCAAATAGAGGAACAACATTAGCTACGTAGTCATCAAATGTTGCATTTGGTTTGAGGAAGAAACCACTCATCAGTGCGATGGTTCCAAAAGTTGCAACACATAAAACCACAGCACTTAAATAACCCAATGGTGTGCTCAGCTTGGTTAACTCAAACTGGAGATCCATTTCTGTCTTTGGTTGCACAACACAAGCCTAGAAGAGCAAGAGTAGCAACTATCACCTTATTAAAGAAAATTATAACAGTAGTTTGACAGAGAGAACAGTCAATTGAATTACATTAAAGAGAACAGGGCATGTTACATACTCTGAAATCTTATGTAATGCAGACATAAACCAACCGATTTTTACCTGTTTTGTAATATTCTCATTCTTTTCCTCCATGAACCATAGAACGACCTCCCTTCCTGCAGCTTCAGACAATTTTTTCTCCAGTTTAGGGATAACCTCTTCAATTGGCCGCCTCAAATTTCCAACAAATATACCCCCATCACCAAATCTTCTAACATCAGTTGCAAAAAATGTATCAAACCCAAAACAGCTCTTTAACTGCAATGACACATCAACAAGAGAGAGTTTCATAATTGTAACTTTTAGCAATGAAGAAGAATCGTGTCTAATGATTGAATTTTAAGAACGCTAGTAACATCAATCGGTTGCAATACATTGAAATTTTATCATAAGATGCATCACCATAGTAAACAAAAATAAACACCAAGCTTTTGTCGGTGGTAGTTTTGCACGAGTTAATCCAAATCAAAGTCACTTGGGATAATTTAATAACTAGTTATACAAGGGTTATGAAGATAGATATAACCATATGAAGAGATGGCTTAGTTATTAAGTTAACAGGACAACATGCAATTGCGTGCGCTAACATATTGTCGTCAGAGAAGAATGTTTAACTACGCAAATAAATAGAATATAATACAAATGGATAGAAATTCATGTGAAATATATGTAATTAATTACTAACCTTATTAAGATCAAGAGCCTTGAAGGTCTCTTCAGCTTTCTCCAGCCTCTCTTTCTCCCTAGTCAGACTATCACGAACCACTCTGTTAAACAATTCCACAAGTGGATTGCCACTACTTTCTCTATCAAGCTCCTTGAGTTTTCTATCAGCCCTTTTTTTTTCCAGTTTAATTGCAGCTTCGATGGAAGGATTCCCCATGAACTTCTTGAACTCCTCATCTGTCTTCCAGTCCATCTCTTGCTGTTCTTCTTTATCCATTCCCGGCTGAATATTCTCTTTGCTCATTTCCTCTTCTTGGATAGAAACCTCATTCTCTTGCTTACTTTCATTATTATTATTAACCACAGCCACCGAAGTTGAAGAGGATGGCTCACTTTCTTGCTCATCTTTAGCGGAGAATTTGAGAGGTTTCAGCAGATTAGGCTTGGTTCTGACAGATAAACACTGGAGCTTTTTCTTTCCAAAAGAGCTTCCTGCACAAAAGGAACTTAAAGAACTCTCATTTACGCCACTTTCTAGCTCATTTAGGATAATGAACTTGATGGGCTTCCTTGGTTTGCTTTTTGAGTGAAGAGAAAACGAAAAGGAACCCTTTTGGAAAAAACAGTTCCTAGTCGAAGAACGCGATATGACCATAACTCTACACGGGTTGCTTTTGCTTCTGCAGTTGTTCTTGTTTCTGAGAGTGCATGGAGATAAAGAAGAACGGGAAGTGACAGAAAGTGTGGTTGCCATCAGAGAATTGGCAAATGGATGCAAGTATACTAAGTCATTATCCACTCTTATTACATTTATAGCAGAAGAAAGGTCTCCGAATATTAAGTCAGGCTGGTCTAGAAAGTTGGAGAAGTGTAACAGACTAACAGGTGGACTGGTAATTGAGGATTGTGACAAACAACGATAGACCCCACTTAGATATCCATCCCAAAGTAAAGTTGTGTGGCTGACGTGCTCCAATTGGAATGTCAGTTTCGATTGTGCTGAGAACGCGTGTCGATTAGAGGCTTAGAATTAGACACAGTACATAATTTCATGCTTTGGACCGAGAAGGAAAGTGACGTTGGTTTTTCATTGTTTTGGCTGTTTACTTGGTGTTCAAATTGAAGTTTAGATTCCTAGAGATTAAATAAGTTATGATACTTAATGCAATTTTATGTATTCTTTAACAGGCTCAGTAAAGTGCTCAATTGGTCTGTGTAGTCAACTAAGTACAGACAAGTGAACTTGCCATAGAAGTCACCTTGCTTCCAAAGGAGACTTGGCTACTGATACTACAAACACGGTTGTTTCGGAGAGCTCACTCTCTTGTTTCCTGCAAGACATTCTGCATAAGATTAATGTTCCAATTTATTACGACTATTATGAAGTGATTAACTTGTATTTTAGTTCATCTATTCATAAATTAAAAAATCACTAAGTAATTAGTATAAACTTATTATATATGTACAATAAATTGGAGAAAGAAGACATCTTAATTCAAATATTCATAAATCTATTTTAATTTAAGTAAATACTCTAACTAATTGTTATAAACATATTATATTTCTAACTAATTGTTATAAACACATTATATGTAAAATAATTGGGATAAAGAAAACTAATCAAAGGCGCAAAAAATAACATCTCTCTAAAATTTAAAAACAATGAACGAAATTGAAATATTAGTCTCATTTAAGAATACCTTTAAGATTTTATTTGAAATAATAATTATATTGTCATAATTTTTTATATCTTTAGTTCTCAAAATTAAAAAAAAAAGTAAGTTGGTAAAAAAGAATAAAAATACAACTAAATGCTTATAAGATGTATGGCCATACTAATAGACTATTAGAGGGTGCTCAGTTAAAGAGTTTGGGAATAAATCAATGGGTAAAGAATGAAAAAGATTGGTTGGTTATTTATTATGATTGAATGAACAGCTTTGTTATATCTTACTTTTCGGTATTACTCAGATACTCCCCACATATGAAAGGAATAATTTTCATTCCTTATTAACAGGCAAGTGTCACGGGCATGATAGTCTTTGTCACACTCATGACAATAAGTGTCACTCCTGTGACACTTATTTATTTTTTTTAATTTTTTCAATTAAATATAATTAAAATATATTTATTTAAAATATAATTAATTAATTAAAATATAGTTAATTGATTAAATATAATTAATTGAATACAATATAATTAATTAGTTAATTACAATGTAATTAATTAAAATATAATTAATTAATTAATTAACTAATTAAAATATAAAATATTTTATATCTTAATATTTTTAACAAACTAACCACTATCAATGGTAATAGTAATCATTCTTTCCTCTTAACCAACCATCATAATCATAACAATGATATATATTCTCATTCCTCACTATATTCATTCTCATTCTTATTACCATTCTTCCGTATAAGCTAACCGCCTCCTGGATAATCTATCTCTCATCGTTATATCTAAGAAATATGAAAGCCAATCATTAATAAGAACAAAACAAATATTTTACTGATGATTCAAGTATTTTATGCCTAATCTTTAAATTATATTTGATTAAATGTGTTCATGATTTTTAAAATTAAAAAAAAGCACAAACCATGCAATGCAATTCAAGTTAAATATTTTAAAATATTAATAATATGTTTAATTATTATATACATTTTAGAAACTCTAAATATAATTACAAAATGTAAATTTGTCAATATAAAAAGAGTTCCTAATTTATTTTGTTAAAATATTTTTAAAATGCATTAAATTCACTTTTTATTTGATTCTAACACTTTATTTAAATATTTGTTATATTTTATAACTAATTTTTCATAGCTAATTAATTAAATATTCATTAATTTATTGTACTTTCAATGTCTGTAAATTTGTTTAGAAAGAATTAAATGAAAATTTTAGTTAGAATTTTTTTAAATCCTAGAAAACTCATAATCAAAATTTAACTAAGTGAAAAGATTTAGTACTAAATTAAAAATCATAAAGTTTTGCTCCTTTTAAATAGATATTCCATATAAGTTAAAGTTTTTGTGCCCAAGAAAAGAGTAAATTAGGTTGCATATTTATATTTAAAATATTAAATAAATTTATTAAGAAAATAAATTATTAGGAATCAAACAAGTTCAATTACATCATTAACAAAAAAAAACTTAAAACAAGTTAACAAACATGCTCAGTCAATATAGAGTGAAGCTGAGACCAATTAGTACCAACAATCACTATCCAAGATTGATCTATAATACTTTAAATGCACAAGCAATTAATAGTTAGCAAGAACTTAGACACACATATCCCAAGGTTGGTTAGGGTGGGGCTTAGTATAAACCAATTGTTTTGAGTTAAGATGAATTGTTTAACCTAAAGAAGAGTTTGGTTGGTAAAAAGATGAAAAGGAGTGCTCTTACCTCGGAGGACTCTTAAATACCTCTCCCTCTATAATGCATAAGTCCCATAACTTAAAACTAACTTGAACACCAGCAAATCACCCTTAAAAGTGAACCTAACAATGCTAGCCTAAGATATATATTGCGGTTAATACTGGGACAAAACTTAGAGCTTGCATGTTGTGGCTTTAAAGAGCAAAGTTTCAAAGCTTGCAAACTTTGAAAGATAAGAGAATTCCTTTAAATATATCTATAGTCTCCAAGTTTTTACTTAATGGCTGACCACAAAACAAAAGATGCTTTAGGACAGTTATTAAGGAACTAAACCATTCATAACTAAGGTGCGTAAGTGTTAGGAGTTCCGATTAGACTAAGGTAAGAACTAGTTGTGAAACATTTGGAGCTATAATGTATTCATTAAGGTTTTTCCTCTCCATTTCGGTTTGAAAGATGGCTTGGGAGCTGGTATTTAATAAAAGACAAACCTTTAGAGTTACTTAGCCATTCATCTTGACATATTACATAATTACCTTTTCCCCTCTGTGGAACCAAAAGTTGCAAATTATTATTTCAATTTATGAATAAGTCTCCTTATACCTCAATTATCAAACCAAAATAAGGATCCATTACCATTTTCAATAACAAATTTAATACCATTATACATAAGATCCCTTAGGCCAAGAATTTGATTAAAAGACTAGGAGAAGGAGGACTTACAATTGATATTATACAAGCTTTGATCCTTGATCACATAAGTATGGAACCACTTTACCCAAATGGATTCATAATCTATAAAGAGTTTCCAAATCCTCTTTGCCAAGAGAGCTTTATTAGTGATTTAAATGGATTTAATACCTATTCCACCCTCATGCTTAGGGAAACAAACCTCAGACCATTTCATTTGCATCAATATGAATATATAAGTTATCTAAACTATAAGAAATTCTTTAATATTCACTTAATATAAGTCTTTTATCATAAACATGAATTCCCAAATACTTAAAAGGGAAGCTCCTAATGTTTAAGATGATAAATAGAGGATAAGCTATAAATTTGATATTTAGCAACATAAGAAATATAAAACAACTTTTAGTTTTGTTAATAGTAAGACCAAATAGCTTGACACTTGCTTCAATGATTTCATTAAGGTAATGAAAGAGCTACTGTTAGCTCCACAAAGCAATTGTAAGTTATCTGCAAAAGCAATATTAAATAACCCAATCATCCTATAGTGGTAGTGAAATTTAAAATAGCTTTTTGAGGCAGCTCTTTTAGCAACCAACCTTGTTAAGATTTTCATACCAATTGCAAACAGACAGGGTGAGATATGGTCACTATGTTTTAAGCCTCTCACACCCTTAAATTATCTAGTAGCTTCGTCGTTGATGAGGAAATAAAACAAAATAGTGCAAAGACAATTCTTAATTCATAAACTATGTTGTTCAAGAAATCCAATAACAACAAAAGAATTAAGAATTAAACTCTAACTAACCATATTAAAACCTTGAAGAAATCTATCTTAATAACATAACTTTTAAAAGTCCTCTTGGATTTCTATCCCTTGAATAAATCATGTGTAAGGAGAAGAGTATGACTAATACTTCTCCCTCTTATGATTACAACTTGGATTTTAATTAACAAAACCATTTAAGACTTCTTTCAATCTACCAACAAGCAACTTATAGGTTGTTTTATAAATGATATTACAACAAGATATGAGTATAAAATCATTCAAGGTGTTTGGATTAGAAATTATGGAGACTAGAAAAATATGAGTGGAATTCAACTCCTTAAACATCTTACTTCTAAAAACAAAATTTAGAACATAACTAGTCAGTAAATTACTTGTCCAACTCTAAATCTTGTAGAAGAAGTAAGTGTTAAAGCCATCAAGCCCTGGAGACCTATGAGTCTTTATACTACACATAACTGCTTATTCTTTAAGGGGTTAAAAAGTTTGATCAATACATCTTTCCATTGTTGAGAAAGAATATCAAGGATAAACAACTTTAAATCTTATTAAAAAAAAGGTTACCTAGGGCCAAAAGTACCAAGAATTTCTTTGAAGTGAATAAAAATAATTAAAGTCATTTTATTCATAAATAGTGACACCCAAAGGAGAAGTGAGCAAGCAAATCTTACTATTATTCCTTGGATAGGGAACGACATTATAAAAAGAGGTGGTATTCATATCTCCATTTCCCAACTAATTAATTATAGCCCTTTGCCTCAAGAAGAATAATGGAAACACCCAAGTATTAGTTTTAATATGAAAGAGTCAATTTCTTAGCTTCTTTACCTCTTAATTTATTAGAAAACAGATACACTTACTATTAAGCTTGGTGTAGCACCTCCCTTGCTTTAAAGATGGCAAAATGAGTATCCTGGATCTTATTATGATCACACATTTATAAGACCTGAACCTATTAACAAGAGTGAAAATTCAAAAATAATAACCTCTTTAAAGCCATCTACTTCCATTGAAAATTTATTAAATCTAGAGGAATCTTAAGCTTTGGAGAGCTCCCACCTAGCCTGCTCTCGATTTAAGCATGGTTTAAACATATTAGATTATGGAAGTGATCAGAGCTAAAAGGGAACTTAGATAATTATAAAGCTTTTTCCTGATCATCTAAAAACTAACTTGATTATTAAATCAGGAGCAAAAGATACCATCAAATCTTAGATCACTTAGGCTAGCCCAATTCAAACAATCCATAAACCTTTCACTATTGTAGCCCTTTAAAAGTCTATCTCCCTTAGCCTCATAATGATGGAGGATACAGTTAAAAATCCCAAGGACCAACTAAGGATTTCTTAAGGAGTGACTTATGAAAGTAAGGTCTTTCCACAAAGATTCTTTTCAAACTTAAAATTTGATGCATAAGTGAAAGTGACTTTAATATCAATGGAGAAATGATCTAAGATAAGCATTAGATGGAGGAATTGGTCAAAAGATATAATGCAGTTAACCTGAACTCTAGAGGGATCAAATGCCACCATAATTGTGCATATAAAATGGTATTGGTGATTTGTAATTATGGTTTAACCCTTACCAAAAATCTACTCAATAGAATTAACATTTTTTACTTAATATTTATTTATAAGAGACCTATAAGACCAAAAGATTTCGAGAATAAGTAGTCATGTATCACTAAAAGTTTTTTGGAATAATTTATGCCTCTAACTTTCCAAGTAGGAATCATTAAAAGGAGGAAGGGATAATAAACCCTTCTTTTTATATTTCCATCCATTTTTTTCTCCATGGAACACCTATAGAAGTTTCCTCAACTAACTCCAAGCATAAAACCATATTAGTACTAAATAAACTTATCCTTTCATCATTTATCTCTAGTTGACTAGGTTTATACTGATAAGTTTCTATTGTATTAGGTAAGTGACTAATCATAGTAGAGGAAGGCGTTTGTACCACAAGGTTAGAATGTAGGAAGAGATATCATTAATTAGAGTTTTCAAGTAAGAACCTTTCTTACCACTAATTTGGAATAGAAGCAATGAGCTTTGGAACTATTTATTCAAGGTTATAGGCATCTACATCGAGCTTATTAGGAGTGAGAGCTTTAGGAGCCAATAACCCAAGATTATTGGGGGAAGCAATAACCTTTCTTAGATCAAGTTGAGGTACCACATAAATGTTCTAAGGGAGGAGTTCCTATGATAGACGTGTAACATCCCGTTACCCATGTGAGATTATTGAGAATAGTAAATATGAGAGATTATTGAGAAATTAGAAATTGCATTTCATGCTCATGCATCATATAGCATACATACACATGTGAATATTGAATTTTTGCACATAAAAATAATTGTACACGCATTCATTGACTTTTCCAGGTATAATTGATGTATAAATGTGATTTTTGATATGAATTGTGATTTTTATTTATTGAAAATTGAATTGGTGTATATAGGAATTGACTTAGAAATTTTGGCGAAATTTAGAAAATTCCTGAATTTTTGGGCAAATTTTATACTAGGAAAAATGCCAAGTGGCAGGACAATTGATAAATAGCAGTAGAATTAAAAGTCAAATGGCGGTGAAAAGTTTTATAAATGACATTTGGGTTTAATGACATATGTCATTGAAATTTGGAGACAATTGGAGTTGATTGTACAAATTGAATGAGAAAACCTAAGTGAACCTATAAGGACATGACATGTGGCAAGTGACAAATGTCACTTGCCAAGCCATGCCTTTATCTCTTATCCCACGATCCTCTTAACTTAGGAAGACCATTTTTGTTGGCCCCCAAATGTTTTTTAGTTAAGCATGATTTAAATAATTATGAGGTTTGGATAAGTGAATTTTGGGAGTTAAATTTTTATTAATT
>JAOTAY010000191.1:35527968-35570197 GCA_025629805.1 Erythroxylum baracoense
TAGATAATTAATAATAATATTTTTATATAATTAATAATAAATTGTATATAATTAATAATAAAATAATAAACCTCCTGGAATAATTATTTTAATATAAGAGGTATAATAGTCATTCACTATACATTCCATTCCATTCTATCCATCTTCCAAACAACATTTCACTACATTACATTATGAACCCTTCCATCCCTCCCAAACAATGTTTCACTGTATTACATTCCATTATATTATAAATCATTCCATTCCGTTCCGTTCCGTTCTATTCCATTAATTAACATTCAACCAAACAGGTCCTAAATCAATTAATAATGATGGATAACTAATGTGATTGAACTCAAATAAACTAGACATTGATTTTATCTCTACATCTAAACGGAATATTATGAAACAAAAATTGAATTACACGAAAAAGCCATGTATGAAAAAGTTAGCCAAAACTACTTCAAACTAATGATCTTTGTTTTTGTTTCCATTATCTTTCTTGCCATGAACTAATGATAATTAATTATAACTCCGAATTTTTTTTATGCTCATTTGATTATTGTTTTTGTTCTTTCAATATAATATTTGGTTGCGTAATGCACATAATTTATTCATATACTCTATCTAATAATTTGGTGACCTTAAAGGACTTGCTATTTAAATTTACACTTATCTAGCAACTGTTAAATCAATGTTTAAATGTCTTTTCAGTTATAAAAATTATTCTAATTGATCACATATAATTATTAATTTCAGTTAAGTTTTGTAAATTTAAAGTTGTGATTTTCTTATGCAGATTATTCAGTAAAATTTTTAAATGTTATTATTAATGACATGGTTAAAAGTTTGATTTAGTATACTTGGGGACCATAAAAGTCAGGGTCCATATGGTTTAACTGAATATGTTGTGAAATAAATTTTCAGATAGCTAAATTTAATTATATTAAATTAAGAGATTATTTTGTAATAAAATTAATACTTTATCTTTTTGTAATATATTCCTTTAAACACTATAAATTAAATTCAAATATTTGATATCAAATTTTTATTTATATATACAAATGATATGTACATATGTTACCATTCATTTCAATTTTTACGCATGTATCCATAAGTTATTTATTTATTCCATAAAATGAAAGTTATTGAATATAATAAATAAATATTTTATTTATCTTCTTACAATTTAATTAATAACTAAAAACTAGTAATTTCCCAACTGAATACAATTTTTATCATGCTTAATATTTTTTAAATACTAATATGAGAATGTAGAACACTTAAAACTTTAATAAAAATATTTATTTAAACATTTGCTTTTGAGGTAAGGTTAATTCATACGTCAAGCAAATTTTATTCCACCTTTCATTCTTATATACATTTGAGAGTTAAATTGCACTTTAAATTATTCATTTTACTTGTACTTAATTTATTTATAAAATAAAAATATCTAGTACATGGAAATAATCAAAAATAATTTTTAAACTAAAATAATGGATCATTATTATCCTTATGGCAGAAGACACGAGGCTCCTTTATAATTTAATTATCTTTAAAAAATGCTAATTTTTAAATTTTCAAAAAAGCTCCTTGTAATTTTTATTTTTAAAAAATTCACTCTTAGAATTCAATTAAAAGATAACAACGAAACATATGTAGCATGAATATTGCATGTGAATTAATCCAATGTTGCTAATATAATGATCCAACTTAACTCTTAAATTGACTTGAAACAATTAAACCTTACTCAACATTAATAATTTAATACAATTATAATAAGTTATTAGTTTGAGTCATATTTAATTAGTTGGAATTAGGTTCAAGAATTGAATGAGGTTTTTATGTTAACAAAATTTAATTGATCTATATGTGATGTTTATAGTACTTTTGTTTCATTGTTATTTTCTAACAAAAGGCTAAAAGAAAGATTAAAATACTGAAATTTTCAAAGAATTTTTTCAAAAATTTTAATAATGAGGGACCTTTTTGAAAGTTACTTAAACTATAAGGGAACTCTATGTCTTTTACCCTTATCCTTATTATGAAATACTTGATATACATTATTTTACTTAACTCATATAATATAAACTAAATTGGTCTATACAAGACATCATATTGGTTTATAAAGTATAAATTAAAAATTAATAAATTAAAATATTAATTAGTTAGAGTTAGATTTAAAAGTTGAATAGGGTCTTCATGTCAACAATATTTAATTGATAACATACGATGCTTATGCTACATGTGCTTCACCATTATTTTTTAATAGAAGACTAAGAGAATTTTTTTAAAAAAATTAAAAAATTGCACTGAATTTTTTTGAAAATTTTAAAGATGAAGGACTTTAAAAAATATATCAGTTAAACCATAAGGAAACTGTGTATCTTTTATCCTTATCCTTATTATTAAATATTTGAAATACATGATTTTACTTATTCTTGTATAATATAAACTTAATTGGTCAATACAAGATATTATATACATATAGCCTATTGCAATATAATTACAAAGTAAATTCCAAAATGCTTACCACTCAATTGAAAATCATTCTTAGCAACTTGATCAGCTATGGTCAAGGAGCATTTATGTATAAGAGGTGCATTAGAGATAACATTTTAATTGCCCATATTTG
Source organism: Erythroxylum baracoense (assembly GCA_025629805.1). Lineage (NCBI taxonomy): Eukaryota > Viridiplantae > Streptophyta > Magnoliopsida > Malpighiales > Erythroxylaceae > Erythroxylum > Erythroxylum baracoense. The sequence goes on from JAOTAY010000191.1 coordinate 35,530,583, forward strand.
TTTAAAGATTATTATAGGAGTTTGTCAATATGAAGATTATTATAGGAGTTTGTCAATATGAAGTTATGTAATCAAAAAGGATTTCCTCAAAGGTTTTGTTTTAATCAATTGGAATTTCCTCTTCTATATTATGACTGCCTTTATTTTTCTATAAAAAGTCATCTTTGGATACTTCAATGTGTCATAACCTCCTCTTGAACCGTCTTGGTGAATTGTGAGCAATCAAAGCTATAGAGGATTGAGATAGGGAGACCTTTTATCCCTTTATCTATTTATTCTTTGCATAAAAGTTCCTATAAGAATTTCATCAAATAATATTAAAACATTTCATTTAAATATCACCACTAATATGGGACTCTTCAACCTTTCTTTTATAGATGATTTTCTATTATTTTATAAAGTTAATTCCAATTTCTTTAAAACATTAATTGATTCCTTAGTTAATAAAAAAAAGATATTAAGGTTATCAATAATTCACTGTAAAAGTTCTCTTTATATCTCTGTAGGTACCACCTTAGCGTTTAAGCAACTTGCTCAAATTTCAAGCTTTGAGCTCCAACTTCTGCTACTTAAATACTTAGGAATCCCTTTGTCTACCATAAAACTAAATCACAGGTATTATTAGCCTTTATATGATGCCATCTACATTAGAATTAGAAGTTGAAGCAGTAAGTTCTTTCTTATGTCCAAAGATTTATGCCCATTAATTTAGCTAGAACTAGCACTAGTGTCTATTGGTGCTTAAACTTGCCTCTCCCAAATAGTCAGATTAAAGTAACTGAAAAGATTATGAAGAATTTTCATTAGGGGACTAGGAAGAGAGAAGATTTTTCAAAAGCTAAGGTTATATGGTCTGAGGTTTGCTTTAAATTTAAAAAGAGGGGTTGGCAATCAAATCCATCATAATTTAAAACAAGGTGTTATTAGGGAAAAGGATCTAAAATTTATTCAACGATGAAGAATACCTTTAGGATAAGTGAACACTATCATAATTCCTGAAAGGAGTAAACTTCTACAAATTATAGGCCAAAAGCTCTACCTCTTAGACTATAAGACTTATAGGCAATATTAAACCCTATATTGAGGTCAATATAGGAATGAAGCAAACTCATCTTTCTAATATGACTATTGGCACCTACTTTGACCCTTTTTTAACTTTCCAAATGCCACTTCTCTGATATGTGCTATACTTAAAAACTCAAAAGTTTTAGTTATCATACATAATAATGCATGATGTTGGCCTCCCCCTCTCTAAAGGCTTCATCATCATAATCAACTCCCTACCTACCTTTCAATATAACCATCTTTCGAAATACAAGTTTCTCTGGCTGAATACAAGTTATGTATTTTCACATATACTTCCTATTGTGCTATATTCTCTAATATTAAACAATGAGTAGAGTGGAGGAACCTTGTCTAGTTCCCCCTAAAACACCCTAAATTCACTTTTATCTTATGACTGGAAATTAAAGAGAGATTATTCACCAGGGATATGATCAATCTCTCTCAGCTTTTTAGTGTTATGAATGTGTTTTGTTGTTAGGAAGATGAATCCTATGACCACCTATTTTTTATATGTCAGCTCTCTTCTTATTTATGGAATAGGATTTTAACCTAACTAGAAACGAGTTGTATGCTCTCTTATTGGAAGAATATCATAAGATGGGAAACTAAGGTGTCCTATAATTGTTAAGATGATCTAAACTTATTCAAAATCTCCTATATTTGTTATATCTATTCCAACTAGAGGGAGAGGAACAAAAAGATTTCAATGGGGTCTATAGAAAACAACACCTCTCTTATTATGCTAATTTAGTCTATAAAAGAGATCATCATTAGGCCTGGCATTTTTTGGGCTTGACTTAACCCAGAGTTAACAGTCTCGGCTTGATTTGTTTAGGTTGAACTCTTTCTTTTTTAATTTTTAAGCTTTAGTTCATGCTCAAACTCAAGCATACCAGCCCAACTTAACCTGACTTTTGAATGTCTCATTGGGTAATTAGTGAAATGATGTCATTTTATGATAGGCAAAACATCGTCATTTCACTACACAATATTCAAATTACTATTTTTATGTTGAAACAATTTCATTTTGTTGATAAGTAATACGGTGTTGTTTAAATATGGAAAATATCCTCTCTTTATTCAATGATGAATCAATGTAGCATAATTGAAATAAAAACCCTCCTTCCTCCTCTCATGTCATCTTGCACCTCACATTTGCTCACCTCGCTAGTCACCAAATGCCTCACCTCTGCTTATCAGTTTGCTTACCGATCACCTCGCCTATGCTTGCTAGTCACCTCGCCTCTACTCACTAGTCACCTCACCTTTGGTTAGCAACAGATTCCTCGGCTTACCTCGCCTCACCAATCTCACTAGTCTCTATGAAAAGGTAGTATCAAACTTAATTGTATTCTCAATTTTGTAAAACTCAACCTAGAAGTTAACTCGAGATGAGATGGGTATTTTGTTGTAGTATTAAACTGTAATTACATTATGTTGATCCATGTCCATAATTTATTCTTTTTCCAAGTTGTTATGCTATTATTGAGAGATAAAGAAAATTTTATATTGTTTAGGTAATGATGAAAACCCACATAAGTTGGTCACATTCTTTAATTTTTTAGTTATTTGGTCTTATTTTCACTTAATAGTTTTTTTATAAATAAAACATACAATTTGCCCCTAATGTTTGACCAAAGTTCTATTAATGCCCTAGTCATTATCTTTGGTATTAGTTCACCCTGTAATGTTTATAAAATAGAATAATTTGTCCCAAAAATCACTCTATCATGTTCAATTAATTAGACGTGATGCTGCCATTATTTTTCAATAAGTGGCATACTGGATAAGCTCATATACTAACTTGGTAGCTAGCATGTCATGTACTAATCAATTTTCTTTTCTAAGAATTTGGTAATTAATTATTTATAAAAATTCTTAATTTAATTTTACACCCCTAATTTACCCCAACACCATCTATAAAACCCCTAATCTAATAAATCATTAAAATTGAACAATCATCTATAGAAAATTCCTTATATTCATTTAATAAATCCCTAAAACCTATAATCCTCTCCATTGTCTTCTTCCACTTTACACACTTCTTGTTCGTAAGTTTCGATCTCACTATCTCGTGTAGACGATCTTTGCACCTAAAAGCTACCTATATAACTAGACCCAAAAACCATATTTAAATCCAAAGCTCAATTGGTATGAAGTGTTTTACGAACTTACATGAGAACAATTGTGCCCATCAAGCACACCAAAGAAGAAAACTTCTTTTCTAATAAATGATTGGCATAGAGAAACTGCATCTTCCATTGCTTTTCAACCATGTATAAAGGTCATACCAAACCTAGGAGGCTCCAATTCACTAGCCTCCAAACATTGTCTCTCCAATTTTACAATTCCATCACTTATAACCACTTCTTTTTCAACTATTTCACAAGATTTATCATAATCATATAAAGACATAAAAAAAAGAAGTTGACGTCTAAAAAGGAAACAAATCAGGTTTCTATCTTTCCCATCCACTTTCCAAAGGAGCCACCACACTATATTGGTGAAAGAACTGAATGGCTAGAGCTCAACCTCCTCTTATATGAGGATATTTCAACCATATCTCCTTCACTTTTACTAATTACTCCATAACAAATACTGGCCAATAATCCTAAAATAAAGCTATAAAAATAGTAACAATCACAAGAAAAAAATTGAATTCTCAAAATGTTTTCTTCCAGACTTAACACCAGGTTAATATAAACTCATTAGTGATAAGTACTAGAATCGCTAATTATTATAGATGAATGTTAGGTATTTCTGCAAATAAGTGTTCAACTTTGGGGATTTGTAAGATTTAGAATTTATATAGATGGTGTCAGGGTAACTTGGGGTTTTGATATTAGATTATGATTTTTCTTTCTTTTTAAATAATTAATAAATAAATTTTTTAAAAATAAAGTTAATTGATATATGACACGTCAATTGCCAAGTTAACATTTAAGCTTATATGACATGCCATGTGTCCCAAAATAATGAAGGCGTCATGTCTAACTAATGAAAATGTGATAAAGTAAGTCTTTTTAGAACAGATTTTTATAAACGTTGGGGGATGAACTGATACCAGAGATAATAACATGAATCTTTTTAGACTTTTAATCAAACATTCAAGCTATTTGAAATTTGATTGGGCTCACGTTCAAGCTGTGTGTCTTAAGTCCGTTTAGGCCTTGGGTTATGCCTAAACCATTATAATTATTTTCGGGCTATAGTTCAGCTCAACTTATTAACAAGCCTAATCATTATGTCAAAAGATTCAAAAGAGAATTAGTAAAATTATAACTTTAAGATGAAATATCTTTACAAGTTCTTAGTTACATGATTTAAAAAGTTTATGCAATTTAATAGTTTCCCTTAGTTCTTTAGTTACAATTTCCCTTATTCTCTTATTAGCATTTTGACAAATGTTTAATGGGTTATATTTTATACATATATTTAGTGTATTTGCTTGTTATTTGATAGTTTTATGTTATTTCTGGTGCTTAATTTGCTTTTAGTATGCTTTTAAGTCTAAATTGCCTTCATGGATCAAAAGAAGAGAAAATCAGGAGAAATCAGGGCAAAAAACTTAAGAATTGGAGCTATTTTAGAGGTATACACCTGTGTGATGAGGTACATGCCCGTATAAGTAACATACATAGTTATGTAAAGGATCATGTATGTCACTATGAATATGTAAAGCTTCAAAGGCGTGTAAAGATACATACTCTTGTAAGTCACACACACTACTGCGTAATATATCCATTTAAGCTCTTGTGAATATGTAAATCCACAATTCTAAAGTGTTTTTAAGATACACAGTCACGTACACAATCGTGAGATTGACCGTTTATATTCTAGAAATCCTAGTTTTGCACTATAAAAGGAAATTATGAAGGCTAATCAAAGAAGAAGCAAGTAGAGTTGAAGTTGGAGGTAAAGTTAGAGTTTAAGAAACAATTCTAAACCTAGGACAACAAGAAACATGAAAATTACTTTAGAGACTCGACGTTCCAAAGGGATTACATTAGAGAAAAGGAGGATATATATCCTATGGTTTCTTTCCTTTTTAATTATTCTTTTGAACTTTTAAAGTTTATTTTGTTTTTTATGTTTAAGAACTAAATTTTTTTATTAACTAGGTATGATGAACCCTAAGTTAGGATGGATATTATGATTTGATCTTTTATTTAATGCAATTTGGTTAATTGATTCATTGTGATTCAATTATTCATTTTTATTCTTGAATTAAAATATCTAGGATATTATTCTCAATGTTCATTTCATATGATTAATATGGACAAACCCTCTTGTTTGAATAGATCTACCATAATTGAAATGATTGCATGTAAACCTAGAGATAGGTGAATATAAAACCTTTAAATTAAGGTCAAACCTAATAGTAAAATTTATGAATTGAGTAATGCAATCTTAGGGGTTTTAACTAAAAACAAGTTTAAGTTAATCAACTTTTAATCAACAGAGGATTAGTTGTCAATAGTATTGAGAAAGATATTAACATAAGAAAAGAATTTCTACGATCCAATGGTAAATAATTGAATTGCATGATAATTTTTTAATAATTAAGAAATCTTAAGGGATTCGTTACCTAGGTACTAGTTACTTAATATTGATTAATCTTAGTGTTATTTATGTTTAGTGATAAGTGTAAATTGCATCGTGTTTTAAGGCATATTTGATACTTGTTTAGTTGTTAATTCAATCATTTAGTATGTGTTTAGGTTAGAATTGTGTTCGTTTGTTAATTATTTATGTTTTAAGTGTTTTATGGGTTAGTACAAGTCTTTAAGCTTAAATATTATGTTTTTGAGATACCTTGATGTGTTTGCTAGTGTTTTAGGGTCAACGTCGAAGAATGGAGGAGTTTTGGAGACATTCGGGCCGAAACAACAGCCTACGATTGTGGCATGTCAGGCCACGATCATGACAGAACCTCCAGATTTGGCCCATAATCACGGCCTGCATGCCACGATCATGACAGAAGGCTCATATGTAAGTCACGATCGTGGCTCTACGTCGGGCAGATGCGTAGACACTCAAGAATGTCAAGTGTTAAGGGATTTTTTAGACCTTTAGGACCAAGAAAAAACCTTAGGATTACCTAAAACATAAGAGGATATAAAAAGAAAAGAAAGAGGTAGAGAAAGAGCATTTACATAAGCCATCTTTAGAAACCTGGAGAGAAATCATCGAGAGATAGAGGAAGAGAAGAAGGAAGAGAGAAGAGGAGAAGAAGCTGACTTGAAGTACTTCCTAGATCAGGAGGTTTCCCAATGTCGCTGCCTCCCGTCATCCATTTTAGATTGTATTTACTGTTATTTTAGTTTTATTATTGTATAGAATTGAATTGAACAGTAGATGATAGGATCTAGAATGTCGAGGATGTTCTAAACTCACCTTTAAAATTTTATTCTTGAATTAATGAGAATCAAATTATTTATATGTTTATTAGATGTTATTGTGGTTTGATTATGCTATTTCATAATTTGATAATAAACTAAGAGGGTGAATCGAATGAAAAATGATTAAATTGAACTAGCAAGAGTTAGATGATTTAATAAAAACCAAAATTGAATTAGATCGGTAATTTGTGCGAAAAGAGATCTTGTATAGGTTTGCGATAGTTTATTAGAGAACTTTATAACTAATTAGGGTTTTGGATAAGTTGTGAATTGAGGGATTGCAACCTTCATAATCTAATTAGGGTTTATGATTTAGGGTTAATGGTTATAACTCGAGAGAGAGTAATTAAAGGATAGTCTAGAACCAACAATCCAATAATTCATAATTAGTTAGGTTAACATTAAGAATAGGTAAATTTCCCTTTCTCTCAATTGGTAATTTCTTTCAAATAATTCTTGGGTGTGTTGTAATTGCTTAGTAATTAGTATTTTCGTGTTGGGTTCTCAATTTGATTGATTGAATTAAATTCTTGTTTTAGTTTCGTTGCATCTTGAATTTCTGTTATTTGTTTCTGGCCTTAGATTTTAGGATTAGATTAGTTCTCTCCTCATGGGATCGACACCTTTGGTACTACACTGACGAACCATGTGCTTGCGAATTATCGAGGGTTAATAATTAAAACTTACACACAACCAAACCCTAATCATTTAGGTTTATTATTTATGTTGAATTTTAGTTTAATTTAAATTTAATTAAATCATCATCCTGTTTTCCAGTTGGATAATAGCAAAGAGGTTATTACTAGTGGTTGTAGTCCCTATGGGATCGACACTTAATAATCATTGACACTATACTATATTTTGATAAGCACACTTACTTGTGAGATCTATAGAGTAGAGATTAGCCCTCAAATCAAGATTTTTGCCCCATTATTAAAGATAAGAAAAACCTTGCTTTTATTAATCTAACCATTTATTTATTTATTTTCTTTTATGCATTATTTAATTATTTATCATTAGATCCCTTTATCTTGATTTGGTGTTTGTGACTTATTTTTATGGTTTAAAACTCATTGTCATAGCCACTAGCTATAATGGAAGGATGGAGAGGATAATATTCTTAATAGAACTATAGTATGCCATCACTTATGGTAGAATTGGAAGTTTGGAACGAGAGGAATGGTTATGTCTATTTAGAAGCTCAATCGATACCTATGATGTGATGTAAAATTTGTATGGGTAACCACTACAATCATGAATATCAGGCAATAAAATATATATGGGAGCATCCAAATTGCATGAAGAACTAGCCTTAAGATACCCCATACAAGAATACATATACTTATGATTATGTATGGAACGATTACACTTTATCTTAATTTGTACAGCAATAACAATAATAGGAGCATCCACGTTTTAACAATCCCTTTATGAAATTCATTGCATCAAATGAGGCTACCCTCTATAAAACCAAAGAGTTAGGTGTTTTATCTGGATACACTAAGCCAAATTTGGTAGAACATGTGAATACGATAACATTATGGAATGGATAGGAGCTGGAGGTTAAAGAAAAGAAGGAAACTTCTATTCAAGAAGAGAAAGCATAAGAGATAGTAAAGGAGATATAGGAAGAATATGTAGAGGAAGTTACTATTCAAGAAGGGAAAGAAGAAGAGACAGAAGAAGAAAAGGAAGATTGGAAGGAAGATGAGATAAAGGAAGATGAAGAGGAGGATCCAAATAAGGAGGCTATTAAGAAATTACCGATACTCATCTTAAGTACGAAAGGTTCCTCTATCCTATAAAACAAGTTGTTAGGGTCAATTGAAGATTCTGGGCTTTTATTATACTTTATTATATTGACAATTTGTTATTAAAAAGGACATTAGTTGATGTACCTGATTATACTTATTATCTTGCAAAAAGTGACTTATTTGTAGACTATCAAACCACCCTTAAATGGGAAAACAAGTAGAAGTAAGTCGCCAATTATAGATATAAGTTGACTAAGGGCATGATTGGTATGGTAAGCTAAAGATATTAAACAAGGGGTATTTGGGAGGCAACCCAAGAATTAGGATAGTTTTGATTGATTTGAATACATTGTGTTGATTATTTGAGTTTTAGTTTAGGATTTCATTGATTTTTAGTGTGTTTTATGTTAGGTTATTGAGCATCCTTATATGATATTGCCTATTTATGGTGTTTGTGGTATGTGTTATTTGATTCTCTTTAATTCGAGTAAAATTTTTTAAAGTTTTTAGGAATTTTTAGGCATACATGGTTATATATATGCACATGTTCAGGACCATGTACATAAAAATCACATTTTTACATGTTTTACCTAATTTCGATGATCTATACAATCATTGGACATGACCGCGTACATCCTCAGAATTTTAAAAAAATTGCACACATGATTACAATGAGTTACATAGGTATGGAAGATGCCTTTGTAGCTCAATTCTTTGGAACATGTCAACTTACACAATTGTGTCTAAATTCATACATTTACGGTCATGTAACTAATTACTTAAGTCCACGACCTCTTTTAAAATTCCTAGGTATTCATCTTCTTTCCCATTTTCCCCTCTTCTGCTACTTCTCTACTGCGCTTCCCGACTACAACCTAACCCAACCATTTCAAGCGACTTTGTGATGCCCAAATTGGATGTTTCTTGCATTTTACATAGATTGTACTTGGATTTGTGTGTGTTTTTTGCAATTTTAGGGTTGTTCTTCATTCAACATGCTAGGTTAAGCAATTGCTTCATTTTAAGGTATTTTTCCCTTAATTTTCTTCTTGTTTTATAATTATAAGTTGAATTTCATTCCTTTCAATATGAATTATTGTATTGATTTAATGAATTGCTTTATGATTGGACAGAATTTGAATTTGGAATTGTTAAATTTGCTTACTATGTTATAAATTATGATGGGTTTTATCAGATTAGGCATAAATTTACAATTTTTTAGTAATTAGTTAAATCTTTTTATTTAATTTTATACTCATTTTGTATTATGCATGATTTGGGGTTTGATTATGTATTTAGTATAGGTTTAATTGTTAATTGCTTAATTTAATTTTGAATTTTAAAAATAACATTCAGTAATTGCATAATTAGTTTAATTTTGTGTTAACTGCATTTTAATTGTATTATTAATTTTGACATTATCTTAATTTTCTAATTATTTTATTCATTTCATTTGTTTTTAATTTAATTAAAATTTTGATTGTGTGGTTTTTCGCAATTTAATAATATAATGAGTGTACGAAATAAATGTGGGGAAATTATTTTTTTCATTTTGAAGTTCATTATTTCCTCACATTTTTTTGGTACAACGACAAGAAGAATGGAAGCAATGCAAAGATAAAGGGCACCATCCGAGTGAACTAGTAGGAGTTGATAAGGTGGGTGGCAAGACTGCAAGCAAATGAAAGATAAATGGAGGAGGTTATGATGCAAATGACAGGATATTTTGGGATTTTCATACCACATCCACCATTCAGAGCGATGGCTTCATCTTCGACTCCACAACCACATAATGCTCACCCAATAATCCTCCAACGACCAACATACCAGGCTCACCAGATGACTGATGGCTTTAAAGGTAGTTTGAGATGTTTTATTAGGGTTTTCTTTTATTTCTTTATTATTTGAGTATTTTCTTATTTTTATTTGTTATTTATTTTGTTTTGTTTAATAGTTAGCAAGGGCCTAGCCTTACTAAGCTTTATTATTGCATTGTATTTTTATTTTTATTTTATTTTATACTTTTTATCCCCTTTTGTTAGGATGATTATACATAATATTAGATAGAATCTTCATCAAGTTCAAAATTTTTAATTATTATTATTCAGGAAAGTATCAAAATATTCCTTTATCATTTTTTGTGTTTTCTTTGATATTTTATTTTATTGTGAAATTAGGGATAACATGCAATTTTAAGTGTGGGGAAAGGTTTAACAAAAATTTTTGAAGAAAATTTTCGAATTTCTTAAACTCGTTATAATCTTTATTATTTATTCTTATTAACTGACATCCTGATTGATTTAAAATCTATCGGGAATGCTTTTAGTTATTATTGATTATTGGATTAAATTAGTATGCAAAAGGATGAAAGTTAGATTAGACTCTCTTTTATAAGTCATATTTTTAGTAATATTAAGATAATTAATTTGAATGAAAATTACATATTATTTACACACATGAGACCTTTTTGTGAGCTTTTGAGTCTAAGAGTAAAATATCATTATTTCATACTCTTTTATTCTTTATTATATGTTATAATGCATAGTTTAATGATTTTAGAACTTGCTTTTATTATTCTTATTAAGACCACATTTTTAAACTAGAGACATTAAAATGAAATGGCACTTAAATTTAACTATTTATTTTAGCCTATTTTCTTTGATTATTATACCTATTTTTATCCCTTAAGAGTAACCATTTTTGAGACTTAACCCTTTAATTGATTGTAGTCACATTGATAGCCTTTATCCTATTTTTCTTGAAAAACTTTTCATTATTTTTGAACCTTAAAGGATTTATATTTACTTGATTGCTTGAAACTTGAATTATATCAAGGAATTTTAAAGAAAAAAGGTATGATATTTCTATGATTGATGGTACATGGGGATTGTTAAATTTGTTTCTTCTCAAGTGCTTCATTGTTATAATTTTGTATTCTTTGCAATGTTGCTCGAAGTAATTCAAAAGTTGAAAATTATTTGTTACGAGCATATTGAAAAAAAAGAAAAGAAAATTTGTGATATTTTTTGGAGAGTGAGAAGAATTAATTTTTGCTAAGGAAATTATTGTTTGAAGGACCTATATTATGAAGAACCAAGTTTTATGTAATCTTGTTTATGTTAATTTCCTTCACTATTATTCTCCTTTTACTTATCCCCATCATACCATTACTTAAGTCTCATTACAACTTATTTAAAAGACCTTTTAATTTTTTTCTTCTTCACTTATTAATAGTGGACATGTGATTTTATTGTAAACTTACAATTAAGAATCCTCCTGTATAATGCGTTGAGAGCTTGTCATATTTTCTATCCTAAACACTTTGCATGCATAGTGTGAATCCTTTATTAGAGTGTGAAATTTGTACTTTTGATTTGAAAAAGATTAACAATGTGATTGCTATTAATATTGACTTATAAAAGTTGGTTCTAATTTGATTGATATGATATGATAATTTAGGATGTTTAATGTACTATATTTTTATGCCTATATTTAGTGTCTTTTGAGAGTTTTATGTTATTTTTGGTACTTATTTTGCTTATGGTGTGTCTTTAATTATGGTGTGTATTTAGGTCTAAATTACTTCCATGGATCAAAAGGAGAGAAAGTTAGAAGAAATTAGGCAGAAAATGAAAGAATTGGAGCTATTTTAAAGGTACACGCATGTGTGATGAGGTATATGATTGTATAAGTAACATACAGAGCCCTGTAACGGATCATGCATGTCTTTGTGAATGTGTAAAGCTTCCGATGTTTTGTCCTTGTGAAGATACACACTTGCGTAAGTCATGCACACAGTTATATTCCATTCCCATGTAAGCTCCTGTAAACATATAAATTCACCATTCTGAAGTGTTTTTGAGATACACAGTCACTCACATGACAATGTGACTGACCCCTAGTGTTGCACTACAAAAGGAAATTGTAAAGGCTAATCAATGAAGAAGCAATTAGAGTCAGAGCTAGAGGTAAAGTTTTTAAGAAACAATTATGAGCCTAGGACGATCGAAAACATGAAGATTACTTCAGAGATTCAATAGAAAACAACTTTCCATCGAAGTTTTAAGGGGAATACATTAGAGAAAAGAGGAATATATACTTTATGGATTCTTTTTTTTTAATTGTTCTTCTAAACTTTTGATGTTTGTTTTATTTTCTAGATTTATGAACTAATTTTGTTTAGTTCCTAGGTATGATAAATCTTAAGTTGGGATGGACATTGTAATTTGATCTTTTATTTAATGCAATTTGATTGATTGTTCATTGCAATTCAATTATGCATTTTTATTCTTGAATTAATATGTCCATGATATTAGTTCAATATTTGATTTCATATGATTGAGATTAAGAAATCTCTTTATATGAATAGATCTACCATAATTGAAAGGAGTTGCATACAAACTTAGAGATAAGTCGACATAAATCCTCTAGATTAAGGTCAAACCTAATAGAGAATTCAAGAATCTAGTAACGCAATCTTAGGGGTTTGAACTAGAAAGAGGTTTTAGTTAATCAACTAAGGATTAGTTGTTAATAGTATTAAGAAAGATATTAACAAAAGATAGAAATTCTACATTTCAATGATCAATAACTAAATTGCATGATAGAAGGTTAATAGTTAAAAAATTCTAAATGGATAATAGCTTCTTTGTTTTCAAAATGGATTTTACAAAGAAGCTATTATCTTCTTTGACACGAATCCATAACCTTCTAATGAAAAAGGAGTACCTTTACTATTTATTCAAAGGCTCGCCCTCTCTAATAGGATCCATTACCTAGGAACTAATTATTTGATATTGATCAATCTTAGTGTTATTTACGTTTTGGTTCATTATTTGTATTGAATTACAATTTAATTTAGCTTTAATTAAATCATTATCATATTTTTCGATTAAATAATAAAAATTATTATTATTACTTTTAGTTTTTGTAAGACCGACACTCGATATTTACCGACACTATATTATAATTCGATAAGTATATTAGGCTATAAGAATTATAAAGTATAAATCAGCCGCCATATCATATTTCTCCTTATTTCATTTGAGAATGTTGATTTTTTGTTGTAAATTGCTAGCTCTCTTTCAGCCTTAATGTATCTCATTTTTTTTTCAAAAAAAATCATGAAAATAGATATAAACAAAGAGCAAGAAGCAACCTGCGAAAATGTGCAAAGTAACAAGTGGACCTTACCCTTGATTGTCGTGTATTCGCATAGCAAAACCAAACTGAAGACATATTCCCACATCTCTTCTATTTCATCCCTCTCACTCTCTCCCTCTCGAGAACGAGTGGACCCCAATTCGTTCGTTTTGGGGAAAAAAGGAGACCAGCTAACCCAGTGAGCCCTATCGAAAAGAAAAAGACCCATCTTTTTCCATGACCACATGACAATACGAACTCCACCATTTTTTTCTTGGTTGTAGCCTCAGCGAATTAGTCCGTGTACTGTGGTACGGCTTCGTTCTATAGGGATTCTCCAGTGGGGTACAAATTGAAATTTTGTGCTTTGCCCTTTTCTTTCCAGTTCTGTTTTGCTTTCTCGGTCTTCTTTTCTGGCCTAATTGCACTTCTGATGGTGGATTTTGGAGTTGGGGGTTTTGATGGGGTTTTAGCATCGAGGGTAAGGTTGATATGGGATCTTAGGTGATTGCATTTTGATTTTGAAACTTAAGAACTTTGTCGAATTCAAGGGATACGAGTTTGCAAAATTTTATTTTTAGTGCTGTATGGATCTTCCGGAACTTTTATTCTAAACAAAGGGAACTCAGACAAAAAAAAAATAGTGAGAATCTGTTAACCTCGATAAGAAAAACTTAGTTGCTTTACAAAAACGACCTAAGTGAAGGAAACACTCTGTCTAACTTAGTGTGGGAACTGGGGTTCTGTGAGGTTTAAGGCTAATGCTTGTGAAACGATAAATCTAGAGAATGCGATGATGATAATGACGTACCTATTGAAGTATCTAAGTTTATACTTTATCTATCGTGGCTCAATGTGTCTCTATCCATACGGTCGTAGTAATCTGTAGATGATAATTTAGCTGCTACTTTGTTGCACCTCTTGAATTGGTAGGCATGCTTTTGGGGTCTTAAGAAATAAGTTGATAATTAAAAATGTCAGTGGGCGATCTTTAGGGTCTCCCATGTTCATAAGATGTAATTACTTTATTGGCATAATGTATAGCTCTTTAGACTACTGGGCGAATTCGCTCTGTGTTCCACCTGTTAGGCTGACTATTTAATTGATTCTGTTGGTATATGATTTTGGCCACTCGGAACTCATAGTAATCCTTTTGAAAATTGAAAATTATCAAGATTGTGATTGTTTGATTTATTGTATTCGAATGATCATGCTCAGGTGTAATATACTTATTTGTCTTCCTATTGAATATAGCGACATTACTAGTTATCTGTGACAATATAAACTAAATTACCACGGCTGGGATTTCTTGAAAAGGAAAACTGAAATAGAATGTTATAGCTGGAATTTCAAAGTTGTTGATGCTAAAATATCTAAGGTTGCTATGCAATTAACTCCTGTTTTGATTTTGAAGTTTCTTTCTGTTGATTTAAGTTGCTTTGTCATTTTCTTGTTGATCCTTGTTTGTTTTTGCAAAGTTCTATCATATTCTACGTTGTACAAAAAGATAGTAATAGTTGATGAGCTAGTAAAGTAATCTTTAAGGGGCTATGGACTGTTCTAGGATTCAGGGCCTTGGAATTATACTCTGGAAGCAAAGAGGGTTGTGGTGAGAAAGAAGTCTTTGCAGAGGGGCATTTCTTCATGCTGGCAATATGAAGACCTTTTTTGTCGTGGTAGAAATGTCAAGCAGAAATTTCACTGATTGATCAGATACCAATAATTCTAAGTGTCCTGAAAGAAACATCAGATGCAGTGATGACAGTCATAATGTACCTAGATACTTGAATGAAATTTTCTGTGGTGCTCCTGAGCCATCTTACATTTTCTATAAAGTGAAGTTAGTTTGAAGAGCCACCCAAAACAGAACAAAGGCACTTTTCCTGTAATTTTAGTTCAGTTTTATGGATGTAGTCTGGGCATCCAATGTTTTCTACTTTGGAATTTTTAAGTCAATTGCTTAACTAACCAACCCAAACAGTTTAGTGGATTAGATATAATAAGTTGAAAAGAAAAGAAAAGAAAAAGGGATACTTTATTAAGATTTTATCTATAGGTTTTACTGCCATCAATGGCAATTGTCAAGAGGGATTAGGCATTTGGTCGTCATCTTTTTACAGCATGCATAGCATAAGCATGAAGTTCAGTGGTTGGTGCAAATGGAAGCTGAAGTTAGTATTTGTCTCTAAACTACATGAATGGGCTAAAGCAATTGTCTTTTGGCCCAACAGTGCTGTGCTTAATATGTCTGTCTGTACATGATGTAGACTTTGCTGTTTTCCTTTATAGTTGCTTCAACAGAAATAGCTGTATTTGCCGCAAAAGTTAATCTGTCTTAGGTTTGTATATTTGCACTATTTAGTCATTTACCTTATTCTGGTGCACATTACATATTTCAACACTGCCTGCCGTTTTATATGTTGTTTGTGATGATTGGTTTAGTAACATTTGGTTCTCATTACTTTTGCATTGGAGACACCTAACATCATTCTTGTGTTTTTTAGTTGTTTTCTGATGCTCCTCTTGTTAGCAAATGGCCAATAACCCTCAATATTCGGGCATACAGGTAATATTCCATGGGAGCATATTCTCGTTTTCTTCAAAAAGCATATGGTCTAATCATTTGCTGAACTTCAAAATTTAGTAGAGTTGAAATATTCAATTATCCTGCCTCATGAAATTTTAAGCTGCAAAAGTATGTTTCACCAGAAAATCTTATCTTGTCTAACAGGCCGATATTCACTATTGCATACCTAATATGATGTGCACCGAAATGCAATTTAGTTTCTGCAAATTAATGGAACATTGATACAAGTTTAAATTTCTGTGTTTGATAACCTAAGAGATGGGAATTCGAGGCAGATAGTTCCATGATGATGATGATGTTAAATATGGTGTGTCCTTGTGAACCACTTTCTGAGTTCAAAAAGTTTCATGATAATGACAAGCTCACTCGTTATTCTTGTTGTACATTTATACCCAGAATTTTGTAGTCCTTATTTATTATTAGACGATTAATGTTATAAGTGCATAGAAATGCATTTAAAGATAATGATTTTATGAGGGCTAAGGCTTTATACATGTAGGGTCCCTTTACTTCTCTAACGTAGCTCCCAATGACTGTTTACGGGAAAGAAAAGAAATCGCTAATTCTCAATGAACAAACAATTCTAGAAACATAAATAATTCACATTTCATTAATGATATTTTGCACATTTAACAACTACAGACAATTGAAGGGGACCAAAATGTCTTTGTTAAATTGATCAAGTGTAAGTTAATTGTTGTGGCTTTGTATTATATCATTATTGTTGAAGTAGCAAGTTAATATGAGAAGTTTTTTGTAAGGTATTTAATATAAAATAAAATTTTCTTTTTAATATAAAAGTAAACTTTAGTAGGTTAATTGTTGTGGCTTGTATTATATCATTATTGTTGAAGTAGCAAGTTAACATGAGAAGTTTTTTGTAAGGTATCTAATATAAAATAAAATTTTCTTTTTAATATAAAAGTAAACTTTAGTAGCTTATGGTAAAGCAATTTAGTTATGAGGTTAATCGTTCTTGATTGATATTTACATGTTAGTTTTGGTTTTGGAGTGTGGAAGGCATTATGGGTTTTTAGAAATCAGCGTTCAGCCCAACTCCCAAATTTTTGTCGTAGAGAGCTAATGATGTCTTAATGTCAAGAGCAAACACATGTTCTTGTGTAGGTAAACGTTGGGTATAAAAATCGATGAGGAATGAAGTGTGCTACTCAAATGCCTCCCACATCTATCTATTGTAGGCAGCCTTGACTTGTTCTGCAGTAAATTCTTTCTGCTTCTACCTGTTACAAGATGAATAAGTTTTCCACTGTTAGATGCTTACAACAGCATATTAATTGTTGTTTGAAAGTAGATCAATTAGATTAATTGCTACATTTCTATGTTCTTTATTAGGCTAATTGTCAGTTTCTTCTAAGGTCCTTGATATGAAATGCCATTTTCTTCAGAGTGTTTATATGAATTATAATTAGAAATTTCTGCATCTGCCATTGCTTTGTCAACTAATGTCAGCAAAGCATTTTTCTCTTGCTAACTTTATCCTTGCCTTCTGATTGGAAAGCCCCCTCAACCTCCTTTGAGTGGCTCAATGGATCCTCCTAGAAATTTTGTTCCTTCCGTACCTGGCCAAGTAATCTTTCTTTTTGCTCAATATGACTGTCAAATAGAAAACGATTCTGAAAAATGGTTCTTGATAATTGTTCACAATCAAATATTCCTGCAGTTCCGACCAGCTGTTCCACCACAGCCATTACAACAGTTCATTCCTATGGTTTCTCCACATTTTCAGCCTGTTGGTCGAGGTGTCACTGTAATGAACACTGGTTTGCCTAATCAACCTCAGCAACTTCCATATCCTCAACCGGTGCAGCATTTGCCTCTGCGACCTGGCCCACCAGTTCATGGTCCAACCCCATCACAGGTTATCACATTCCCTAATACTCAACCAAACAGCCATGTTATCTCTGGATCGGCTGTAGCGCCCCCTAGCATTCCAACACCGAGTAACTTCACTCCAGGTTTTGGTGGCTCTGGAGCACCTCTTTCGTCTTCGTACACTGTAAGAAATGTTTTTCCATATAATTGCCATGATGTATCCGATCCGTTGAATAGTTAATTAGTAGGATCTCTATTTTGCAGTTTACACCAACTTCTTATGGTCAACCAGCAATAAGCTTTAGTGCTGTAGCTCAGTATCAGCCTGCAAGTCAAATGCATGTACCAGTCATTCCTGCCGGCGGACAGCCTGGACCATCTTCTTTGAGCCAGGGTGCTCCTGTTACACCTGTGCAGAATAGTGGAGAACAATCTTCCGTTGCCGCTGCCAAGGTTTTGGTTGGGAAATCTCTCATTGTTTCTCTCTCATGCCATTTTGTTATATTTGCCTATCTAAAGCTTTCCAAAAAAATTGGGGACGTATGCAGGCAACATCTGTCCAGCCTAAGGCTGCAGAAGAGCCCCCAACAGACTGGATAGAGCATATATCTGCAAATGGAAGAAGGTAGTTAATTTTGTCTGTTTTCCATGATTATTGATGTTTACTGATAGTTTGGTTTGGTTGTGGTACTTTTGTTCATTTGGTAATGTAAAATCTCACCTTCTAATGGCTGAATTCATGAATATTGTGATCTTCATTGGGTGATAAAGTGAATCTTTATCAGTTTATGTGTTTAACTATAAACTGTTTGTCTCTCTTACCGTGGTATTTGATTGCAACTTGTGAGTACTTTGTACTTTTGGCTCTCCACCCTTTGAGCTTTAGATATATCATGGCACTCTATTAATTTTGGTACTAAGTTATGAGATTATGACTTGGATGAC
The DNA here is from genome assembly GCA_025629805.1 of Erythroxylum baracoense. Lineage (NCBI taxonomy): Eukaryota > Viridiplantae > Streptophyta > Magnoliopsida > Malpighiales > Erythroxylaceae > Erythroxylum > Erythroxylum baracoense. The sequence goes on from JAOTAY010000191.1 coordinate 35,549,311, forward strand.
CAATTTATTGTACATTCGTGCTGATTTATTTAGTTTCACTTTTGTATGAACTACAATAGACAATTAAAAGTTATGCCACTGTCTTTAAGGCTCTGGATGGGTTACATCTTGATGTGGCCTAAGTGTTGAACTTATAACGCGATGCTGATGGGCCTGTTTCTTGCCCTCAAATAAATTCACTTACTATCCTGAAGTATGAAAGGATTCTGGCACTGAAAAAAATTTAATTATTGCTTGTTTACGTCTTTCCTATAGCAAGTAGAATCGGCAATAGCTTCTGAATCTTTTACCAGTAGGTGGAAACTTTGTGCCCTTATGGGCTCAAAAAGAGACTATGAGTATGGTAGTGATTTCCTTTAATGCCCATTTGATATGAATGGTTCTCCTTTAGATGGCCATTTCTTACTGGATAATTAAACTGCGATACCAAAATCCCTAAACAAAATTTGCCATCTTTTATATTATTTAGTATCATTTTGGTCTACCCTCATGCTGTATTACAGTGTATGCTGATTGTCAAAACCCTGGTCTTAGCAATCTTTTACAACCAACTGTCAGTAGCTTATATGTACAACTGCTGCTGTTTGCATCACCCTCTAGATTTGCTTTTCATTATAGCTATTTATGTAGTTTGGTGGTTCATCTTTGGTGGTGCATCTTCATTACTAGTGAATATTCTTTTCATATTTATGTATTATTTACAACTAACTCACCCTAGACAGCTTCCTCCATTTCTTTTGAGTCTTTACCTTCTACTTCTATATATTCAAATAAGAATTTATGGTTTTAGGCTGTTGCATGGTTAATATTGTATCTGTTGCTTAATATTCAGATATTACTACAATAAGAGGACAAAACAGTCTACCTGGGAGAAGCCTTATGAATTAATGACAACAATCGAGGTGAGTTTGCACTGTTTCTGCTGCATAACTTGCTGAATTTTTATATTTAATGGTTTAGTAGCTTAAAATTTCACTTGACTGTACCCTTATATATGTTTTCATCTATATTGTAACAATTGTGTTGAGCTTGAATGTGTTTGATGTTTCTCGCTTCATGATTTTCTTTCCTTGTTGCTTTAGTAATTTATGAACAGATTTTATTCAGGGCTAGTGTGTAAAATATCCAATTAAGCGCTATTACTGTTGGGGATTCTCTCCTAAGAAGGAAATTTATTGTTAAAATTTGGCATCTTCTTGTGTTGCTGTTAGGAAATTACTTGCCTTATCCTCTACTATTTAATTTGTGAGAAGTTTTTAATATCTCAAGTTTCGGAAAGAAGCATTTTTCTGTGGAAGGAATTTTGATATTATTCAAGAGTAGTTGATGGAAATAATTTTACTTCGTCTAAGTCGTATACTTCTTATCTTGTTTACAATTCTTTTGTATTTGAAAGATATGCAAATCTACTGTCTTCCTCAGTAAACGCCCCTCAACCCCTCTCTTTCTTCTGTCCATATGTAGCTAGCTAGTGCTATAATACCTTGCTTATGTGGGTACTGCTGGGGACATGAATATGGTTCTGATGGATCTTTGAAGCAAATTGAGTTATGGACATATCACATGATGAAATGAAGCACTAAACTAGTTTTCTGTGTTCTCTTAACATGCTTTATCTTCCCATGTTTTGAACATTATATGCTTGCAGGGTACACGTCTTTTGGCATTTGTTCTAAACTGATTCCACCAGTGGATTTATTTACTTATTTATATATGCAGCGTGCAGATGCCTCAACTGATTGGAAGGAATATACGAGTCCCGATGGCAGAAAGTTTGTAATTTCTATGTAGTTTTTTCTGATTATTTATGTTTGCTCCTGTTGTCCCTGGAACCCTTCCTCTATCCCCTCCATTATGAAACTATATTAAATGTTTTGGTTCTTTTTTTTTTTTCCATCTTCTGCAGATATTACTACAATAGAGTCACCAAATCATCAAAATGGGAAATTCCTGAAGAATTGAAGGTTTTCTACTTTCTCAACCATTGACACGAGAGATCGTTTCTCATTTTTTCTAATCTATTTTGCTTTTTCTTGTTTATGCTTCAAGGTGGCACGTGAACAAATAGAAAAGGCGACCACTATGGAATTGGAGTCAGAAAACCTTGGGTCTCCGCCGTCAACTTCTGTTCCTCCTTCATTAGATAAAACACCATCTAGTGCAGATACTTCCACTGTGGTCCATGAGATGCCATCAAGTCCAGTTTTTGTTGCACCTGTTGCTGCTGTTGATTATCAACCACAGTCAGATTCTGAGTCACCAAATATACCTGTTGTGTCCTCTTCTGCAGCAACCAACATTGACGATGTTAAGACAAACACGAGTCCAGATGACGTTATTTCAGCAAGTATGGAAACCATCATTCCAGCTGTTGACAGTGTGATGGCACCAAGGTGTTATTCTTTCTTCCTATTTTTGTGCAAGTATATGTAGCCAGTGCAAGTTTAATGTCATGCAATCGACTATGAACTTGTAATTCATCAAATATTATAGGAATGACTCCAACTGTATTTCAACTCGGGATATTCCTAGTTCTGCAGATAAAGTTCCTGCTCAAGATATAGAGGTACTCACAGTTATTAGCAACTCACTAAGTGTGGAAATAGATGCTTTACTGGTATAGTGAAATTGTGAATACCTTACAGGAAGCCGAAAAAACTGATGAAAAAGCTGATAAAGTTAACAGTATCTCATTGGATGAGAGGTTGGTTAATCAGGAGCTTGTAAGTTATGCTGATAAGCAGGTATTTTACCATAAAGTTACCACTTTTGAGCTTGTTACTTTGAATTGTATGGGTATTATCATCTTGATTGTCTTTTCTTTAACAATTTAGGAGGCCAAAAATGCATTTAGGTCTCTTTTGGAGTCTTCAAATGTTGGATCTGACTGGACATGGGACCAGGTACTTCAGAAAGATTTTTATAATTTCATTTCATAGCGACATGAGAATGTGTAACTTTCATACTCGTTGCACAGGCCATGAGAGTAATAATCAATGATAAGAGATATGGTGCTTTAAGAACTCTTGGTGAGCGGAAGCAAGCATTTAACGAGGTAGATTTTTCTTTTTATACTACGTGTCTACATGTGTGGAGAGAGTTGTGTGTCTTTTAAATACTCTGTTTTGTTCTTTTTTCTTTTCTTTTTCCCTTTTTTTCCTTAATCTTTTTATGCAGCTTGTTTTTTCCTTTGAAGTTTTTTTTTTCTAATTTCTGGAAGGAGATTCTTGTCTAAAATGTCCTGGTTGTTATGGGCTTTAATTTGTAAAGCTATTCTTTTATTGACATTTCCGGAACAATTACTGCCCAGCTGGTCATATTGTATGAATGTTGAGCTTGTCTTTAGGTATGTTCACATGTTTTTTTCAGTTCTTGGGTCAAAAGAAAAAACTAGAAGTAGAAGAAAGACGACTTAAACAAAAAATTGCAAGAGAAGAATTTAGAAAAATGCTGGAGGTAAGTGATTGTATCTGTCATTTGTTTTGATTGGGATCTTTGTTGGAAGTTCTTAATGAGTATTCATTTCGACTAAAATTCTTTATAGGAGTCTACAGAGCTGACATCATCTACAAGATGGAGGTTTATAAATTTCTTTCCAAAATTTTCTTTCATTTTTGTTTCAATTATGCTTTTTCATTGCTAATTGCGGATAACATGTTTATTCTTTTCATAATTTCTGTTATGCTAATCATAAATTTACTGTTCAGCAAATTGGTTACAATGTTTGAAAATGATGAGCGGTTCAAAGTGATTGAACGGGAAAGAGAACGCAGAGACCTAATTGAAACATACTTGAAAGAACTTGCAGACAAGGTACACTATCTTGCTAACCGATCTCTTCTCACTGTGACTTGTGGTGCATATTTTGATTGAATCTATTTCACATTCAAATTATATAGCGCCATTGCAGCTTCATAATGCAAATTGAAATCATCTTACACAGCCTCTTATAACCTGAACTTGAAACAAAATGTTGAACATACCAGTAATATGTTGAGCCCATCTTGGGTCCTTGGTTGGAAAATGAAACAAAGAGCTCAAATGCTCTCTCTTCCAAGTAGAAGTGCTTTTCCTTTCTTTTGCTGTTAGTAGGGCCCAGGAGGGGGAGGGAGGGAAGAGGGTGCTTAACACTGGGCTACCTCCTCATTCCTGTCCACATATGATGGACCGCAGCTCATGTTTATGGATGATGCATGTCTCTGATTATATGAATGATATTACTTGACTATTCACATGTAAGTCAGACAATAGGTGAACAACTATGGCTAAGTTGATGTTTTTGTATTCACCTTTTAAATTGCTTCTTATGATGGTTGCACCCCATCTATTTATTTTGAATGTCACTGTTGACAAAGGCATAATGGACATACCCTAGTGACATCATTTGAAGCCATGTTTTGAAAATTAAGTATTTGATGATTATATGCTGAGAAGTTCTTTGGTCCTTGCCATGATCAGGAACGTGCTAAGGCACAAGAAGAGCGTAAGCACAATATCATGGAATACAGGAAATTTTTGGAATCTTGTGACTTTATTAAGGTAAGCTTCTGCAAAGCTGTGATTCATATTTTCCACATTGATCTTCATCCAAGTTTTACTATCCACTATGTTCACAGGCAACTACCCAATGGCGAAAAGTTCAAGATCGTTTAGAGACAGATGATAGATGTTTACGCCTTGAAAAGATTGATCGATTGGAAATTTTTCAGGTAACTTTTGGTTTTCTGGTTAAGTTTGTCTTATCAGTAATGACTAATTTCAAGATGATGTCTCAGGACTACTTGCGCGATCTAGAGAAGGAAGAAGAAGAGCAGAGAAAGATACAGAAGGTGCTAGAATTGATAACTTCTACACCAAGCTCTTCTCTTTCTGTTTTTATAATTATGTTGTTGTTTTGATTATTAAACTAAACAGGAAGAATTAAGAAAATTGGAACGTAAAAATCGTGACGAGTTCCGCAAAATGATGGAAGGACATGTTGCTGATGGAACTCTTACAGCCAATACCCACTGGCGTGATTATTACACGAAGGTTAGGTTGAAAATAATGATTATGTCAAGCCACGCTCTGGAAAATTGTCTATCTATCCTTTCACTTGAAGTTGGTTTTTATGTTAAAGATTTAAATCATAATTTGGGACTCGGTTTCTCATTTTCCCACTTAAATTTGATTTTAAGGCTATAGATTCTAATCATGGTAGGGACTTAAGGCCTCATTTTTTACTGCATGTTTTTGTAGGTGAAAGATTTACCTGCATATTTGGATGTAGCATCAAACACCTCAGGTTCAACCCCAAAAGATTTGTTTGAGGATGTTGCTGAGGAGCTTGATAAACAGGTGATCGTGCTATTTTTTGCAATTTTGCTTGACAATTACCAACTCTAAAAACTATATACTGAGAAATATTTATTACCGTAGACTTGGTACAAACCTTATATTATTCCTATATAGTTTTACAGTTGAGTTTCTTGATCTTTCTGTGTGCATGTTAATTCTTCAGATTTTCAGATTTGTGTCTACTTATTATCGAGATCTATAGTACCTTTTGACTTCAATCTCTTTTCACTGGACAGGCTGAACAGTTCTGTGTTAAAAGTGCATTCTACCTGCCTACAAATTTTAAAATTTTCTTAAATTTTTTGTACAATCATTAAGTTACTGAACACATTTTGGTTTCTTAGTAGGTTATATTTTTGTACAATCATTAAGTTACTGAACACATTTTGGTTTCTCAGTAGGTTCTATGTTAACTAAGTTTCAGGCTTTCTAACTATGGTGTTCCATTTACTTTGACAGTACCATGATGACAAAGTGAGAATAAAGGATGCTGTCAAGTTGAGAAAGGTCTTAAATGTAGTTCTGTTCTATGTTCTGTGCACCCTGTTCTTCTGGATGTCTAATATACTGGTAATTTTGTCAGGTTTCTTTGACATCAACTTGGACACTTGATGATTTTAAAGCTGCTATTGCAGATGATATTAGGTCTCCGCCTATATCTATGGTGAACTTGAAGGTAATTTAGTTGGTGATTGTAGCTGACTCTTCTTTTTAAGCCTGATTTTTTCTTTTTTGCAAATGTTGAATAGTTTGAATTTAGAAGTCTGTTTGCTTCCAAAAGCTGCTGATCTTTGAGTCCCAATATCCCAACTTTGATCAGTTTTCACTTTTTCGTGGATTTTTCATTTTATTTTGATCTTTTACTCAATTTTTGATTACCATTTCCAATTAAAAAAATAGCTAGAGAGATGCTGAGAGTTTCTTCTGCTTTGCTGATGCAAGGCCTGAATATAAGAAAGACTACATATTTATATCAAAAAAGCCCACTGTATATAAACTCCTCTGATATGGTCCCGGGCGTAGGATCTAGTCACGGGAGGTCCACCGGGGAATCCTCTTGATTTCCTTTGTTGGAGTTCTTCCCTTTTGTAGAAGACCATATGTTTCTACACAAGAGGGAGACCTGTCCGTGACAAAGTCTCATCCTCCAAGCAATATTTCTCTGATAATTTGTCTGATGCTTTATTTATGAATAACGTAGCCTTATATAGAGGCTGGTTACATAAGTTTATTTAGGATAAGACTTCTAACAAGAATAGACCTACTAGTTATGATACTAAATATTTAAATAGACTCCTTCTAAGGTAAGATCTCCTATTTTAAAGGTATGTGTAAATCTCCTTTCATTACTCCCCTCCTCGACATGGAGCTTGTCCTCAAGCTCGAATCGATTCATCTTCCTTCTCCCGGTCTACCACTTCAAGCCAAAACAGCCGCTTACACTTGTGTTCCCTAGATATGGCTCATCACAATTAAAACAAAGTCCCTTTGCTCGTCTTTCAGCCATCTCCTCCCTTGACAAACGATTGAAAAATGAGGCTGAGCTACTTCCTATACAGGAGATCGATGTTGGAGAACTTACCAGGGGTTTGCTGTCTCAGTTGTTAACAGCTGCATGGTTGGCCTGAGAGCTTGGCTGTTGCCAAGCTGAAGCGTTGCTTATGGCTGCTGCCCAGGCAGAAGTACGCCGAGCTCCCCTCCCTGGTCCATCAACTGCTTCCTTTCAAAAGCCCCTGCCATGTTCATGGCTGTCCCTAGCGTTTTTGGCCCCTGCAGCTCCACATCTATCCGTATCCCATCAACTAATCCAAGTGTAAAGAGGCCCACCTGTTGTTCAGGTCGGAGACCAATGGTGCATGCTAATAAGGTTTGAAATTGACGCTGGTACTCCTCAACAGTACTCTTCTGTTTGAGATTGGCTAATTCTCCCAATAGGTTAGTGCTTAAGGGGGACCAAATCTTGTGTTACATTGTGACTTGAAGTCCTCCCACGACATTCCTGGTATCTCCTGCTCCACCTAGTAATACCAGAGTTGGGCCTCCCTTGTCAAGTGAAATGCAGCCCAGTCTACTCGGTCCTCTTCTGCCGTCCATTGGCTCTGAAAAAACTAATCGCAACGGTTCAACCAAACCGGAGGGTCCTCTGAACCATTGTAGGTGGGGAATTCCAACTTTGAGTAACGCGGCACCATCCGGGCCTCGGGATGCCCCTCGTTTGGCCTCTCCCCTCGGCTAGCCGAAGCGTGGCTGCTGCTCGCCCCACCTTCATGCCCCCCATGATTTGGTTCCTTTCCTAGCTCCCTAAACTAAAGATTCATCTCTTTGAATTGGGTAGTCAAGTTCCTCTGTCAGAGCTCCTCCATCTGTTGGAAACGCTGCTTAACCCTTTGCATAAAGGCCTTGAGCTCATTCTGGATATTCCCTGAGTCGTCCATTGTGTTTGGCTCTGATACGAAATTGATATGGTCTCGGGCGTAGGATCTGTTCACGGGACGATCCACTAGGGAATCCTCTTGACTGCCTTTGTTAGAGTTCTTCCCTTTGTTAGAAGACCCTATGTTTCTACGCAAGAGGGAGACCTGTCCGTGACAAGGTCTCATCCTCCAAGCAATTTTTCGCTGATAATTTGTTTGATGCTTTATTCATAAATAACGTAGCCTTATATAGAAGCTAGTTACATCAGTTTATTTAGGATAAGACTTCTAACAAGAATAGACCTACTAGTTTATTTAGGATAAGATTTCTAACAAGAATAGACCTACTAGTTTATTTAGGATCAGACTTCTAACAAGAATAGATCTACTAGTTATGATACTAAATATTTAAATAGACTCCTCCTAAGGTAAGATCTCCTATTTTAAAGCGATGTTGTAAATCTCCTATCATCCTCCAAATCCCAAGATTCGAATTTCCAATTAAAAAGGGGGCTTTTCACCAAATTGCATCAAGTAATTTGGTTTGTAATTTTCAAAAGTCTCTTTTCCCTCCATTGCATTTTATTGTTTATGAAAACACCCAGCCCTTCTGTTATCTATGGATGAACTTGTTGAGAAAATGACAATATAACTTAAGTTGGTTTTGATTCATGAGTCCTGATATGTTGAAATTTTAGACCAATAAATTTGGGGTGGAATTGCTTTGTAATAGAATCCATATGGAATAAGTGTGAATATCTTGTTTAGATCTAGCATTGTAGAGTTTTGATACTAGATAATTAATTTTTCTGTTCATCTTAATGCACCATTTCTACTCAACATGTTCTATTTGATACGAATAAGCCTCAATTTTAATTAATTTGAACCGCAATCAGAGCCCAAGTCAAGATACTCAGTATTTAAAAAAATGAAAACAAGTTGGAGCCGAGTGAGGATATAATCAACCTTTCTGGTGTCAGAGACCTTACCATCTGTGGAGGATGAAGTTATGTCTACTTTCCTTTTCAAATTCTGTTCAAGAATTTTCGTGTATTTTTTCAAGTATCTAGGCGCCTGCAGAATTTGTGTTTTATATGTAATTTTATGAATGGACTTCGTGCATGTTTCTAGTATGAATCTGAGGTTTCAGACGATTTATAGGATCTTAACAAGAAAATTCCTACCAATCAATAATAAAGATAATAAAGATAAGAACAGTGTTGTGATTTACTGATTGAACTATGAATTGATGTAAGTTGTTAAACAACTTTTTCTTTGTGGCTTTTGTTATTTGTGGTACTGATGGTTGTCCTAGCTAGTGCTCATTGAAAATGTAATTTTTGATGTCTTTTACCTATACCAGATGGTTTTTGATGAATTACTTGAAAGAACTAAAGAGAAGGAGGAGAAAGAGGCCAAGAAACGCAAACGTCTTGCAGATGACTTTCTTAGTTTATTGCAGTCTATCAAGGTCTGCAGCATTGCTTTTCAACATGTTGACTTTGCACTTTATGGAGTTGCAATATGATGTTTCAAATAAGTGATTACTACACTGTGAATATCTGTTTCATAAATATAACTTGTCTTTTTCTTTTTTGGTAATGAGATATCAAAAGGGTATATTCTTTTCACTTTCCTCCTGAATTTTTGCTGCTTGTAGGAAATAACCACATCTTCTGAGTGGGAGAACTGCAAATGGCTTTTTGAAGGTAGCAGAGAGTTCAGGTATTATCTGCTAATTCTTTTGTCAACTTAGCATAAGCTTTGATTCATGTGCCAATATAGTCCTACGTTGGTTAGAATGGCTGATGTTTAAGAGAATTTGAGTCATGTCCAAGATCTATCGCAGATTGTTGCAAGTTATTACACAAATCTACATGCTATTCACGGTAGCGCTTCTTAATACTAATGATTTTTTGAGAACTTTGATGCGTTCAACACGCAAAGGAGGAAAGCAAATACCAGTGTAAACTGATAATATGAAGCATACAAATACCAAACACAGATAAGCGAAATATGGAGAAAAGAAATGAAAAAGTTGATATTAGGAATTTGTATATGAGAAATTGATTTATCAGATCGAGAGCAATTCACATAAATCATAATTATATTTAATCAGTTTATAGAAAGTTTTGCAGGATAAAGAGCGCCCTTTTCCTTATGCTATATAATAAAATAGAGCTACCCTGGGTCTAAATTATTGAAGTTCTTTATTAAGTTTTTTTAATCTCAGGTACATTACATATAATTACACCAGTTGTTTTTATTTTTATTCTGTATCTTTAATTTCTTCTCCAAGTTACTTTTGGATTGCTATAAGACTTCTTTAGCAAATGTGCAACTTTATGTTCAAAACAATAAACTATTTTAATAAGTTTTTTTTAAAACTAAAAATTATATAGCATCTGTATTTATATTTATGATAAGGTGAACTTGTTTTCTTCAGATTGTTATGTAATTAGCAATCTATTATCAATTGTTCTACTTATCTTGGAAAACTTTTAAAATTAAAATTTTTATCAAACCTACTTATTAATTGATTAATTAACATGTTATTGCCTAGGATTTTTTTTTGGATTTGGAAAGTGCATTTTCTATTATTCAGAAGTTCATTTTGGCATTGGTCTGTGATACGGACTGTTGGATGCTATGCAGTTCTATGGGGGAGGAGAGCTTCTGTCGGAAGATATTTGATGATTACATCAATGAACTGAAAGAACTGGCAAAGGAGAGTGAGCATAAAAGGAAGGATGAGAAGGTACAACTTAGCTTCATAAGTTTCTTGCCCACTTCCAATTCACAAAGTTATCCTTTCTCCAAAATTTTGACATAAAACAAGTTCAGATGCGGAGTTCTGGGTTTTAAAAAATGCACATTACTTGCATTCACAAGTCTACTTCTATCTTGAACGTTGAATACTAGTTTGAATGCAGAGACTGACTGAATGACCAGTTGGTACACGATAAAACTCTGTAGTGTTTGACTGCCACTGCAATTATTTATTGCTTATGGTGGGAAACCTGTATAATAGTATATCTTAGAGCAAGCAGTTATTATTATTTTGCATAAACTTCGTTCTGCAACTCTAAACTGTGTGGGTTAGGATTGACAGTTGCCAGATGTGGTTTAGTTAGGTTTAAGATGGCAGTTTCAACTTGAAGAAACTAATAGAGTTGATATTACTAGAAGTTGAAAGATTCTAAAGATGTGAAGCTAGTAATGTAACAGTTTGTGATATCGTTTTAATGGAGTGAAGATCTGAAAAATGGATCTACTAGACTTTGGACCAAGCTACACAAGAAGTGTTATCTCTCACATATGCATCTTTTTGTATGATCTAATTATGCTTAATTTCTTTTATGCTTTTTGATTTTTGTATAATTCATATATGCTATATTACAATGCTTGCTACTACTCAATTCTTGTATAGCTAGAATTATAGACTGAAGAATGCTCCAATTCATGGACAAAATTTTTGAATGCTTGTGATCCTTCTCAACAACTGCACTGATGTGTGCATGTCAACTAGGATCTGAACCTGCTGACTTATATTTTTCTTCTGAAGGTGAAAAGGGAAAAAGAGAGAGAGGAAAAAGAAAGGAGAAAAACCAAGCATAGAAGGGAAAAGGATAGGGAGTATGAAAGAGTTGATAATGGTAACAGGGATGAAGCAGACACAGGCAATGCTGATGGAACAGAAGATCATGTGTCTGATGACAATAAAAACAAGAAACATAAGAAGAGACATCAAAACTCTGCAGATGATCTGAATGAAAGTGGGAAGGATAGATCCAGAAGTTCTCACAGGCATAGCAATGACCATCGAAGATCTAAACGAGTAAGCAGATGTTTCGCTTTTGTCACTTTTGTCGCTTCTGTTGCTAATGTTATTTCCATTCTGATGCTATCACCTGTATGATTATGAAGCATGCCTCCACTCCTGAGTCGGATGATGGAAGCAAGCACAAGAAGCATAAGAGAGATCACCGTATAGATTCCCATAAAGATGGCGATAACGAGGAGCTTGAAGATGGAGAATTCAGTGAGGGTGGAGAAGCTCAATAATTATCATACTGCGGAAGTTAGTTCACAATTTTTGGTTCCATATCTGTTGTAAAGATGCTAGTTTTTTACAGCAAACTTGAGGCGAAATGTCAGATTAGCTTAGGTTTGTAGTTCCTGATTAAATACGTTATACATCTATGTTACTATCAAAGGTAGTTAATTTGATCTTCCTAATACTCTATTCCAGGTATTTGACCCCACCTAGCACCAAGCACACTCATTTCTGATGGATCTTTACATGCTATCTTTCTGTGTCATTAGAAGGGAATAGAAACTTTGTGGTTCCAAACTCTCCATCAGAGAAATATGTATAGATACATACTTATTTATCATGAAGGCTAAAATCAAGTTGCTGACGTTTTGAGATAACTCGTGTAAACCTCAGGACGTGCTTCACAGCTCTTATTTTCTACGTGCATTGTAAAGTGACTTGTACATTGATGAAAATGAGATTAAAAAAGAAAAGAGGGAAATGAATATCATAATAGTATATAAAAGTAGAGAAATGACTAACAAAAATTGGCTCCTTCTTAGGTCCTTGGTCTTTTTCTGCCTAGAAGAGTGCGAATTTGCATGTGAAGAGGGCTGGGATGGTAGGGTCGAATGCAATTAAATGGGAACTCTAGCTCATGTATCAGTTAGGAAAATTTTGCCAACCTAAGGGTATAGGTTAAATTTTTTGTTAATGTTGAAGGTTGGCTCCTTCTATCTCTAGTTTATAGTATTTATACGAAAAATATTGAAGTCTTGGACAGACGTAGACAGAAACTTTCCAGTCATAGTATGATAAAGTTGGTATTTGTAGTATAAATTAATAATTTTATTAGAATTATTTTATTAATAAATAGAGAAATACCTTTCTATATCAAGTCGAAGCTTGACACATTGGTGTTATTGCATGACAATTAGTCTAAGTTGCTACTCTAAAGATAGTAACAGGAACGGTCAGTTTAGTCTCCACGCCAAATTTAAGAATACAAGTTTGATAGAGAGCTTTTCACTGTATAATAAAAAAAGAGATCAGGCGGCTTGAAGAAGCAAATCAAATCCAGCCCCATCATCAAAAATTGCAAGGGCGAAAGAAAAATGTGTTTTACCAGCGAATCAAATCCCAAAGTTCAGGTCAAAGATGACCAATACATAACCATAATATACGAGGGCTTTCACTCTCAAAAAGAAAGAAAAGACAACAGATTGATAGGATGACAATTGGCTGATTTATACGCCGATTTTACTAATTTTTTAAAATAAAATTTTTAAAATTAAAAGTATAAAATAATTTTTTTAATTGATTCTGGGTCTGAGTTATCCATACTTAAGTCTGCGTAAGACTTAACTCTTCTAATCAAAATGATGTTATTTTGTTTAAAAAAATTAGGCTTCAAATCAATCAGAGCCTGATTTAATCCATAAACTGATCTATTGAAAATATATGAATTTAAGCATATAGGCTAGCATATTGTCCTTCCTAAATATGGAGTCTTTAAACGGTAAAAATGTTATTACTTCTCAACGATGACGATGACGTGAATCCAATTAACAAAGCTTTGTTTTTAGGATGTTATTTTGTAGATATAGCTCCATATCACCAAGACACCAAGTCTATATATTAAACTCATACTGTTTGTTCTCTCCAATTTCATATCAAGAGAGCAAAGAAAAAATGGCTTACAAGGTCAGCCCTTTTTGCCTTATTGCTTTCCTCCTCCTCTTAATGACCCTAGCCTATGCCCGGCCAGTGCATGACTTCTCCGACGTAACTCCGACGCAAACTGAGCATGGGGTGCGTTAACTTCACTAAACAACACCATCTTTCATGGTTTAGGTCCAGTTTCAGCTTAAACTAATATATACAATTTATTTAATGCATGTGCTTGTTCTTTGTTGAAGGATCTTGAGGAAGAGCAGGTTCAGGTGGAAAAGACTGGTGGTGGAGTAGATGAAGGCGAATCCTTGCTGAGGAGAGAACTTGAATCCCATTTGGATTATGGCTATACGCCTGGGAACCCTTAAGACCTTTTGCTTTCATGTTTGTTCCAAGGTTCTCCATGTATTAGTTTTCCGCGAATAAAAACTTGTTCAAGTTAAATTGTGGATTCGATCTTTCTTTTTTCCTACTCTCGATTAAATGGAGATCAAGTAAATCGGTCTGCCTTTATAATTAATTGTTCATACATGTATATATGTTCCATCAATCAAAAAAGTTGCTTAAATTAAAGAAAGATACGATTGCATTGAGCTATGATGTTCATACAACCGTAAGTAATAATATGCGACACTCTTGTATGTGAGTTTGCATAAAAGAGAAGTAAGAGAATGGTTCCCAAAGTAAGAAATAATTGGAAGCAATTAGATTGGCGTTCGTATGATCTTCTTCAGATGTGAAGGATTTGGATTACAGAGTTATAGGATGATCACAATATGCATGACTAATAAGAATACGATGCATTAAGAATTTTGTTATGCCTCTTCACTTAATAAAGGATGATTTTAACTTTCTTTATAATTCTTAATGTTATTCTCGAAACTTTTTTTGTGGCCAAAGGTATAATTTGTAATTCAACTTTTCACAAAAATTTTAAGTAAGCCCTGCCGTTATTTTTGGTACCACTTTGTATTTTAATATTACTAAAATAATATTCATTGTACTCTAAATAATGTATAAAATGATAGCAGATAAGAATTTATTTATATTTTTTGTAAAATGTTAATATGAAAATAACACATTTAACTAATAATTAAAAGAATTATATTTTAGATCACATCACTATTTGATGAATCAAAATTGCTTAGTTGTAACATAACATAAGCTAAATTTATAACCCATGTATCATAAACTATAAAAAATTTAACTATATTAATACCATTTTAAAAATATTGAAGTGTACCGTGATATTATAGATAACGATAGGGACCAACTTAAACTTTTTAAGAAATATTAGGGGCAATTTGTTTCCTTTTTAAAAAATAATATCTTATATTATACTTTTTTGAAATTATTACAATTACTTTAGTAGGAGCAGTTACTATAATAACTTACTACTATATCATTATGGGTGCTCGTATCCCAATTATACGTAATAAGAATGAATTGATTAAAATTTTACAGTTTTCATAGTTGTCCAATAACTTGTACAACCAACATATGATTAATGCTTATTACTAAATATATACTAAGAATATATATATATATATATATATTGACTAATAAATCAATTCTTAAGAATATTTTATATGCTATATTTTGTATCGTATCTTCCATTCTTATTTTTCTTTAATCTTGTTTTTTTCATCATATTGTTATTGTATTTAATTATTTCACAAACAGATAGTAAACACCTTTGAATACATATTTCATATGAGTTGCCAACTAAAATGATCTTTCTCTATTTTATATTCTGTCAAAATGTATTTAATTTAATTTTATAAAATTGTCTTATAAGATTGCATTACATATGATCCTTTAGCAATACTTTAAAATAACAAAATTTAAATTTAATTCTTAAAAAATAGGCAAGAGTCATGAGGGTATATTATGGGACTCATTTAAACTCTATGATCTCACACCGTGTACGTTGAGATCTTAGAACTTATGTTAATTTCTTTTTATTGTCGATTGTAGACACATAATAGGAGTCATTTGTTATGATAATAAGTCCTTTTCATTTGGAGTGGACATCTCATATTCATGAAATGTCATATAAATGTTGGTTCAAACATACTAACGTTTACTAAAGTTCATTAGTTTACTATAAAATTTATCTTTTTAGAACTCACGTATGTCACGTAAGAAAGATAATGACTATTTAATCACTCGAAACTTATTTATTTTTATTTTTATTATTTGAGGCGATATCTACAGCTTAAGATTTTTACTCCTAATTATCACTTAAATTATTAATCTTAAACATATCTCACCTCCATTTATTACAATTACTAGAGACAATTGCTTGTAAAAGAGGACAAATCTTTTATATGTTTGACATACTCTTTTATTCATGTTCAAAAATTTTTATATAAAAGAAAAATACTTTAGAATCAAGTGTTACATAATGCCCTTTTAAAAAAAGGAAAAGTGTTAAATAATGATTATCGTATAATAAATAATGTCAATTTGTATTACATAGTGATACATAACAAAACAATGAATGTACATATATTTATAAATATTTATTAATAAATGTAAATATATTTATAAATATTTATTAATAATATATCAATATCTACCTTAGTGATTTCACTTGTCCAATATATGTATCTCTTAGAATTGGCTTTGTCATCAGATGTGCACCATGTCATGTATCTACCTTAGTGATTTCACTTGTCCAATGTGTGTATCTCTTAGAATTGGCTTTGTCATCAGATGTGCACCGTGTCATGTTTAGACACTTATTTTATATTAACTTCACTTTATATAACAATATCTTTTACATAATAATACTTGATATTTATATGCTTAGTTTTGAAATAAAATTTGGGATCTTTTATATAAGTGATTGCTAGTTTTCTATCATAATTGATTACTAAATGGATTAAATTATCTTTTAATGACTCCTAAATGAACTAAAAATTGTCAAAGCAAACAACTTCTTATGTTTCAGTCGAAAATACTATGAATTCAACTTCTATTATAGAAAAATGTGAATATTTCTTAAATTTCTATGATGTTGCATCGCTATTTAGTAAGAAAACAAATCTAAAGGTAGAATTTATCTCATTTAAATTTCCTCCAAAAATTTTAATTGTACAATCTTACATGTATAGGTCATTATCTTAATAACACGATACATAATCAACAATACCTTGTAAATATCATAATATTTTCTTTATTATTTTCCAATATGTTTAACTTGAATTTAATTGATATATGTTCATTCTAACAATGTAACAAATATTTGGTCTCGTACATTGTTTCATACATAAACCTTACAAAGACACTGGGATATGGAATTTTCTTCATTTGTTTCTTTTCTTGCTATGTTGCTAGATAAAACTTTTCACTGAGACCTTCTCCTTTAGCAATGGAATTATTAATTGGTTTGCAATCTTACATATTGTCCAAGAACTTTCTAAATATATGTCACCAGTGAAAGAGACAATGATATGTTTGAACAATCTCTTGAAATACTTAGCCCAAGAATGTATGCAACTTTACCCATGTCTTTCTTTTCAAGTTCAAATGATAACTAGTTTTGATTTGTTTTGTAACAGCCATGACCATCCGCTCACAGATATTGTTCCCTTTGGACCTTGGCCCAACTAAGTCCTTACGGTTTTGCTCTTCCCATCTTTTACGAAAACACATCTATGAGGGAGAGGTTTCCATATATAGCCTTATAAGGCCTACTTCGTTTCTCTCTCCAATCGATATAGGAATCTAACATTCCACTCCCCTTGGAGGCCCAACGTCCTTGCTGGCACACAGGCCTGGATCCACCCCCCTTGGAGGCCTAGTTTCCTAGCTGACATACCGATTTGGGTATCGACTCTTATACCATTTGTAAGAGCCTAGACTACATGCTCACAAATATTGTCCGCTTTGAGCTTTGACCCAGTCAAACCCTCACGATTTTGCTCTTCCTACCCTTAGGAAAACATGTCTATGATGGAGAGGTTTCGACAGCCTTATAAGGCCTACTTCGTTCCCCTCTCCAATCAATATAGAAATCTAATATTTCACCCCTTTGGAGGCTCAACATCCTCGCTGGCCCATAGGCCTAGATCTATTCCCTTGGAGGCCCAGCGTCCTTGCTGGCACATAGGTGTAGATCCATCCCCTTGGACACCCAGTGTCCTTGCTGGCACACAGGCCTAGATCCACTCCCTTGGAGGCCCAACGTCCTTGCTGACATACCGATCTGGGTACTAGCTTTGATACTATTTGTAACAGCCCGGACCACCCGCTCACAAATATTGTCCGCTTTGGGCTTTTGTCCAGCCAAGCCCTCACGGTTTTGCTCTTCCCACCTTTGAGAAAATATGTCTATGAGGGAGAAGTTTTGATAGCCTTATAAGGCCTACTTCGTTCTCCTTTCTAATCGATATGGGAATCTAACATGTTTAACAAACTCACATTTGTTACAACCAATCAAAATAATATCTACATATAAAGATATAATAAAAAATTGGATCTTTTTATGTATATGTAATGATCTTCATCAATCATGTGAATATCATAAAAAGAATTATATTATAAAAAAGAAAATATCATTGTCTTGAGAATTGTTGTAGGCTATAAATTGATTGTAACAATTGACACATTTATATTCTTATCTTAATGAAACCTATAAGTTGTTCCACATATATTTCTTCTTCTAGATATCCATTAAGAAAAGCAACTTTTGCATCTATTTGATATAGTTCAAGATAAAAGCTAGTTATTTTCCAAAAAAATAATTTAAAAATTTTCAAAAAAAAGATAAAAGCTAACTTTCAAAGCGATGATTATTAAATAAAATCCAATCTCATAATAGGTCAAAATGTCCCTTTATAATCAATTCTCTTATTGTATATATCCCTTAACCATAAGACTTGCTTATATCTTTCAATATTTTCATCAACCTTTTTACTTATTTTAAGACACTATTTATTGTCAATAACCTTTTGCTAGAAATCAACCAAGTCTCGTACTTAATTGGAACTTAAAAAATTCAGTTCCTCTTACATTATTTTTATCTATTCTTCTTTATTAGGAACATTAAGAGTCTCGTTTACCTTCATTCACTCAGCCTCTTTTTGTAAGATAATTATATGAAATCTTACTTTTATTTTAAAATGATATCAGAGAGTTATTCCATAATTACTTATATATAAGCAAGATTCACGAGACATAGATCTATGAAAATCTCAATTACACTCCCACTCAGATCAAAATAGAATTAGCAAACTCTTATCAAGTTATAATATAAATTGATCTTGAGTTAATTCTTTATTTTTTATATTGATCCCAATCAAATTGACTACCTTTTACTAAGTTTGGTAACGAAATCCCTTTGATCATAAGTCTTATATAAAAATAATATTTTTCTTATTTCATCCTATTTTAGAAATTAATTTTTATAAGAATGTGACATCTTGGGATTCAAATTTAGTTGCTCTTTTATTACCTCATTTATTTATAAATACATATTATTTTGAGTGTTTAGGATATCTAATAAAGTTACTTTTCTTCCCTTTAAGGCTTAGTTTCCCATATATGTAAGAGAGATCATGAATGTAGGTAACATACTCTCATGGTCTTAGGCTTCTTAAATAAGATGTGCCACATATCCATAACTCATATGGAGTATTTGTAATTGATTTTATGGTTACACTATTAAAGGCATGAGTATTTATAATCAAAGCATCATCGTAATATGTGATAGGTATTGCTTATGCCATTATGGACCCAACCATTTCTAAAAGCATTCTTTTTCATTTTTTGCACTGCCATTTTATTTTAGGGTTTAAGGAATAGTCAATTTTATTTCTATTCCTTTTTCATCATGTAATATGTTGAACTTGTTAGACAAGTGTGCTTGTCCTGATTCATTTCTTAAAGCTTTTATTTTTTGGTGTAATTAGTTCACCAAATTCATATATTTTAAAAAATAAATAATTTTTTTATTTTTAAGAAATCAAATTGTTGTGATTATACTGAGTAGAGTCATATATAAAAGTGATGAAATACATAGGCCAATGTCTTGCCTTCACATTCATAGGATCTTTGATGTCTAAATGAATTAATTGCAACAGATTATAACACTACAAAAAATAGTGAGTTAGCGACAGAAAATACCGACGGAAATGAAAAATATTCCGTCGGTATTTAATATTATCGACGGAATATATCGACAGACAAAAACGTCGGAGATTCGACCGTAGCTAAACTTACCGACGGTAAAAAAAGATTCCGTCAGTACTTTTACCAACGGAATAAAATAACCGTCGGTAATTTCAAGTGAAAAGTTACTGACCTTCCAACATTTTCCGTCGGTACACTTACCAACGGAAATTAATTTTTCAACGCTAATTTTACCGATGGTAAGTTGTTAAACCATATGTAAATTTAGCATCGGAATGTTTTTAATACCGTTAGTAAATTTACCGACGGATATAACTTTACAGTCGGTAAATAAGCTTACTCATTACCGACGGATCTTATTGTCTGTCGGTAGTGTATAGACATTTATCGACGGAAATTATGAATGTTTCCATCGGTAAAATTTTTGATTAATTTTTTTAAAATATTTATTTCCATTATATTTAAATTATAACCGTCAGAAATTTTTATTAATTAGATATTTATAACAATTATTTAATTAGATATAAATAATTAAATAAAAATTTTGATTAAAGATTAAAGATTAAAATATCTTAATTAATAATAAAAATGTTACATTGTAAATAATCATATCTGTAATACAAAGTAAATGACCAATATTATACTATTGATCAGGAGCTGGTGGATCGTCTGGTAGGTGCGGTGACCTGCTGCCCTTGCCCTTTAATTCATCGATCTCCCGACGGAGCTGAGCGTATAGATCCAACGATTGTTGTTGCGCTGCTATCGTCTGTTATTGTGCAACCATCGTCTGTTGTTGCGCCACCATCGACTCTTGCAACTGACGCACCTCTTCCAACGTCTGTTGCAACTGAGTGGACAATGTCTACACCGTGCTCTCAAGTGCCTCCACTTTGTTGGACTGCCTAGTAGATGCTGCTGTACTCGACGTGGAGGATTGCAAATAACAAGTATTCGCAAATGACCCAAGTCCGAATATCCTCCCACAACGATCCCTACTACCAACTGCTTCCAAGTAAGTGTCAGCCTCATCAACATTTTCAGATTGCTGAGACCGCCACTCAATAGTCTGCTATATTTCACCGATAAGCCTCACGAGAGCTGCATCACGGGTTTCCAGCCTATATAGTATCCTACGAGTTTATTATGGAACAAATTATTTTAATTGTACGAATTAATTACCTACACTAGATTAATCGATCGATTTGATTGATCGAATTAATCACGCACTAAGAATAAGTAAATATCACGTACTAGTTTCAATATTATAAGCAAACAACATATTACA
>JAOTAY010000191.1:35612989-35627717 GCA_025629805.1 Erythroxylum baracoense
TTCCACCGTTGTTATTTCTTCCGCAGAACTTGCAAAAGAAGTGATGAAGAATCAGGACTCCGTTTTTGCTACACGGCCCTATGCATTTTGTACGAGTATCTTAACTTATGGTTATAAAGACGTAGCTTTTGCACCATATGGAGAGTACTGGAGACAAATAAAGAAGCTTTATATTCTGGAGTTACTCAGCGGAAGACGTGTTCAGTTGTTCAGATCAGTGAGGGAAGAAGAGATACTAAACTTAGTCAAAACCATTTCTTCCAAAGCAGAGTTGTCATCGATGATTAACCTGACTGAGATGGCAAATGACTTAACACTAAACATCACTGCACGGACAGCCTTCGGTAAGATAAGGGAGAGGCAAGAAATCGTAAAGCTTGATAAAGGCATAGTGGAGATGACAGAAGGGTTCAGTTTTCTTGACGTTTTTCCTTCAATTAAGCCCCTGCATTTAATAACTAGAGAGAGGTCCAAACTCCTAAGAGTGCAACGAGAAATAGATACCACATTTGAAAAGGTCATCAATGAATGTAGAATGATGAAGGATTCGTCCATGGGACATGACAGAGAATGCATTATCGATGCACTTTTCGAGGTTGAAGACCAAGGCACGATCACACCCTTTTCACAAGACCACATTAAAGCAATTATGGTGGTAAATACAGAACTATATACCTTGTCTTGTTTTGTTTTATTTGTTTCTTTTTCTCGTTTGCTCTTATTTATTTTTGAATACACCTCATCAATTCTATCACGTCAAAAGTGATTAACACACACTGGAACTATTAAGTAGAAGATTTGGTTAAGCTATACAAAGAAAAGGTCTTATTGGATAAAAACAATGTACGAAGAGTACTTAGAAAATTGATGAATAACTCAAACTTTGCTTAGAAACAAGTAATTATATGTTTTAAATTGAATTTATTATAGAGCTTATTTATCCAATTTAGTAATACATATACCATAGTGTTCTTTTGAAATGTCCAATTATATATACAAAAGGTAATATCAAGAATAGTAGTATTACTTTTAAGTAACTTAGAAAATAAAGGTTACAAACGTTTATACAAATTTTGTTAAGAATTGATATGGATTAATATTCTTTTACATGATAGACATTAACTTGTATAAATTTGCTCAATGATTAGTTAGCATAAATGTGAGTGTCCACAATATTATTCTTATGAAAAGGTCTCATTTTAATAGAATTTGTTCAAAAGTTGAATAATTTATCTTCATTATTATTAAATCTGTTTAAAATTTGGAGCAATCACACACCATGACCCCCCTTAAAATGTCCTATTGTTTTAAAGACAAGTTAAAGGTTCATGTGATTTGATAAATAACGAAATATGTCATTGTGTCACTACTAAACCTTGTTATATATTTTTTGCTTAGTAAAATCAAATAGCGGTACAACATTACTGCAAATTACTACACTTCACTAATGCTTTCAAATACTAATTATTAAATTATGGATTCATGTAAAGTTAAATTTAAACCATATAACTTTTGGTGTCAGTTGTCATGAAATATTTTGACAGGAAAATAAAGAAGTTCATATGAATCCATTAGGTTATACATATGAGTTTAAGTTTCCGTTTAACAATAGCATTAACTTTGATGTCTATAAATTTTTGAATTAGAGAAGTAATATAATATCCAAATAAGTTAAAAAGATATTTAAGACATTAGACAATAAAAGAAAATTTAGTAATGATAGTTCTATGACTGCTTGCCTTGAAATTACAATGATGTCAAAAATTCTAATGTATCACATATTGTTGATAGGCTGTTAAAGGAATCTTTTGATTTGTGTGACACATTCGAAGCAGATAGACTGACTAAAAGTCTTTTGATTTGTGTGACACATTCGAAGTAGATAGACTGACATCATAAACGACAACGCAAATTTCAGTGCGATCGCAGAGTCACGTGAATAAGATGTTAAAAGTTTTTAACTACTCCTAACTTATGGAAGTGATACTTTGTTACACTTGGTCAATTTTTACCATTATTTACACATTTTTTTAATTTTATATAAATATGTGGATAAAATAAAATAAAATAGAGTAAAAATTGATTAATTGAAATAGAGAATCTCGTCTCCTAACTTATTCAGGTTCAGATCATCTGTTCCTCTAATTTATTCCTATTTTATTCCAGCTGTCATATGGATGAAAACAACTGGAATATAGTGGAAACAGATTATTGGAACAGACAATCTATTCCCAACTTATTTGACATGGAGTAGTTTATTAACCAATAATAGAAATTTTGTATTAATGAAATTCTTAATGTTCTTTTAAAATAATATATAATATTGATTTTTATCAATATTTATTTAATCCAATATTTTTTACAAAATTATAGTTTAGTGAAAGTAATTAAAATTTTATTTTTTAAAGTGAGTTTCTATTATTAATTTAAGCTATTTATCAATTCACGTTTCAAGCTTTATTATAGTTATTGACATGCATATAAGGTAGCCAAGGTAGAACGCATGCGTAATTAACTTGCATATTTAATAAAGATTTGTTTATACTTTATATAGAGAAATATTAACTAAAAGGTAATGAAAAATTAATAACGTATATAACTTAGCTATTATGGACAACTTGGTTGGAAAAAGAGTAACATGAAAAGGGCTTTGGTCCCGTCCAGTTATCAATCATCATGAGTAGCAAATCTTTAAAAAAAAAAAAACTTTATATCTGAGACTCTTATATTCAGTTGCTTGCTTCTCTATGAGCTTGTCTAATTTCAGGATATTTTCGCTGCTGGGATTGATGCTTCAGTGGTAGTTTTGCAATGGGCCATGTCAGAAATGCTTAAGAATCCAGGAACAATGGAAAGGGCACAAGCAGAGATCAGGGAAATCTTTGACAAAGTGGAAAAAGTTGACGAATCAAATCTTCATGAATTGAAGTACTTAAAATCAGTAATCAAAGAAACATTAAGGTTACACCCTCCTCTTCCTTTACTTCTACCGAGGGAAAACAGTGAGGAAGTGGAGATTGATAGATATGAAATACCGACTAAAACTAGGATTATCGTCAACGCCTATGGAATTGGAAGAGATCCCAATTATTGGATTGAAGCAAGTAGGTTTTACCCAGAGAGATTCCTTGATAATGCAGTTGATTACAAGGGTACAGATTTTGAGTTTCTTCCTTTCGGAGCTGGAAGGAGGATTTGTCCCGGAATACAAACAGGTATAGCCATTGTTGAGTTTGCACTTGCAAATTTGCTGTATCATTTTGATTGGAAGCCGGGTAATGGATTGAACTCAGAAACTCTTGACATGTCCGAAGCTCGTGGCCTCGCAACCCATAGGAAAAATGACCTCTGTTTAATCCCCTTTTTACACTATCTTTAGCTTATTGGCAAAAGAGCCGCATTAAGATGGTTTTTTTAACCATCTCTTTTAAACTACTTTAAACAATATTATTAGCTTCTGTGTGTTTTTTTTTTTGAAAAAGGAAATTTTTGAATAAATGAATAAGAATGTTGCAGAGTGTTAGATGACCAGGGTTGTACCCTTGTTACACAAAAGAAACTATTGAGAGTACCACATCAGATACATAGATAAAGTGTGCTATATAGACTCTGATATGAATGTTCTTAATTAGACAAAAAGTTAGTCTGCAGTAGAATCAAGTCTCTGATTCCTCGTATAACTTATGTGTTTTCCAAGTCATGATATGGATAATCGAAAATATCACATTTTCACATAAAGTGGCGTTGCAATAAATTTAATTTCTAGACCTTTAAGAAAATGTGTAGTTCTGTCAACCACTAAATGTGTAGCTGGTCCGTGGGATTATTTTGCTATCATTTTTATACGTTTAGCTCGTACTCACAACTTGACCACTGACAAAAGTACTAGTTCAGATGAGAAGTCATTAATTTTAAACTACTTCGTCTTCGATTTATCTGCAATATCTTCATTGATATCTAAATGATTAGCTCGTTGGTTAATATGGGCAAACTAAAAGAAGTCGCGGTGAATTTCTATCTTTAGAATTTTATTTGTTTGTCTTAATTTTTTATTAGAATATTTATTTTGTCTTATTATTTAATTTTGATATTTTTAATTATTGGGTATTTAAGATAATGATTAAAAATGTAAATCAAGAAGTTATACTTGAATTGGATTCTTGGATAAGAGTTGATGCACAAATAGAAGTATATCTTGAATGAAGATTGGTGTGAATCACGTTCAATTTGAGATATGGATAATGCAAGATTGCTGGTGTGTAGGTTGCGTGAATTTTTCCAGGTCTTGGTCATACTGCGTGGGTTATTGTGTGTTTCTCTTTTCAGCAATAAACACGTGAGTGATATGGTGAGGTTTTCCTAGTGCGTGTTGACGGTGAATGGAAGAGCAAAAATTGTGTTGTTTGCATGTGATTTGGATATTTTTACTGCTTTAAGGAGGCTTGCATGTGACACTGCCAGGTGTGAAGAAAATTGGAGATAGCCGAAGGTGTGTTACTGTATGCATGACCCAGCTCCTGCACTTGAAACGTCATTGACTTGATGAAAGTTTGGCTAGGTGTTTATTTCGTGTGTTGTGTGTGATCCTGTTTCTAAAACATATACACGTGAGTCATTTAGTAATGCTTCCGTTTGGGTGGTTATGGCAAGTATATGTGTAAAAAGTTAATTTAAGATCTAATTCCTTTTTGTTGTGGGCTTAATTGTGGAAGGCTTGTGAGTGTTTCTTGCTCTGTGTCTTGGTGTGTTTTATCGATGGTGAATGGGCAGATTACATGGTTTTAGTGTTCAGAAAAATAGGGGATAGATGAATATATATTGTTGGGTAAGTGAACCATCTTGTTTAAAAGGTATTATCGTGGGCTGAAGGATAGTGTGCGTGAACTGTAGATCTAGTGATGATACTTTCATGACTATTCAGCTATGTATGATTTCTTGGCTGTGGAGGAAGTTGTTCTTTGTCTCTTTTTCAAGTATCTTCTTAAGTGTTGAATTGTTTGTTTAATCATTTGAGTGATTTATTCATTGTTATTGCTTTAAAATATTGTCGAGAAAAATCCTTTATTGAGATTAACATGAGTCAGTCGTGTTATTGGGTGTGCATTACTTTCGCAAGTAGTGAGGACGAGTGGTAGTGTCAAGAGTTAAGTGGTGTACGCTTATTAAAGCTTTGTGTAAAACTATTAATATCCTTTGATTAAAGTATTAATCTGGGTGAGGGCACTGCAGACGTAAGTAAGGTGTGCCGAACTGCGTTAACAAATATTGATGTTGATTTATTTTGTTACATTTTAATTCTTCTGATTTTTTATTGTGCTAGAAATGACTGTCGTAATTCGAAGAGTTTGCGAAACTAATACACCCCTACGGCTTTTTCATTTGGTATCAGAGCAAGGTCACCTAATCAGAACTTGGTATAGCAAGTTGGTGCAGATCCACGTTTCGCAAACATGGCTACAAGAGAAGGTGCATCGATTACCAAGCCACCATTGTTGGATGGTTCTAATTATCCTATGTGGAAAGCACGTATAAAAGTTTTTATTAGGGCACAGGGAACAAAGACATGGAATTTAGTGTTACATGGCTGGACACATCTAGTGATAAATGATGACAAGGTAGAAGTAGTACTGAAAGACCCATCTGAATGGACAAGAGTTAAAAAAAAAGAGCCTTTGGAAATTCTCAAGTCATGTATGCCATTTTTAGTGTTGTGGATGAAGGTCATTTCTCGATGATATCAGCCTATGAATCGGCTAAAGAAGCATGAGATACTTTGCTAACTATACATGAGGGATCAAAATCTATGATAGCCTCAAAACTTCAGATGTTAGCTGTGAGGTTTGAAGAACTAAAGATGGATGACAATGAGACAATTGGAGATTTCCATGAGAGATTGCGCGATATAGCAAATCAAGCACATCAGCTTAGGAAGAAATACTCTAACTTGAAATTGGTAAAGAAGACATTGAGATCACTACCTCTAAGATCTATTCCGAAAATTGTAGCAATCGAAGAGGCTCATGACATTAATGACTTGTTGTTAGAGAAGGTAATTAGGATTCTTACTAATTTTGAAATGAATTTGTTAAGGAGAAAACAAGAAAAGAGCAAAGGATTGGCACTACAAACTGAAACTGGAAAAGGCATAAATGATATAGAATATGAATATGACGAGAACAAGGATCTAGTTTTGTTAACACGAAATTTTAGTAAGTGACTGAAAAGAGTAAAAAAGGACAGACATGAATTCAGGCAAAACAGTGTGAGTTCATCGAACAACAACTTCAAACAACAAGTCAAAACTTAGAAGGGTGAAAGAAAAGCAAAGAGAATTCAATGCCATGAGTGTCAAGACTTCGGACATGTGCAAGCGAAATGTGCTAATACCCCGAAGAAGAAAAAAGGGAAATCCTTTATGAGCACTTGGAGTGAGAAAGAATCCGAAAGTGAGTATGGTAGTGAAGAAGATATTATGAACAGTGTTGCATTAGTTGCTTTGTATAACAAAAGTCCAGATGCTTGCTTAACAGTAACCAAGAAGGAAGTAACTGATGATAAAAAAGTGAGCAAATCTAAAAATTTTTAGAAAAATATAAACGAATCAGCTCAAAGGTCGATATTAGATTATGACAGTGATGACAGTGGTTCAGATGATGAAAAGGAGAATATTTACAAAGCTTACGAATTGATGTAAGTAAAATGGATGCAAACATGTAAAAAGAATGAAAAATCGAATGAAGAAAACTTATCAATGAAGAACATTATTTGTGGCTTAGAGAAGAAACTAATGTCGACGTTAATTGAACTTGATGAAGAAAAACTGAAATTGGTCAGCACCGAAAAGGAATTGTGGATGTTAAATGGTGGTACGGAGAAGTTAGAAAAATTATTGGAAATCGGTAAAATAAAAGGGGATCTTCAAGGCATTGGCTACAAAGGTGAATGTTCTAAGGTGAATGATGAGAAAATTAATACGTCCAGATCTCTCCAACAAGAAATTTTGAAGAAAAATCGGAGATTTGTTCCTACATGTCATTTTTGAGGAGTTATCAGACACTTAAGACTAAAGTGTTACAAGTTACTACAAATGTTTCAAAGAACCTAAAACTGAAGGGGCATTCATTCCTCACATAATTTCCAGCAGTAGCCCATAGTTTGGAAGCACGGTTGGGTTAAAAAAGTCAACTGTAAGTTCTCATATCTCTTAAATCTATGAAGGCGACTTCGTAGAATGGTTGGTATTTTGATAGTGGATGTTTACGTCATATGACAGGAGATAAGAGTTACTTATCCACTTATCAAAGTTGTATGGATGGACATGTGACATTTGGAGATAGAAAAAAGGCTTCGGTAGTTGGTAGAGGGATGTTAAATGTGGACGGACTGCCACATCTAAAAAATGTACTACATGTCAATGGATTGAAAGCCAATTTGGTAAGTATAAGCCAACTTTTTGATGATGGTTTATTGGTTAAATTTACAAGTGATGAATGCAAAGTGCTAACTGAGCAAAGAGAATGCATTGTGAGCAGAGCGGACAATTGCTATCTGCTATAGGTCACCAATACCTGCAATTCAGCCTCTTATGTCAATGATATAGATCTATGACATCAAAAGCTTGGACATATCAACTATAAGCTCATTAGCAAGTTGAAGAAGTTGGAAGCAATGAAAGGTTTACCCTCAATAAACAAAGAAGACAAATCGTTATGTAGTGCATGTCAAATGGATAAGCAAATTAGAGTGCCATATAAAAAGGTTAGATATGTTACTTCCTCACGTATACTTGAGTTAATTCGTGTGGATTTAGTTGGTTCAACACAATATGATAACATTGGTGGGATGAGATTCTTTTTAATTTATGTTGATGACTATTCTATATATACTTGGGTATCATTTTTGATAGAAAAATCAGATGCTTTCAAAGCCTTTAGAAGCCTATGTGTGCTGGTTATGAATCTAAAAAATATGGCAGTGTTGAGAATTCGGACAGGTCATGGAAGGGAATTTAAAAATTCAAGCTTTAGTGAGTTTTGTGATGAATATGACATCATACAAGAATTTTCAGCACCTAAAACTTCACAGAAAAATGGAGTTGCCAAAAGGAAAAATAGAACCCTTCAAGAAATGGAGATCCATGTTGAATGGTAAAAAGATATATGGACGATTTTGGGCCGAAGCAATCAACACAATATGCTATATATGTAATAGAGTTTATTCTAGAAACATCTTGAACAAGACATCTTATGAACTTTGGAAAGGAAAGAAACCATATGTGAGTTATTTTAATGTGTTTGGAAGTAGATGCTACATTATTAGACATCAGGAATAACTCAAAAAATTTGAGAGTAAAAGCGATGAAGGGATCTTCATTGGTTATTTAACTCATAACAAAGCATATCGAGTGTTGAATCAAAGAACCAAGAAAGTGTTAGAATTGGTAAATATGGTGATAGATGACGTATCTCAAGTGTATGCTACAAGGGCAAAAGAAAACATGCAAAACCAGTCTTGGGAACTAGCTTAAACAAGCAATGACACTACAACCAAAAATTGTTGAGATCTACAGTTAGTTACTGTTGAGGAAGTAACCACACAAACTGAAGATTTGGCAGTTACTTTAAATGAGGGATCTTCCAAGACACTTGATGTGGAAATAGTCCCATTAAATAGTCAAAACTTGAGAGAAACTAGTCTAAATCGGGATCCTTCATCACGAATCAAAAGAAGTCATCCAGTAGAAAATGTTATTGGTGATGTCAGCGAAAGAAGAAAAACAAGAGAAAGAAAAAGAGTTTATTACCGAGAACTTGTAGGATATTTGTGCTACACCTCTTTAGTCGAGCCTAAAAATGTTAAAGAAGCTCTACAAGATGAATTCTGGACAGTAGCTATGCAAGAAGAATTGACTCAATTTACACAAAATGATGTATGAGAATTGGTGCTAAGACCATCATATGTGAATGTGATTGGAACAAAATTGGTATCTCGTAATAAAACAAATAAAAACGGCAACGTAACTAGAAATAAAAGAAGGTTAGTGGCTCAAGGATATTCTCATATTGAAGTAATCGACTTCGACGAACAATTTGCACTAGTGGAACGACTTGAGTCTATCAGTCTATTGTTGGGTATAACATGTGTGAAGAGCTTCAAGCTTTATCAAATGGACGTGAAGAGTTCCTTTTTGAATGGGTTTATATAGGAAGAGGTATATGTTGAACAACCGAAAGGATTTATTGATTTAGTTCATACAGATCATGTGTTTAAGTTGAAGAAAGCACTTTACGGTCTGAAACAAGCATCAAGGGCTTGGTATGAAAGATTCACACAATATCTCATCAAGAAAGGCTAGGAATGAGGCAGTGTTGACAAAACTCTATCTATAAAGAAAGTTAGATCCGAATTGATGATTGCTTAGGTTTATGTTAATGATACTGTATTTGGCTCCACTCATCCTAAGATGGTAGATGACTTTATTGAGTTAATGACTCATGAATTTGAAATGAGTATGGTCGGTGAGTTGAACTTCTTTTTGGGTTTGCAAATTAACCAAGTGAAAGATGGTATCTTTGTGTCTCAAACCAAATATGCGAGGAACTTAATAAAGAAGTTTGAACTTGAGAATGCTAGATATGCGAGAACACCTATGAGTGGTTCTACAAAGTTAAGTAAAGATGAGAACGAAAAAAGTGTTAATGTCAGACTTTATTGGAGCATTGTTAGGAGCCTATTGTATTTAACAGTAAGTAGACTAGATATATCCTATAACGTCAGAGTATGTGCTCGCTATCAAGCCAATCCAAAAGATATAAACTTGACAACGGTATCATCAGGTATATAAGCAGTACATCTGAATTTGGAATTTGGTATACATGTGACTCAACGTCCTGTCTAGCCAGGTATAGTAATGCGGATTAGGATGGAAATCTAGACGATAGAAAAAGTACTTCAAGATGTTATTTCTTCCTTGGTAACAATCTGATTTCCTGGTATAGTAAAAAGCATAATTCAATTTCATTGTCAACCGTAAAAGCAAAATATATTGCTGCAGGAAGTTTTTGTTCGCAACTTCTTTGGATGAAACAGATGTTGGAAGATTATGAAATTGATCAGGATGTACTGACAATCCTATGTGATAACAAGAGTGCTATAGATATCTCGAAGAATCCAGTTCAGCATTCACAGACGAAGCACATCGATTTGAAGTATTACTTTATTCGAGAGCTTGTGAAGAACAAAGTAGCCACCCTCTCATATGTGACCATAGAAAAGCAACTGGTGGACATGTTTACGAAACCTCTTGACATAGTCAAGTTTGAACTTCTTCGAGAGGCTTTGGGACTTTGTGTTTTACATTATTAATGTATTATTTCCTTTTTTAAAAAATAAAAAATTTGAAAAGTCAAAAAAGAAAGAAAGGGAAAAACGAAACGTTGCGTTTTCATCCAGAGGGATTAAAAATCCCTAAGTCTTTTTCCTACCACCGCTTGCGCCCCTCATCCCCTCCTCATCTCTGTTGACTTCCAAGCTCCCAAGCAACCATTTGACTACAGTGAAGACTTCTCCACCGTGGATTTGTCATTTGTGTGAGATTTTTAGGACTCTATTAAAGACTCCTCTCTTCACAACCGTGTGGGTTCCAACTCTGCAACTTGTTGTACTTCTATTTACAATACTATTTTTTTCACTCAACATTAGTGTCATTTGTTGATTTTGCTTAGGTCTCTTCTATTCTTTAACAAAATGGGCAAGAACAAAGAAAAATCCCTCTCTTAGAGTGTAGAAAAAAGACTGTTGCTCCCACACATTATTCCAACAGTTTGCAGCTAAACCCAACACTTAGGAGGAAAGTTTTCGGGCCTAGGTCGTCCTCAACTGCTCCCATTGAAATTCCCAACACCATCTCAGTTTGGGATTATCCATCAAAAGGTGATGACTTTATGCGAGTGCTGCATTTAATGATTGCAGACTCGTCATCTAATTCAAAGGAGATTCTTACTGCTGCTGCTCCACCGACTGCTCTTCCTCTGGTCACTCAAAAACGGACTAAACAACAGGCTTGGAAAACAGTCCACCCACCTCGAAGAATTCCTTATGCTTGTTTGACAGTAGATACTGCGGTTTCATTCAAATTTTATTCATCTGAGGATGAGCAAAAATAGGAGACATTCACTTATAGCAGGTTAGTTCTGGATCATCCTATTAACTTAGATGAATTTCAGCATTGTTGATTGGATATTTTACTATATGAGAGAACATTACTACAAGCTGCATTACTTCCTGAACCTTATGATAATGAATTAGTAAAAGAATTCTATTGCAATCTACTTGGTAACTTATTATCTGATACTGCTGTGAGTAATAAATTGATGTATGTCTGGGGTAAGGTGATACATTTTGATGCTGACAGACTGAATATCTTCATGAGGCTTGATAATCTAATAAAGGATCAGATTTATGATCATAATTGGATCATTTATAATGATCTCATAGCTACGGTGTTAATTGGAGGAAAGTTATTTGCTTGGCCATCTAGTTTGGGGTTATGCTTATCCATATTGACCTAAAAGTATTTTGTGCTTTATAAATTAGTTTTAGCTAATTGGATTCCTAGTACACATATTGTCTCTATTTATCTAGCACAGGCTAAACTGCTCTATGCCATCAGTATCGGGGTGAACTTCAATTTGGGGCGACTTATCATTGAAGCTATGTTGGCTATTGGAGGCAAGTCACATTCTCTACTTTACTTTCCTTGTCTAATTTCTCAATTTTTATATGCAAATGGTGTTCCTCGGATGGAGACAAGTACACTTGAACCGGCCACCTTAATAAACATGTTGACTAGAATTTTCAAGCAACCATAGGTTATAGATTTTCCATACACTACACCTAGTCCTTCAGATGCCTCGGGAACCTCATCTGTCAATCCTCATGCAGCTTTGTTCATTGAAATTTAAAGGATTGAAGGTATTTTTCAAATGGGTCTTGATGCACTTCGACAGCTGAA
Organism: Erythroxylum baracoense; assembly: GCA_025629805.1. Lineage (NCBI taxonomy): Eukaryota > Viridiplantae > Streptophyta > Magnoliopsida > Malpighiales > Erythroxylaceae > Erythroxylum > Erythroxylum baracoense. The sequence continues at coordinate 35,625,003 of JAOTAY010000191.1, forward strand.
GCAGTGGGTTCTCCAAATCATCCGATGCTCCTTGATTTTTTACTTTATGGCATTCTTTATCCTAAAGGAGGAGATGAAATGACTTGAATTTGTATAGGTTTGTACTTGGTTATTTTGAGGTACTTGCGAATGTTGGATATTTTGATCTATGCATGGACTTTGGATTGAGGGGGAATATTGTGACTTCAATACTTATATATATTCGATTATGTGATTCAAAGGAAGTTTCTTATTTGTGACAAAAATGTCAAAAAGGGAGAAATTGTTAGAATATTTATTATGTCTTATTATTTAATTTTGGCATGTTTGATTATTGTGTATTCAAGATAATGATTAAAAATATAAATAAAAAAGTCTTACTTGAATTAAATTCTTGTATAAGATTTATTGCACAAATAGAAGTCTATTTTAAATAAAGATTGGTGTGGATCACGTTCAATTTGAGATATGGACAATGCAAAACTGATGGTGTGTAGGTTGCGTGAACTTTTCCATGTCTTGGTCTTACTATGTGGGTTACTCTGTGTTTCTCTTTTCGGCAGCAAACAAGTGAGTGATTTGGTAAGGTTTTTCTGGTAAGTGTTGACGGTGAATGGAAAAGTAAAAATTGTGCTATTTGATATGAATATTTTTACTGCTTTGAGGGAGGCTTGTGTGTGATGTTTCCAGGTGTGAAGAAAATTGGAGATAGCCAAAGGTGTGTTGTTGTATGCGTGACCCAGCTCCTACATTTGAAACTATTAGTGGGCATTTTGTATTAATTTTTTATACATAAATTGCTAGACTCTTATCCATTTAATATTTAAAATGCACTAATTAAAATTTAATTGTTTTAATTTTAGGGACATATTGGATTTGGAATGTTCAAAAGCATCAAGCAAGAAAACCTCTACATTAACGTGTGCATGTTTTTGCATTCAAGAATGTGATTTAATGGACAAACTTGCCATGACAAAACAACAACGTTAAAGCTGGCGGCATGCATAAGAGTGGGACCTTGGAAACACCTAAGGAGCGTAAATAAATATTAAGTGGAGAAGAAACAAAAGAAGAAGATGGCTATGGCAAAAGAGTTGAAAAATTGGAGGGTTAGGCGTAAAAGAGAGGGCTGGAATTATTCAATGGAGAGAAAACAAAAGAGGAGTGAAGCTGGTGGCACAAGAATGTTATGCATGACCTGATGGCATTCAATAGAGATAATAACAAAGTAGCTATCGGTATGGAAGTGAAAGAGCAAAGAAGACAATATTGTGCGTGAACCAAGGTGCATGACTAGGAGTGACCAAGAGCAAAAGATAGGCAGCTGGCGTTAATCAAGGAATGAAAAACTAACGTAGAGATAAGAGAGTAATGTGAGTGTGTTTATTTGACAAAAAGAGGACAGCTGGAAAACGTTGAAGAGGGTGAGACAAAAGAATATTGCTGGGGGCATTGAAGAGGCTGGTGCAGAAAATTGAAGAAAAATGTGTGAAGTTAGGCGTGAATGAGTGAACAAAAAAAAGAGGTAATAAAAAGAACGAAAACAACCCCTCCATGACAGACATTACAGACCACCCATCAAACATACAAAAAAGAAAAAACACATACACATTAGCGAAAAACACACACGTTAGCTGGAGAGAAAAACATGGCAGTAAGTAGCTGGTGGTGTGGCAAGAGAAGAGCGAAGACAGCAGACAGCTAGTGGAAAAAGACATAAAAAACGTAGCAGCTAGTGGAGAACGAACTCTACTCCATCACTTACAGGACAAACCACTCAAGGCTCTCCTCCTACAACGTTGCTGGTGGTGGTGTGAAGATGTTCAAGTAGCTGGTGGAAGAAAGTAGCTGGTGGAGCTAGAGAAAAAACTTTAAGCTGGAGAAGATAAATAACGTTGCAGTTGGTGGAGACAAAGGACGTTGGCAGCTAGTGGTCAAGACACATGTTGGCTAGGAGACTCTCCACTCACATAACGTTGGGCATAGATCAAAACAAGACAGCTGGTGGTTGAGGAAAAAAAAACGTTACAGCATGGTGGCTTTGAAATGAAAACAACGTGAGCAGGTTGACGCAAGTAGCTGGTGGAGATAAACAATTGAAGCAGCTGGATGCAGATGACGTGAGCTACTGGTGGAGAGGAGATGACGTGAGCTGCTGGTGTAGAATATACATGCAAGAAGCTGGTGACTTTGAGAATAACGTGAGCAGCTAGTGGCAAAGGAGAAAAAATGATGAAGCAGCTGGTGGCATGACCAAATTGAAGCAGCTGCGTGGAAACCAATCAATGAAGCCAGTGGCAACATAAAAAGAGAAGAACGATGTAGCTGGGGAGAGAACAACGTTGCTGTTGGTGGAGATGAAAACATATTAGCTGGTGGCATAAAATAATCGTGAGCTTGTGGCTAGGAGGGAGACGTTGGCAGCTGGTTGAGTGGAAATAAAGAAAGTAAAGCAGCTACGTTGAGGTGGAAGAAACCAAGACGTTAGCTGGGGAGTTGTGGAAAGAGGAGAGAAGACAGCTGGTGCATGAAAACAACAAATTTACTTTGGCGTGAGCTGAGGGAGAAGACTCAACATTGGGTGTTTTTAATTTATTTTTATTGCTTATTTATTTTTATTGTGTGGATTTAATTAATGCAATCATATATTATTGCCATAATTTATGTTACATTGATGAATATGTGTGAGTAAGTTTTTCTTTTCGGTTAAGGTTAAGATTGATATTGGATTAGGAT
>JAOTAY010000191.1:35642098-35665268 GCA_025629805.1 Erythroxylum baracoense
CACAAGTCTCAAAAAGAGAAGAATCACAAACCTTCAATCCAAACCGAAAGAGCAAAATGAACTAAACAAAATCGAACTCCAGCAGCTGAAAGGAGCCACCCCTAAATGCAAACAACCCCAGAAAGAGAGAGATATGGGAACAGAAAATGAACAAAGACGCAACAAAGCAAGAGAGCAAAAGCAATGCAGTTAAACGCGTAAGGAATCAAACAAGGACAGTGAAACGAGAGGCAAAGAAGGGGAGAAATTGAACAGAAAAAAACTTTACCTTTGACTGTCGAGACGAACCAGAGGGAAGAAGGAGCGCTGCGAGACAGAGTTAAGAGAAAGTGATTTTGTTTTTGTTTTTGGTTTCAAACGCAGTGGAGGGAGGGCATTTCTGAAATTTCCTTATGTCTTTTGTTTCCGTCCCCGGGACAAGAAATATTGTATCACAGTATTGGAAGGAACAAAAAATTTCTGTCCCTGTGCTCTGGAGTCGGGACAAAAATAAGTGGGGACAGCAAGCAAACACTACGGGGCACAGGACTTTTATGTCCTTATCATCTGTCTCCACCCATGGGGTGAACCAAATGCTACGATAGTGATCATCAATCTCTCAAGTACATGAAGGGACAAAGGAAATTGAGCAAAGGGCATACAAATTGGGTAGAGTATCTTGAAACATTTTCGTATGTGATTAAATACAAGCAAGGTAAGGAAAATGTTGTGGCTGATGTATTATCGAGAAGGTACACTTTGATTTCTATATTTACTTTGAAGTTACTTGGATTTGAGCATTTGAAAGAGTTGTATGTGGATGATATTGATTTTGCTAATGTATATCAAGCTATGAACATGCTGCATTTGATAAATTTTTTTGAAAAATTAAAATTGAATAAATAGTAAAAATAGTAACAAGAACGTTATAGCCTAAAAGAGTAAGGATACTCTCCGGGGTGGCAAAATAACAACACAAGTTATAGACCACTAAACCATTGATAAACTAGAGGAGCACTAGAAAACATTAGACAATAAATCAACATAAGGTGGACAAAAATTTTTCAAGAGACATGAACAGTAAAAGGGGAAAAATCTCGAGAAGCTTCTGCAATGCGATGTTAAATGATTTCCCAATTAGGGTTGGAGGTGCAAGGACTATTAAGGCTAGTTGGTATACTAGAAAAGCCATCAGTAAGAAAGCGTTCATTAGCTGCTCCTTCCCTTGCTCAGAACTATATATAATCATTTGTTACACCTTTGTTACATGTCTTCTTAGGTGAGATTCACCTAATCACTTCAGACTGGAAGATCGCAGTCAAGTTCAGTCCAAGTAAGAGATCATGTTCTTTTCCCTTTAAACACCATCTATCTCCTAGCTTATTAGTTGTTCTCTTGCATTCCTTATGATTAATTGCACTAAAACATCAATCGAATGTTCATTGTGCTGTAATTTCCTCCGGTTTCTTTCTTTCCATAATTCCTAAGAGTTTATGGCAAGAATCAACACCTTACACTTCCAAAGTAAGTTATTAGCTTAAGCTTGAGTAAGGTTAGCAACTATCTCCATTAAGGAATTTAATAGTTTAGTCCAACAGAAGCGTTATTTGATTAAATTCCAAATTGAATTAGAAATAGGGAAAAGAAAGAATATATGCTCCCTAGGCTCCAGGTCTTCCTTACATAGACAACAAATCCCATCCAAATTAATCAAGTAGTGAAGTCTGTCCATTGTAGCAATTTTGTTCTTAATCACTAAACATAGGAAAAAAGACGTGTTGGGTCTTAAAAAGTTATTCCAAATCACTTTAGCCCAAGGCATATCTTGTTGTGAACTATATATCTATTTCTTATAGGTTTTACTAGAGAATCTCTCGATAGGAACTCCAATCGAAAAGTAGCTATCCTGAGAATGAGGATCTGGAGCATAGGAAAGTTTTAGTTGTTGAATGGCTTGTGGAAACTGCAGCCACTCATTGTGGTTGATTAGTACAGCAACTTTCGCCTTATTATCCAATCAAGCAAATGCTAAGACAACATCAGGGTTTTGGGATAGGGGGCCAACACCTGTCCAGTTATAATACCATAGAAAAGTTGATTTCCCATCTCCTATTTTGCAACTAACATCATTTACCACCTCATCCCTTTTCTTCAAAAGATGATTAAGAAACCAAGAGAAGGAAGGTTTAGATGATAGAGACCATATATTGTTTCCCTTTAAAAAATAACTGTGAAGCCATCTCATCCGTAGAGAATCTTTATCTTGAATCACACGCCAAAGTCTTTTATTCAAAAAAGTATTATTAGCTACCCTTATAGAGATGATACCCAACCCTCCTTTCTCCTTAGGTTTACACAAACTAGCCCATTTAACTTTAGGAAGACCTAGATTTCCATTTTCCTTACCCCATAAAATTTCTCTCAACAATTTCTCTATGGATTTGATCAACTTCCTTGAAAAAGGAAAGTGTGGACTCCAATATAAGTGGAGGGAGCATAAAATGGATTTAATTAACTGAACTTTACCTCCAAAGGAAAGAAACCTATTAGTCCATTTGCTGATTCTCTTTCAATGAGTGGTAGACATTCACTGAAGGTTAGTTTTCTGGTAGTTATAAGAAGACCAAGATATTTCAAAGGAGGAATTGTCCATTTTATAAGTTCTATAGATATGAAGGATATGTTTTTAGGGGTAAACAATTTTGCATTCCCGCATGTTTTATTAGAGAGTTGCTTGTTAGAGAATCATACAATGGAGGGTTAATGAGGCATTTTGGTGTGCAAAAGACCTTAGATATGCTTAGAGAACATTTTTATTGGCCAAATATGAGAAGATATATGGAATATGTAAACAAGCTAAGTATAGGTCTATGCCTCATGGTTTGATTACGCCTTTACCTATACCTAGTGAACTTTGGACTGATATATCTATGGACTTTTTATTAGGCTTACCTAGTATTAGGGAAGGTAGGGATATCATATTTGTTATTGTGGACAGATTTAGTAAAATGACTCACTTTATTACTTGCCAAAAAATAAATGATGCAATAAAAATTGCTGATCTTTTCTTTAACGTAGTGATACAACTTCATGGTGTGCCAAGAACCATTGTTTCAGATAGGGATGTTAAGTTCCTAAGTCAATTTTAGAGAGTTTTATGGGGAAAGTTAGGCACTAAACTTTTATTTTCTACTACATGTCATCCATAAACTGATGGACAAACTAAGGTAGTTAATAGGACTTTAGGAACCATGTTGCGTGCAATTGTTCGGAACAACTTGAAAACTTGGGAAGATTGTCTATCATTCATTGAGTTTGCATATAATCGTTCTAAATATTCTTCTATAGGTTATTTTCCATTTGAAATTGTATATGATTTTAATCCATTAACCGTGTTAGATTTTATTCCTTTAACTTTGATTGAGATTGCTAGTTCAGATGGCGAGAAGAAAGCTGACTTGGTTAAAACAATACATAAGAAAGCACATGAACAGATTGAGAAAAAGAATCATATGTATGCAAAAAAAGCAAATAAAGGAAGAAAGCAAGTTCTCTTCGAACCAGGTAATAAGGTTTGAGTGCATATGCGAAAAGAAAGGTTTCCACAAGAAAGGAAGTCAAAACTTGATGCAAGGGGTGATGGACCATTCCAAGTGTTGGAACACATCAATGACAATGCATACAAGATGGACTTGCCAGGTGAGTATAATGTTAGTGCTACTTTTAATGTTTCTAACTTATCTCCTTTTAACTTTGATTCAGATTCAAGGACTAATCCTTTTAAAGAGGGAGGGGATGATGTGAGCACAACCATGACACTTTGTAAGAAAAATGGAACCAAAAATGAGCTAGTAATGCTTGAGGGACTAATAACAAGATCAAGAGCTAAGAAATTCAAAGAAACGCTTTAATCCTACATGGGCCTAAGTGTAGATGGCATAGAATCTCAAGAGACAATTAGGGCCAATGACATCATAGCTAATCAAGTTGGGCAGAATGTGCAACAAGAATTTCATTTTTGTTTAATTAATTATTTTAAGTTAGAAGCATAACTTTGGGCAGCCTATTCATTGTGTTTTAGGGTTGTTTTAGTAAGATAGACGTTTATTAACTTTTAGCTCATTTAATTTAAATATTTTAAGCTTAATGGACTATATTTTAGAAATATTAGTTTGACCTTTAGTTATTTTGGTAGAAGACTCATGTTTAAAGGTCATTTACATAGTTAGGGTTTCTTTCTTTTCAATGGGTATAAATACATCATAATAAACATTGTTTAGGGGTTATTGATGAATAAAGTTTCTTCGTTGGCTTGGCCAAATTCTTTAGGGGGGATTACTTGTCTTCTTCTATTGCATCAAGAATATAATTCTTATTAAGGTAATTACTTGTGGAGAATTTCTATTCTTGTTTTCAAATCAACCTTATTATATGTGTTTCCTTTCATATAATTGATTGGGGTTTATTAGGGTTGGAGATTTCTTCTTGTTCATGTTATATCTAAAGTGTGTGTTTAAAGGGTTTAGGGTGCTTTAGCCTTAGGTTCCGCATCAGTATCCTTTATCGTCACCCCATAGCGCATAGGCTTCTTCACCGTGGACGACATCAACACCAACATCCATCATAAGTTACAATAATACAGCTTAGATGTAAATATAGACAATTGAAAATCGAATTCACAAAGAATAATAACAAAGTTAAAATAAAATTTTAATAGAGTATTAAAAAGGCTATAAAATTAAGGTTAAAATTGAATATTTTTAAAATATTAGTATTAACAAGGCTATAAAATTAAGGTTAAAATTGAATTTTTTAAAATAGTATAATTTAAAAGACATTTGAGAGTAAATTGAATTTTACACATTAATTAAGATTCAAATTAACCCTTTTACTTAATATCAAAATGTCATTAGAGTTACAAAATAATTACGAAATTTTTTTGAGATTCTTCTTCTTAAAATCACGTGATTCTCATTTGTTTATAAAAATTTAAAAATGTTCCATAACATTAGTTTTAGTGACCTATAATACCTTATAAGTGGTTATATAAAATTTTTATTAAATTTCCTTAATTTATAAAATCAATCATAAATTATAAATCTTTAATTAGATGAAACAATAAATAAAGATAAAAATTATTCCTAAAATAAATTGCGTCTCTTTCAGCGGCCTCATATATGCTGATATGAGAAGGAACAAATGATGAGTTTGAGAAGCTTCCCATGTCATGGATAGGCTCAATATCTCATGTATGGACTTGAAGAAAACAAGATACCAATCATGCCTTTTGTTGTTGTTATTTGGTTTAATTTAATGAATATAGTTTATTGTTTGTTCATTTGACTCGTGCAAGTCTCTTTACACTTGTTGCTCCATATTATCCATGTTTACGTAATAGCATTGTGATTCTTCTTATTGTTTTGTTAATCCATTCGAATCGCGTGTAGGGTCAACATAGTGCCTGAGCCTGACTACGTAAATGATAAATTGGAATCTTCAATCTTACATCTTGACGTTTCAAAATTTAAATAAAATAGTTGAAAATAAAATTATGATTGTTTTATTGAAAAGTATTATTTTCTAAAATAACAATTTTAATATGTAATTCATTGATAAAACCCCCAGACAGCCTACGGCCAGCGTCTTCTGATTCTCCACTTCCGCTACTGATAAGCCCCAAAGTCCGTCGTCGCCATGAGGCACAACCCTTCACCCATCTCCAAGTCCACAAATCTCCAACTCCATGAGGAACCCGACCCGATAACCAGCAGACCTGCTGCCACAATGTTGTCGACCCGAAAGAAAGGAATCGGAACCCGAGCATGGCTGGTGCTGGACTCCACTGGCCAGTCCCAGATAGTGGACGCCGGAAAGCACGCCGTCATGCGCCGGACGGGCTTGCCCGCTCGCGATCTTCGGATTCTGGACCCGCTTTTGTCATACCCATCTACGGTTTTGGGTCGAGAGAAGGCGATTGTTATTAACTTGGAGCATATTAAGGCGATTATCACTGCCCAGGAGGTTCTTTTGTTGAATTCTAAGGACCCTGCTGTGGCTCCGTTTGTTGAGGAGTTGCAGAGGAGGATTTTATGTCATTATCAAGCCACCAAAGCTGAGGTGAGGTTCTTGTGGTGTTTAAAGTTCGCAACTTTGGTAGTTGTGATGGTTGGATTATCGATTTTAGTTGTTTAGTGTATAGAGATTGAATTTTGATGCGGGTTGGTCTTTTTTTTTTTTTCAAGGACTTACTTTATTGTTGGATTGTATAGTTTAGTGTATTGTTACTGCAGATTTTGTTGTATACTGAGTAATTAATTGAGAATCTGATAGTTCGTGTCAGCTTGATGAGTTCTATCAATATTTATTCCTACCTTTGTGCGTGGCAAACTGAAGAATGAAACTTCAAGTGGAAAAGGCCCATCATTGTGGGTATAAATTTTCAATTCTTTTGTACAGGAGGGTAACGGTCCTGATTCGAACTGGACAAACTTATATTATCCGGATGAGAGTCAGTCGAGAATCACAAGTCCTAAAAGTGGTTCAGGTGGCCTTTCACAATTCCAAAATTGTGATGATGGAGGTAAGGCAATTGGAAAGCAGGCTCCTGAAAATCCAGACGGGTTTAAAGTTCTTCCATTTGAGTTTGTTGCTTTAGAAGCGTGTCTTGAGGCTGCTTGCAGCTGCCTAGAGAATGAGGTGGATATCAATATTTAATGTTTTACTTAGAAGATGCAGTAATGCCTTTTGTCGATTCATTAATCAACTTCTTGACAATTTCTAAGCTTATTTCCCAATATTGCGTTTCTATTACATTTTCTTTCTCACTTATCTAACCAGGCTAAAACACTGGAGCAAGAGGCCCATCCTGCATTGGATAAACTGACTTCAAAAATCAGTACTCTCAACTTAGAACGTGTTAGACAGATTAAAAGCCGTTTGGTTGCAATAAGTGGCCGGGTTCAAAAGGTTGGGTGATTTTGACATGGTTTGATACACTTCTATTGTCATCTGATCCAGTCAGTTGATACAAATTAAACCCTTGTGCTTGTTATTTCAACTCTATTTAACTACTTATGATTTAAGCACAACTTAGTGTTTGTGAGCTTGTTTATTGTTGTTAGACTTAATTATTTATTCATCACTTTTCAGGTTAGAGATGAACTGGAGCACTTGCTAGATGATGACGAAGACATGGCTGAGATGTATCTGACTGAAAAGTTGATGCAGCAAAACCTTGAAGATTCTTCCACTTCCTCTTTGAATGAGAATGATAACACGAATGAAGAGGATCTTCATCCATCCTTCGGTGACAGGTATCAACACTTAAATGATGCAATTCTCTCTCTTTTTTTTTTTTTGGTTATATCATCGTATAATAACAATCCCCTATTCTTTTGCAACAGGATTCCTGAAGACTCATTTGAAGCTCGTGGAGCTTCTACTAGCTATGAAGCTGATATTAACAATGTGGACAACCCACATGATCATTTTAGTTTATCCAATGAACTTTTGGGTGACAGCCATGGGACTCACACAAGTACCACTCGAAGTTTTGTAAGCAAGCACTTTAATGTAGAAGAGCTGGAAATGCTCTTGGAGGCATACTTTGTACAAATTGATGGGACATTGAACAAACTATCTACGGTAGGTATCATTTTTTTTTATTATTTCTGTAATATAGGTACTAAATTTGCTTATCAATCTGAACTTTGATCCTGACTCAGTTTCTATACTAGTGTGCTTTTCATGATCTTGCGACCCTAATTGGAGACTATGTCCGTTGGTTTAAAGTTTTCTTGATGGAGCTTACTGCTTCTACGAGTATAAATATATGACCTTTGCAAATGGTGTTTCAAGTACTATGTCTTCCTAAAGGCTAGCATAAGCTTGATTTAGGGCCAAATTTGTGACACGGAGAAAAAACATACGAATCTTTGATTATTACTTATGATGATAGCATCTGTACCTTCTTGAAATTATGAGCCTGTTTGCCGATGTATTAACAATTCTGCAGCAGTTTTATGTCAAATTCAACTGACTTTTATTCCAATAATTGCTTTGTATAATTCTACCTATTCACATAGTGATTGTTTGATATTAGTTTGAATCATGTGTTTCAATCCTATTTAATGCATTTATTGTTGCTCTTTTCTGTGGTTCCCTCTTAAAAGCTAAGGGAGTATGTAGATGACACGGAAGATTATATCAACATAATGTTGGATGACAAACAGAACCATCTCCTTCAAATGGGTGTCATGTTAACGACGGCAACTCTAGTGCTGAGCTGCTTTATTGTTGTTGCTGGTATTTTTGGCATGAATATCAAGATTGAAATATTCAAAGAATCTGTGGATACGGGGATGCCCAAGTTCTTATGGACTGTTGGTGGAAGTGCCACTGGGAGCATATTCCTTTATGTATTTGCTATTGCCTGGTGCAAGCGCAGGCGATTATTAGAGTAAATTGAGCTGTTCAATTTGTGTATAATGAGAGGTGGCCATAAACTAAACTTCTCTCTCCTGATCGTAAACATCAGTGTCAGGATTTTGTGGACTATACTTTTTAGACGAAAAAGATAAATTTTCAGAAAATGCATATACATTTAATACTTTTGAATTTTTATGTATTTTGGTTCAGTATATGACAAATATAAAGTTTGTTGATCCTACAACCTTCTCATTTCTCACCCGTATCTTAGGCTTTGAGGATGATTATTGTTTCGCATATAGCATATGTCAGTTCGTTTGCTTTTGCAGCATTTTGTGGAAATCCTTTAGTTAAAATAATAGCATATTTAAGAACGAATACTGGCTCATAAGTGCAAAATTGCAGTATTCCTATCTTTGATAGTGGTACTATTAGGCTTCTCTACCAATTAGGGATAAGGTTATGTATTACTAGACTTTCTTAGATTCTACGTTTTAGCGGAATTTATACCGGATGTTGTTATTCAAAGCAACGGGAATATTGTCATGCACATGCACTTGATGTTATTTTTTGAAGGACGATCATTTTTTGTGCGTTTTAATTTTTTTTAAAACAGCTCATATATTTGAGTGTAAACCCATAGTTGGAGCAATGGCCGGCCTGTAGTTTAAACGACTAAACTTGGAAAATTTACCACCAAGCTTTGAGTTTGGCACTTGCACGTATATACAAGGTGTTGCAATCTGAACATTTATGCAGTAGCTAAGGAACAAACTGTACGAGATTATGGTGGCAAAAGTTGCATTCCTTTTGGAGAATTAAGATATTTTATTAGCTATCTCCATTAAGACTAATTTGGAGTATTGTTTAAAACTTCTCTAAAATCTTCTATCTAAAATTCCTCTCTCCAGCAAAACTCTTTTTTGACAATTCAAGCCTCTTCCACTTTTCTTTTTTTAATCTTTTTATAAAAAATGTAAAAATAGTTAATAGAATTAAAATTGTCTAAGTCAGCAACAGGTACATTTATAGTCTTAATCAGCACAACACAGCTAAATTTCTAGACCAAAAAATTATTTCAATTTAGATTAAGATATTTTATCATCATATTATATTTGTTAAAGCATTTATTGATCTTTAACATAAGTTCGCTATATTTTCCTATTACGAAGCATTTATCATTGTAGTTGCGTTGTTTAGTTAAATTACTCGAACTTAGGTTGTTATTTCTTTATTAGTCTATTTGAATAATATCTTACGTAGTTTGAATTAGTCTTGCATTAAATACATTTTGTTTTAGTATTCTATTTCATCTCCGCTCTACTATCTTAGTTCTTTCCAAATGTAGCAATTGGTACCAAATTCAAGTTCACATCTAGATAGCCATTGAAAACTTTGTTCAACCCTTAATCTTTTACTTTAATAGACACTACTATAATCACTGGTGTTTATCAAGTTTGGAAGAAGATTCTTAAGTTTATAAGTACTAAGTTTAGTTTATGTTGTTTGTACTATTAAAGAGCCATTTGACCTTAATGAACTCATTATTGATGAGGAGTAAAATTATTTACAAATATATGAGCCAAAAATCAGGAAGCGGAAAAAGGAGTAGCAACTATTATAAACACAAATGTAGGTACTACAAATCTCTACCATGCCTGGTATAAGAGGCAAAAGTGTATGGAAAGAGAAAGGAGCAAGGAGGTTGAAAGAAATCAAAGGAGAAAGTTATGAGAAACTCATAAAGAGGAAAGCAGAAAGACCAAGTTTAAAGGAATATATTGAATGCTTTAGATTCCACATATTTGGTCACTACATATATGAATGCAAAATAAACTTAAGAAAGGATGAAAAATCTAATTATGTTGAACAAGAAGAATAGGAGGCAAATGTGTCTTTATTTATGGTATGTCATGATAAGGAGATAAATGCCAAGAACATGTGATATCTTGATATTGGATGTAATAACCACATGTGTGGTGATAAAAAAGCATTTTGTGAACTTGATGAAAGTTTCATCGACATAGTCAAACTTGAAGATAACTTAATCATAGCTATCAAAGTTAAAGGAAAGATGAGAATTCACATTAAATATGATCAAATACAACAAATTACCAATGTCCTATATATACCATACTTAAAGATGAACTTGGTGGTTATTGAAAAACTCTAAAAGAAGGGTTACAAGATATTAATCAAGAATGGAGTATGTCAAGTGAAAGACACCAAGCTTAGTTTAATAGCTGAAGCTAGGATGACAAATAACATGATATTTTCTGTATATTTATAAAACACAAACTGAACTATATGGTAGTAAAAGAAAAGGAGTTGATTTATCTTTAACATTTTAAATGTAGGCACTATATTTTAAAGGGTTAAAAAAGCTACGATAAAAGAGACTTGTAAAAAGTCTACAAAAGCTTGAAATGTCTACTGATGTATATGAAAAATCTCTCTTAAGTAAGAAACATCAAGATTCATTCCTAAAAATCTTGACTTGAAGAGCTCAACAAGTGTTAGAGTTAGTTCATACTAATACTCATGGCCCTGCTACCCTATATGTAATAAAGGTAATGTTTATTTTATCACTTTTGTTAATTATTATAGCTACAAGACATGGATATATTGTTTACAGTACAACTCAGAATCTTTGGAAATATTTAAGAAATTCAAATTATAAAGCTTTTAAAAGAAAAAACAAAATCACTTTAGATATATAGAGAAATATCTTAAAAAGAATCAAACTATCTAAAATATTTTAGCCAGTATTAGCAGTTTAGAATTGTCATATGTTGAATAAGTGTCCTCCAAGTACACAAAATAGAACAACATAAGAAATTTGGATCACTTACAAACTAGTAATGTAGTATTTTAGGATTTTTGGTTATTTTGCTTATGCTTATATACTAGATATAGAAGAGGACAAAGCATAAATATAAAGGGGAAGATTGTATACTTTTGGGAGTCAATGATGAGCCTACGACATATAAGTTGTATGATACAGTTATAAGGAAGCTTGGATCGATAGAGATATGATTTTTTCTGAAAATTATTTCTAGACATATAATTTAACAAAGAAAACCATAAAATAATAGATGTAATTAATGCAAAAGATGTTGAAATATAGTAGCAAGAAAATAATATAAATACAACAGAATCTAGAACCATGTAGACATAACCAATGCAACAAAGAGTAGCAACCTATAGATTCAACAAAATCTGGAACCATGTAGACATAACCAATGCAACAAGGAGTAGCAACCAATTCCAAACCTTAACAAAATGAAAGGAGGCCTACCTAGATTTAATATTATAAGGTCAGTGTCTGCTTAATGTTGAACAAATCTTATAGTTTGCATTATTTGTAGACTTTGATCATGTTTCCTTTTAAAATGAAGAAAATTTGAGGGAGGCTATGTCAAAAGAAATAAAGCCAATAGAAAAATGGCATATGAGAATTAGCTAATTTTTTAATAATAGAGAAAGTTATTGATACCAAGTGGGTATATAAGACTAAGGTCAACATAAATGGAGAAATGGATAAATTCAAGATATGACTAGTTATGAAAGGATAAAAGCAAGAATATCAAGTAGATTATATAGAAATTTTGCTCTATTAGCCAGATTAGACATAATCACATTAGATATAGCTTTAGTTGCACATAATTTATGGCTTATCAACTAATTAGAAGTCAAGTCAACTTTTTTGCATGGGGAGATTTAAGAACAAGTATTTGTGGAACAATCCACTAACTACATTAAGCATGGCAATGAGTAGAAAGTTTATAGGCTTAAGAAAGCACTTTATGGACTAAAATAAGCTTTTATAGTTTGATACAGTTGAATTGATTCCTATTTTATTAGAAAAAACTTTCTTATATGCCTTTATGAATATACCTTATATGTGAACCGTGATGATAATAAAATGATTGTAGTATGTCTTCATGTGGATGATATGCTAGTTGTTAGGAATGATTCTAACTTCTTTCGAAATAATCTCTTTAGTAGTTAGGAGTAAGACTGTGTACTATTAAACTTCCCCAGACTTCGCGTGTTAGTGAGATTTTTACTAGGTGTTGTTGTTGATCCAAGGTTATTATACCATTTTCTTAGCATATAAGTGTCGCAAACTAATGATGGCATGTTTATATATCAAAAGAAAGACATATTAAAAGTTATTGACAAATTTGAAATGGGGAATTGTAAAATAATCACTGCATTAATAGAGGAAAATAGTAAATTAGTGAAAAATCTAGGAGCAGAGCTTATAAACAACACTTTATATAAGAACATTATTAGCAAAATGATGTATATTTCATCCATTAAAACTGACATCATGTACGATATGAGTTTTGTGAGCATATATATAGAGAAGTAAAGGAAGAAAAGACTATTAAATGCAAAGAAGATTTTGAGATATTTAAAGAGCATTGTAATTTTTTGTTTGCATTATGAAAAGGAAAATCAATGCAGACTCATATATTATGTTGATAGTGATACATGGAGCTTAGATAATAGAAAAAGCACTTTTGACTATATTTTTCCACCTAGTTAATATTATTCATGTGGAGCTCAAAGAAACAACCTATTGTTACTCCTTTTATTAAATGAGAAGGATCCTTGAGGAATTAAAGTTTGAGCATAAAGAAGGAATTTATATGTTTTTTTACAAAATTTTAGCTATTAAACTATCCAAAAATCAAATTTTCATAGCAGAAGAAAGCACATTCATATGAGATTTCACTTCTTATATGAATTAGTTGAATAAAGAGCTACAAAAATTAACTACTATAAAATGGAAGATCAAATTTCATATATGTTTACAAAACCCCTCAAGGTTGTAGTATTCTACAAGCTAAGAAGATTATTAGTGTGTGCAACAAGGAAGAGTAAGCATGAAGGGAGGGATATGCTCTTCTTTTAACTGAACCTATCTATTCCGCTTAAGGGAATATATAGGGTCAAAATAAGGGAAGATAATTAATAGATTTAAAAATATTTAAGTCAACAATGTAGTAGGTACTATTGAAGAGTAAACTTGATTTGGTCCAAAATAAAGTAAAAAACAAAAACAAGAAACCCAATTTTTAGAAAGACTAACCTACCTAATTAATTCTTTAAGATTTGTTCACAAGTTTTTCTAAAAATAGGTATGGTTAAGCAAATTATGTGGAGAATATCAAAAGATATCAATAGATATTATAAAAAAAATATGTAGTGTACGATGATTTAAATTTTCTATAAATATCCATGAGTTCATTTTGGTAAAGTATCAAGTTATAAGAAAAACAAAAAGAGTTATTAGAAAAAAGAAGTTTCATACTCAAGTGTGAAAGAGTTGTAGTGAAAAGGTGAAATAAAATTGCTTTTATTAATTTTATGATGAGTTGAAGTGTAAAATCCTTATTATAATTTTCTTAGTGTTACATATTGGTATTAGAGTTGAATATGGCAATATAGTAACCAAATCAAAGAATTTGAAAGGAAGAACGCGATGATACAAAACTCAGCCTAGTTAGAGTTCATCATTGGACGTCTGTTAGTTGAAACTGATTCAGCTCACCTAGTTAAATCGAGCTAGAAATGATTTTAGTTAAGTTGAGCCATAGACTAGTCATCAAGCTAATTGACCAAGCCATTGAATTTTTGAATCTTTGACCAAAAAGTTGACTACGTTACTCCCAAGGTTTTTTAATGTTCTGATTCCATTTATGCAGTCAAAAATTTTAAAACCTACTCAATTTTAAGATATGGCTAATAGTGTAGTATCCTCCTAAGTTCCAATACTTAAAAATGATGATTATGATAAGTAGAGTTGAAAACAAAGGCTTTGTTAAATGTACATGATATTTGGGAAGTTGTAAAGGAAGGCTATAGTGAGCTAGATAATGAGGGCCACTTTAATCATAAATAAAAAAGATAACTTGAAAGATCTAAGAAAGAGAGACAAGAAAGCTCTTTATCTTATCTATCAATCATTAAACGATGATGGATTTAAGAAAGTGTCAAACGCAACTTTTGTTAAAGAAGTATAGGAGAAGCTTAAAACATCCTACAAATGAGAAGACAAAGTGAAAATTTGCTCTTCCAAATACTAATAGGTGAATTTGAATCTCTAAATATGAAAGTATTTACGTTTGTTTCTGATTATTTCTCTAGAATTCTAATTATTACAAATTAACTAAGAAGACATGGTGAGAAGATATAAGATGTAAGTATTATGAAAAAGATACTCCACTTATTAGACTCAAAATTTGAGCATATTGTTATAGTAGTAAAAGAAACCAAGATATTGGAAGAAATAAAAATTGAGAAACTTCTACAAGCCTATAAAGAGAAAAACAAGAAGACTATAAAGAGAAAAACAAGAAGAATTATGGGATACTTAACAACTCCTCAAGATATAACTCAAAGAAAAGCATGAAAATCAAAGTAGTCAAGGTAGAGGAAGAGGACTAAGATAAGGTGGAAGCTATAGTCATGGATAAGGTTTCAATGATAATTATGAAAGAGAAGAGATCTCATCAAAAGATCAAGAGCCATTCCAAACACAAGAAGTAACAAATCTCAAGTTGAATGCAACAAATATCATAATTTTGGCCACTATGCTTCTGAATGTAAAGCTCAAAATAAAGTTAAGGAGATGATCAACATCGTGAAGGAAAATACCAATAAGAAAATATATCTTTTTCTAGTACGAAATAATAATAGTTGTAATCAAGAGAATATATGGTACCTTGATACTGGTGCAATCAATCATATACATGGTAGAACAAGCATGTTCATAGAGTTAAATCAATCAATAAATGGTAACATCTCATTCAAACATACTTCCAAAGTAGTTGTGAAGGGGAAAGGCAACTTTCTTATCTAATTGAAATATGGAAGCTATCAATTATTTCAAATGTTCACTATGTACCTAGCATGGAAAACAACATCTTGAGTTTAAGATAAATTTTAGAGAAAAGTTATGGTATTCACATAAAAACCATTATCTTTTTATAAGATATAAATGAATAATAAAATCATCTAAGTCCCAATGTTGAAGAATGAAATGTTCCTACTCAATATATAGAATGATGTTGCAAAATGTGTAAAGTCTTGCTACAAGGATGCATTATGGCTATGACATCTTTGATTCAGAAATCTCAAATTAGGAGCTTGAAATTACTATCTAAGAAGTAGATTGTTAAAGTACTAACTCACATTAATCATCCTAACCAATTTTGTGAAGGATGCATAAGTGGAAAATGATTTAAAAATATTTTTCCAAAGAAGCCAGAGTTAAAAGCCAAGAAACCACTAGAGCTCATAGATGCAAATGAATGTGGACAAATCATATTGAGTTCTATAAGTGAAAGAAATTACTTTCTTCTTTTTTATAGATGATATTTTAAGAAAAATATTGGCTTTTAAAAAGTTTTTAAAGAAAAAATTAAATTATTTTGAAGCTTTTAAAAAATTTAAAGCTATAGTGGAGAAAAGGAGTGGACAATAAATCAAAGCTATAATAATATATCAAAGAGGAGACTTCATTTCTAAGGAATTTCAAGAGTTCTATAAAGCAAATGGAATTTGTCAACCCTTGACAATCCTAAGGTCCCCATAAAAAATGGAGTTGCTAAAATAAACAGTAGAACAATATAGACATAGCTTAAATCATACTAAAAAAAAATTACCAAAGGAGTTTTAGCTAGAAGTTGTTGCCTGTGTAGTCTACTTGTCCAATTTGAGAATGTATGGGAAAAGATATCATAAAAAGCATAAAGTGGAAGAAAACCAAGCATCTCTCATATTAGATTTTTTGGAACCATTACATATATATATATATATATATATATATAGATATAGATATAGATATTTACTAAGAGAAAGAAGAAATAAGCTAGATGATAAAAATGATTGTTTCCTATTAATTGTCTCTTATGTAAGTTCAAATGACTATAAGTTTTATAATACAATAATGGAAAAATTATAATAAGTTAAGATATCATTTTTTAATGAAAAAGGAGAACATGATTTTAGTTCTCAAGGAAATAAATTCAATTTCTTTCCTTAAAAAGAGTAGAAATTAATAAATCAATCAAAAGAACTTTAACAAAAGACTCCACCAACTTCACTAATATCAACCACTCATGATAATTTACTACCATCTTTTTTAAAAGAAAGAATGAAAAAATGCTCAAGAAGCCTTGAAGATCTTTGTGAGATGACAGAAAAATTTCAAAATCTTACTTCTTTTTGTCTCTTTGCTTATTACGAACCAATAAATTTCAAAGAAGTTGCACCAATCATTTGTCTAGCAACACAAAATAAGTGGAAAGATCATTTCTCAATAAAGAGCTCAAGGAAGAAGTCTACGTCAAGAAACCATTAGAATATGAAGCAGCGGGACATGAAAACAAAGTCTTAAAGCCAAAAAAAAAGCTTTCTATATATTAAAACACGCACCTAGAGCATGAGATAGTCGAATTACAAAGTAATTTCAAGAGAATGGCTTTATCAAATGTCATTATAAGCATGCTATCTATATCAAGATCAAAGAAGGAGATATTCTGATTTTATACTCATGCATGGATAATATTATCTTTACTAGAAGCAATCCAAGTTTGTTTGATGAGTTCAAGAAATTAATGGTTAAAGAATTTGAGATGAAAAACATAAGTTTCATAGCATACTACCTTGGAATTAAAGTCAAGCAACAAGAAGAAGAAATTTTCATCTCATAAAAGGGCTTAACAAAAGAAAATCTCAAGAAATTATTACAAGCTAATAAACGAACCAATAGAAGTTGGAGTCAAAATTTTCAAGCATGAAGAAGGTGAAAGCATGTATCCAACATTTTTTAAAAGTCTTGTAAGAAGTTTATGTTATCATACTTGTATGAGGTTTGACATTCTTTACATAGTTGTACTGGTACATCATTATATGGAATCTTAATAACAATACACTTCAAATTTCCAAAGAGACTTCTTTTCTATTTAAAAAATACACTTAATTTGATTTTTTCTACACATGTTCTAATTATTACAAATTTGTTGTATTTAATGATTAATAAAGGTTGGTGTGGAGACTCAGATAACAAAAGTAGTACTATCAGGTTTATATTTATTGTAGGAGATACTACTTTATAGTTAGTCTATTTAAATAATATCTTATGTAATTTAAATTAGTTTTACATTTTTATACGAATATTTACACTAATAAGATGCTCATTTCAATTAAATACATTTTGTTCTCAGGTTATATTTCATCTTCTCTCTATCTCCTAATCCCTTTTAAATATAATAGTTTTCGGGATAGGTTTTTTTTTCATTTGACATTTTATTTCTTTCATTAAATTTTATCATCTTGAAAAATTTTCCCTATTTAGTTACTTATTGTATGTAACTTTTATGAAACAGAAAATGTTACTCTTTCATATTCTACTAGAATGTATTGCAACTTCTTGTGAGATGTCACAGAGAAAAATGTCAGATCAACTTCTTCCTTATATTTAGGTGATTTGGTAATGGCTTTTTTTTTTCAATGGAGTTTGTCTTACATAGCATAATGCATCTTTCTTCTTATTATGGAGGCTATTCTTCATCTTTGGGAGATTTAAACTGTGTTTACTAACTATGGTACATGATGCTTATATTACAAATTATGTGCCAATTTTATTTTATATAATTCGTCCGGATGTTGACATATTTCTTCACTTACAAACCTAATCTTATTGATATAGTCAATCTTCTCATAAAGGAATGAATTCTTTTCATAAGAAAGAACTATCAAATAAGGGATATATTCTTTTAATTATCAAATTAAATATTACTTTTAATAAAATTTTAATAAAATAACTTATAATGTGGTGTTACTATCATCACTAGACCTAAATTATATCATAAATTTTTGTAGTTTAAATAAATGTATTATAAGAGAGTAGGGATCATTCCCACGAGGAATTTTAATTTATTAACCATTACATGAGAAATATTTAATGAAATGGGAGTTGCAACGATACAAAATTTTGTGATAAAGAAAATAAATGAAACTCTACAATAATAAAAGGAGAATTATTAGTGAAATAAACCTTAATTTATGGTCACTTCCACTATTAGAACTAGATTGATCATTGATAAAAAATTTCTTTAATTAGATATTTGATGTGGTATTAAATACAAATCTTTTCTTATGATTAGCTAATAAAAAATACATAATTCAATAAAATTTTATTGTTCAAAAACCTTAGATACGATATCAAATTTAAATCAACAATATCTATTAGAAATGAAAGACCATCAAAGCAAGAAAACACAATATATGTGGCTTCATTAATCTAATTGAATGTTTTTCCTAGACGTTAATAATTTCTAATACAGCAAATTAAAAAATCCTAATCGCTACAAAGATTTAAGGAATTAAACTTTTATGTTTGCAATATTTAATCTAACAATTGATTATTTTAATAAATAAACTAACTAAACTAATAAGGCACAGTTTAAATCAATTAAAACAATTATGAAAACAAAAGCACAGAAGAACAATTCAAGATATAAATAGGTAAACCGCTTCATATTAAAACTTAATTATCTCTCTGTCTACAAAGTTTCAAAGGCTTCAATCTCTTCAACTAAGATAAAGAAAGTTAGTTAATAATGGTCAAAGAACACTTACTAAAAAGAAGAAAAGAGATTTTGTGAGAAGCTAAAAAATAGAGACAGAAAATTGGATGACCTTCCTCCTTCACTTAGGCCCTATTTATAACTATTTCATCCTTATGCTTTTGTTGATGTTAGAATTTTCTTGTTGTGATTTGTTGGCTTCAAGATATTATAACTCCGCTAATTGTCATCCAGACTTGGTCTAGATAAGATTTAAACAAATTTTAAATGTTCTAATTTCACATTTGAAATTTAAAAGATGGAATTTTTGGTGAATATACTAATGCCTAATTGTTAATTTTGTTTATGCATCTTATTTTGTGACTTTTTTATTTCTTAACTTTAAATCTGTCAAAGAATCATCTTGACACAAAAATAGTAAAATTTTAAAATATAATCAATAAATACACATAAATAAAGAAATTAAAGTTCAAAATGAATATCTTTAATGGTCTTATCACAATATTGCCAATAAAAAATGAAGTTTCTTATAATACAGATTGTAGAAAATAAAGGACCTTTAACCAATCTTAAGTTGTTTTCTTTTCCTTACTTTGAATCTAATCGCCATAATTATTTTTATCTTTTACCTTTTGGTTTTTAATCTTGTAAAAAATTTGTTAAAACTGGAGTGTAATTATATATGGAAATGAGTCATCTAGTTATCAAAGTTGGATTTGTAGGTTACTGGTGTAATTGACTATTTCACTTCTCCCACACAAGAGGTATTGAACCCTACTCTTAATCAATGAAATGCAATCAATTTGCTTATGGAAGAAAGAAAAGTAGAAACATTTGAACTAAATTGTCTGTGTTAGAGAAGCAGTAAATTCATGACCAATGAATTCAAAACAAGCGGTGGATGATTGTGAGGAGAGAAATAACATATTTATGTTTTGACAGCATTATTTCCTTGTCCTGTAGTTTGTACTAGTGTCCTTTTACAGGTCATAGTTTGTTACAATTGTGTATTTATTTCCTCTTGATGATTGAATGAGTAGCGCTGTTATTTTATCATTTATCATCTTCCTGCTCTCATACATCTCCCATATCATTCTATTCTCTCATCGTTTTCTCATGATATTAAAGCAAATCCTTTAAAATGAGTGACCTTAGCTTTAGATCATCCTCATCACAATTCTCTATCACGAACTTTAGTTTCACCGTTCCCACAAAGCTGGAGCTGAATAATAATAGAGTTTGGCAAGCTCAAGTTGTACCATCCATTCGAGCAAACGATCTTGAAGGCCTAATCGATGGAAGCATACTATGTCCAAGATGCTTCATCACCCCGAGTCCTAAATCCACAGAAATGATAAACATTACTAACCCAGATTTTCTGATATGGAGAAAATAAGACCAGACCTTATTAGGTTGGCTCTTGTCAACTCTATCTGAAAGGATCTTGAAGAAAGTTTCAGGTTGCAACTCATCCTATAAACTGTGGTCATCTCTTAAGCAACTGTATGAGGCACAAATGCAGTCTCAGATTCTCCATCTCAAAATGCAATTGCAAAACACAAGGAAGGGAAAACTCATGGTAACATACTACTTTAACAAAATGAAAGATGTGGCAGATGAGCTAGCTCTTGCTGGATATCATGTCCTAGAAACAGAACTAGTTTTTCATAACCTTAAGGAGCTTAGGCATTGAGTTTGATACAGTATTATTGATAACCACCTCACTCAGAGAGATGCTAACCTTATAAGAAACATTTACAGTGATTTTCGAACGCATACCAACTTAGCTATAAAGATGCAAAATAATCAGTTAGCACAAGTTATGTTTAACAACAATCAGAGGAATTTTTATCCTCACTCTATTCAGAACCAACGAAGCCGTGGAAGAGGAAAATTCAAAAAATTAAGTGGCAGAGGAAATGTAGGAACTAAACGAACTTGCCATGTATGCCTTAAGTATGGACACCCAGTCAATAACTGATGGTACATGTTTGATAAATCATTTGCTCCCTCAAACTAATCAAAACCAGAAAAATGCTCAAGTATTTGTAGCAAATTCGAGCCATCATAACACTACTCATGTCCATTCTCCATCTGATTATTCAAGTGACAGTAACTAGTACGTTGATAGTGGGGCAATAAGCCACATCACAAATGACCTAAATAATATAAGTGTTAGTTTAGATTATCACGACTCAAAAAAATCATAGTTAGAAACGAACAACCTCTATAAATAACACACTTTAGTAAGGTTGTCTTGAACTCAATCCCTCTCAATAATGTACTTGTGGTTCCTAAAATTACCAAAAACTTACTGAGTGTTTCCAAATTGATTAATGATTTTGGTTTCTCTGTAATATTCCATCAAAAATTTTGCTTGGTAAAGGACAAAAGGGGGAAGGACCTTCTCAGAGGAGTAGCTAATCATGGCCTCTACAGGATTGAAGTTCATAGTAATCAACATCATCAACCCAGAAATAGGTCTCATGACAAAACCAGTCTATTTGTTTTCTAAGAAATTGCATTGCAACATGAAAATACTCAATGTCATGTTCAGTGTCCTGGAATTTTCTAACAAAATCCTAATAGCCATTGTTCAAAAACTCAGCCTATATGGCACTCAAATGATCTAAATGAAAAGTCAAGTTCAAAACAACCCTATCATGTGTCCAATATAGATATTATTCATAGAAAATTAGGACATTCAAATGACATTGCCACGAGAATTATTCTAAGCTCTAACTCAATTAGACCTAAGATCAGCGCACATAACTTCAAAACTAGCTTCTGTGAAGCATGCCAATACGGAAAACTTCATGAAATGCATTATCCAACCTCTAAACATAAAACTCATAGCCACTTGAAATTGTATATACTGATCTTTGGGGATCAACACCCATACCTGGAACCAATGAGGCTAGATACTATGTCAGCTTCCTAGATGATTTCACCAAATTTACTTTGATCTATCAAATTGTCCGTAAATCCCAAACTTTACACACTTTCAAAACCTTCAAAACTTTGGTTGAAAAATAAACTACGTGTGGAATTTGAGCTCTTCAGACGGATATGGGAGGTTAGTTCATTCCTTTCACCACCTACCTCAAGACCTTTGGCATCAACCGCAGACTTACATATCCTCATACCCATTATCAAAATGGAAAAATTAAGTCAAACACAGACACATCATAAAAAAGACACTCACCTTGCTTGCTTAAGCCAACATGCCACTTGACTACTGGTGTGAAGTTGTAGACACTGCCACATATCTGATAAATTGCCTTCCCACACTAACTCTAGACAACAAGTCACCATTCAAAAAACTTACACACAAGAAACCTAACTATAACTTCTGTAAGACTTTTGGTTGTGCTTGCTACCTAAATTTGAAACCTTACAATTGTCACAAGTTTACCTTCCATACTAACCTCTATGTTCTCAATATAAGGGTTATCTTTGTTTACATAGCTTAGGAAGAATTTATATTGCTTAAGATTTTATGTTTAACGAACAGATCTTTCCTTTTTGAACCATGTTTCCCTATCATGTTCCCAAGTCTAATATATCAATTGAGTCTTTAACCACATAGTTTCTATCCATACCACTCACTAAAATTGTCCCTGGGTGTGAATACAATCTTTAGAGACCAACAATAGTGTCTTCACTAAGTGGGCTATCTCCAATTTCTCATCCTGCTCAAGACCACCATCAACCTATCATCACTTCAGAAGTACTTTAGTCACAGTCCAGTCCCCATCTTAACACTGAATTCAGTACTATACCTATCTCTCATAGTGAGTTAAATGAAGTAAGAGGGGGAATCGTACCTATAAATGTTCATCCTATGGTTACTCATGCCAAGGATGGAATCTTTAAACCAAAAATATATTTCATTCAAAATAGTGATAGTGTCAACGAAACTATGGCTCCCACAATTGTTGAAGAAGCCTTGTCCCAACCTGAGTGGAAGGCAGCCATGCGAGAAGAATACCAAGCCCTTATGAGAAACCAGGTGTAACATCCTGTTCTCATATTAAGGGTTAGGACTCGAAATTTCAGTACATATGAGCTCAAAGAGATATTAAGGAAATGCATTTTCTTGCTCATGCATAATGTTAGCATATATGCACGTGAATATTGAATCCTTGCACAAAAAT
>JAOTAY010000191.1:35665368-35686796 GCA_025629805.1 Erythroxylum baracoense
GTCACTCACTGAGTTCGCAAAACTCACCCAAAATTTGCAATTATTTTTCAGGACTCAGAAGAATACCCCGTTAGGCAGCGGGCGTATCTCTATTGCATATGAGTGAAAGAAGAGGTCGGGATCAGTTCGCGTCTGCATTGTATTTTTTTTATTTTATATTGAATTGTATATTCCGCAAATTTTTGTATCAATTGTAATTGAATATTACGGTATGTAATAATTTTTGGAATTTGAAATGTTTTGTATGTTCTGTATTTGTAATGGGCCAAATGGTTATTGAAAATTCTTTTGATTGTATTGTTATGTTTGAAAAAAATTGCAAATAGAATGGGCCCGATTTGGTTATCAATTTTCGCACTTTATGTTGTGGTTTTACAAACAAAAATTTACTTATACTGACTTTCTAATGATTGAGTGCATTAGCACGCCATCCTCACGGGGCACGGACTCGAATATCATCAAAGATGTCAGATTCGGGTCTTGCGAGAGTGGGGTGCTACACCAGGCATGGTCGTTGATACCTAAACAGAGTAAAGAGAAAATTGTTACGTGCAAATGGACTCAGATGGTATTATCTCAAGACATAAGGCTATAGTTGTGGCAAAGGGGTTTCTCCAGACTGCAGGAATAAACTATTTTGAAACCTTTAGCCTTGTAATGAAATTCAACACGGTAAGGTTTATTCTCGGTCTTTCTATGACAATGCATTGGAGTCTTAGAAAAATCGACATTAACAATGCTTTTTTAAATAGGGAACTCAAGGAAGAAGTATTTATGGAACAACCCGATGGTTTTCAAGACAAACTATTTCCAAATCATGTTGTCACTTACACAAAGCCATCTATGGTTTGAAGCAAGCACCACGTGCTTGGTTCCAAAAACTCAAGGAAGTCTTGTTAGAATGGAAGTTTGTACATTTAAAATGTGATACATCTATGTTCTACTATCATGAAGAACAACAGTGTTATTCTTATCATCTATGTTGATGACATTATTGTCACGGGAAATAATACCATCCTCATTGGGCAAATTATTTCAAGACTAAATTCAAGGTTTGCACTCAATGACCTTGGTAAACTTTCCTATTTTCTAGGTATCAAAGTTGATTGCATTGAAGGCACTCTACATCTCTCACAAACGAAGTATATTCTAGACATCTTAAGGCAGACACACATGCTTAACTCTAAACCGTGCCCTGCACCAATGATCACAGGTCACAAGTTTGTAAAAGAAGGAGGAAAATTGATGCAAAACTTAACCATTTATAGAAGTATCATTGTCAATCTCCAGTATGCCATAATCACACATCCAAATATTGCATATGCAGTAAATAAGTTGAGTCAGTTCATGCAATCACCTTCAGAAGACCATTGGCAAGGAGTAAAGCATATCCTACGATATTTAAAAGGGACCTATGAATTGTGATTATGTTACAATGCTGAAAATGTGTCAAGATTACATAGCTTTACAAATGCTAACTGGGCCACTGATCCAAATTACCGCAACTATCTTATCGTGTTCAATAACAACCCAATTGTTTGGAGCTCTAAGAAGCAATAAGGTGTATCACGATACAGCACGAGAAGTGAATATCGAATGCTTGCTCAAGGATGTGCAGCGCTGACATGGTTTAGATCACTCATGAAGGAATTAAAATTCATTACTCAAATGACTGCAACTCTATGATGTGATAACAAGAGTGTTATATCTCTCTTCCATAATCCAGTCTTGCATAGTAAGTCTAAACACATTGAAGTTGATGTTCACTTCATCCGCGATATGGTCAACAGTGGAGTAATTCGTGTTGAATATATACCTTCTTCTGAACAACCAGTGGATGATTTTACTAAGGCTATTTTTTCTCAACAATTCCAATATTTGAGAGACAAACGAAAACTTCAAGGGAAGTTTAGTTTGAGGGGGAATGTTAGAAAAGCAGTAAATTCAAGACCAATGAATTAAAAGCAAGTGGTGGACAATTGTAAAGAGAGGAATAACATATTTCTATTTTGACAGCCTTATTTCCTTGGCTTGTAGTTTGTACTAGTGTCCTTTGATAGGTCATATTTTGTTACAACTATGTGTATTTATTTCCTCCTAATGATAGAATGAGTAGAGGTGTTGTTTTATCACTTGTCATCTTCCTGTTCTCATAGATCTCCCGTATCATTCTGTTCTCTCATCGTTTTCTCACTGTCTTCATAACTTATTGTAATATCAAGAGAGCAGACAAGTAGCCAACTAGTGGGATTAGATTGAGGACATATCATCAGAACAAATATCACAGGATGCGACAGAAGCAGTGTTACACCATTTCCATGTTCTTTAGGTTTTTCAAATTTGTGGTAGTTTTTCTTGGATCAATGACAGTGTACATACCTGCTGATTCACAACACACGCAGCTCTACATATTCATGGCAGAGATGATGAACAGACAAGGAGACCATTGTCATGAGAAAAGGGAACAGTCGCAGTTAAAACGGGATTGGAGACAGGAACAGAGAAATAGGTCTATCTTAAAGAAACGACAACAACCATTATGTGATATATTGGTTTTGGTGGTGGTTGGAACTCGGAAGCGTAATAGATGTTTCCTCCCATACGCACTTACATCCTTGTCCAATTTGATGAACTGACTAACCATCCAGGAATGTAGTTTATATACAACTACTACATGTGCTGTGTGCAACTTTTATGTGTTTGTTATGGATTGTTTATGTTGTCTTTAGCTTCTCTTTTCCCATATGTGGTTTTGTAGCTCTTGATTTTGACTACATGGAAGACGCCCCATTACTGAATCTAGCTAGGAGAAGGATGAACATGTGGGCATAGTTCAGAACTTTGACATTTCCTATATTCCCAAATGATCTTCTCCTTTTTCTCGAAATTATATATAATGTTATTAGAAACTGACATGGTGTGTGTGGTAGAACAAAAAAATGAATAGTTTATTCAAGGTAAAGGACGGAAATGAAACTGTGGATGATATCAACTCAAAGGACAGCTGCAAAGCAGACAGGGGCTTGGAGAAAGCCAAATAAATATTGTACATTAAAATATGGAACTTTTTTATTAGAATAAGATCAACACAATGGGCAGGAAGATCTCAGGCAGGATCTCTTCTATTTAAAAAAGGGTCGCGGAGTTGCATATGAAATATTCCAACATCAAGTTTGTTATTTCCTTTCTCATCTCTGAACTTATCTGACTCCCCATAACCTGATTACACCTTCAAGTCCACATTGAGCCAAAATTTTGTGTTTAAGCCTGAGAGAAGTAGCTAGAAGCATACATATCATGAAGAATGGAGCATTGTCTGAACACTATGGACATGAAAGCTTTGTCCTCATTTATACCAAAGCCATTTTCCAAGATTTAGCTTCTTTCTTCATCGTGGATTTGCAGATATTCAACCTAAACACATCCCATTATTTGATCTATGTCGGATAGTATCTTGTAAGAGAGATAGCCTCCCCAGTTAGGTGCATACATAGTACTCTTTTGTCCTGCTTTGTTGAAAATGTATCAAATTTGTAGCTTACGACATTATCTTGGCGACTTCTAGACTTTATCAGAAGTTAGTAGTCAACTTCTTTCAAGACATTCGATTCCATGTATCGCGGATTGCCTACAAGAGATGGACCTTTAGCGCAATTAAACAGGAAGGTCAAGTTATTTGTTTAACAGGTGATCTACATCTTTTAAAGCAGACATTTCCTCTCGAAGTCACAATCCTTACGGGATTAAACTATTACGCTCTACTAAAGGAAGTTGGGAGAAGCATTCATGCAGAAGAAGAAATTGAACACAACTGCATAATAGATGATGCTGTAAATGTCCAACTCCATCACTGCCAGCTTCCCTCCAATCCCAGAAAAACGAAACTCATATATCATATAATGGACTGCAAGTTTTGGTTCCCTATAATGAAACAATTTGGTCTTCAAAGAACATTATGAATCCCATCAGGAAACAGAAAAAGAAAATTTGCTCTAGCGTTGAGTTGGACAGACCATTCTTAACATTTAAGTGTGTTCTGGTAAGTTAATAAATTTTAGGAGATAGATGGCAAGTAGTGATATAAAAGAGAGCATGGGCCTCCATCAATGTACAAGGACTGAGCACTACTGCACAGTGGCTGTCTAAAAGACACAGCAATCTGTAGCTACTATTCATGAGAAATGTGTTACAGGTCTTACGAGAGAGAACCCAAAAGTTAGCTTAAAGAATGGAAGAGCCTATAAGCTTATAAACTCTATATCAGGCTTTCTTATTACTGTTGGGGGACAATTAGACCGTAACACAATGGAATTAAATTTTAAGGACATGAAATTTATTTCCAGCTGCTTTTTCTCTCAGGATGTCTCCCATTGCATTGACTGAAAAGGAAACTTGACCCCCAAAAAAAAAAAAACTAAGAGTGAAGAAGGAACTTCAGACCCTTTTGAGATCCATTTCTTAAACTTTGACACCCCTCCCAGTACCATCATTTTTTTCTTTTTGTTTTATAGCAGTTTCACCAGCAACACCCTGCTGTGGCAGCAAGCAATGCATTTTGACCTTATCTCACGCGTTCTCATCTCTTCACTCAAAACCACCTGAAAAAAGAATCTAACTTTTACTTAGTTCGTGTAAACTTGGAAAGGAAATAAATGTGGTGAAAACGGGATCCGAAAAAGAAACTAAAATGTACACGCGCTAAAATATATACACTCAACTGTTTATTATGAAATTATTGGTTTCCAGATGGAGCAGGCTGTGCGTAGCCGAAGTGATGATCTTGATATGCAGATCTTCCTCCAAGCACCTTCTACCGTCATTCATATAAATCATCATAAAAAACAAGTTAACCATGATAAAAGCCACTACTTTGACAATACTAGGCCAAGTACCTGAAAATGAGTAGCTGAGAATCCTTGTGAATAATCCAAGGCACTCTCCATTGAAGTTGGTTTACTGTTGAAGGCAAAATTATTCTGAAAGAATCACGGTTTCAAGGACAACCAAACCAGACTACAATATCAGTCCCATGAAGTATGAGTATAATAATAAATATATATAAAAACATGTACCAGGTATGTATTATCAAAGACAAACCTTGGAGAAGTTGAATGCAGGAGAGCTAGCAGTATCATCAAGACAAGAAGGCAGCTCTTCATTAACCTGTCTACTGTTGTGGTCCTTCTTTTTCTGCCTTCCGCCACCAGTTTTAGGCAATGTAGTAGTAGTATTATTCTTCAGTGCAGAACAGAAATATAAATTGTCGTAGTTGAAGCAGCCTTTATTTTCCAGGAAGTGAGGTGGACCAGAAGATGCATCAGACACCATGGACAAGTCCTCATCTTCTTCTCCTTGTTCTTCCACCACTACTATTTCATTTTGTTCCTTAATATTCGTCCCTTTACCACAAAAACCACTACTCCTTGAATTTACAAACTTATCGTAGGCTTTATCTTGAGAGAGCAAAGATTGTTCCAAGTAAAAGGTCCAACCAGACTCACAATCACTACCGCATTCAGAGGCCAAAACGTTCATGTTTGATACTCTATAATCTCAGAGAAAACACAGAAAGGTCGTTTCTCTTGGATGAACTTCCTCTTTATTATTTACCAAAAAAACTTCCTCTTTATTAAGGGGGCAGAGAGAGATTGTGTGTGTGAGAGAGAAAGAGAGGTAAAGGGTATAGAGATAGACACAGTGGGGTTATATGTCTCTAGTTATGTTCCCTAATTCTAAGTAGCTGTAGCAAGGCATTAGAAGTAAAGAAGTTTGGAGGGGGTTATGTGGAAAGAAAAGCCAAGAGAATCAGAGTCGAATCCAATACAGACTAAAATTGTCCTCATCACTATCAAACCCATTCAGGGGGTCTCTGCAAGAATGTATGAAAAAATGCCAGTTGTGGTGGGTTATAATGGGTACATGTAAAGAAGAGGTAAGAAAGAGAGAGGGAACCACGACCTCTTCACATGCTCGACAGCGAGGCACTGTGTACCCTCTTAACAAAACCAGGTACACGTCCATTTTCTCCGTCCACATTATATGGACACCTATCCTTGGTGTGCAGTAATACATCCAAAATATCAACCTCTATATATATAATCTTCCATTACCATTTCTTTTCTCTTTTTTTTTGGCTTATAAAGGGAAATTCTCAAAATAAAGGCAAATTAGGCTATCGCATAGCTCTGCGGTACACAATTCTTTGTTTGTTCCGATGAATAAAATCTAGAATTGATAATAGAGGCTCCCGTACACAATTCAATACGTACATCGTAAAGGTAATCAGTATGCAGATAACCTGACTGTCTTCGCAGATGAGGCTTGAATAAACTCCGCACACTTTTGTCGGAAGAGGGGAACTTCTTCTAAGGTTATGTAATTCTTTGATAAAATAAACAAAAAGAGTTCTACTTAACTAGCTTTAAGTTAACTTGGCTACCTTCTCTTCCTAGATTTCGGCA
The DNA here is from genome assembly GCA_025629805.1 of Erythroxylum baracoense. Lineage (NCBI taxonomy): Eukaryota > Viridiplantae > Streptophyta > Magnoliopsida > Malpighiales > Erythroxylaceae > Erythroxylum > Erythroxylum baracoense. Next base: position 35,671,830 of record JAOTAY010000191.1, read on the forward strand.
TCCTACTAATGTGATTGCTAACTAGCTTTAAGTTAACTTGGCTACTTTCTCTTCCTAGATTTCGGCATCCTACTAATGTGATTGCTATAGTAGTTGTGGTTGTCAGGTGGGTGGTGGTCCACTCAACGATAGCCTAATTTGCCTAAGCGCAGATGGAGTGTCCTCGATCGAGAATGGTTGCAATCAATTACACCACATGATCCTAATTTAAATATGTTAATTGTCTAACTTCTGTTTCTATAACAAAACAAATTCTTATCTATGTTCAATACTATTCTCTTCTCATATTAAGACTATATAATATTGTATGTCTCAACCCATGAATTCAATGTAATAACTTGATGAGTATTTGGTACGGAGTAAGAGGAACCCACCTTAATATGAAAAGAGGCATGGAGCAATTTGGAATGCAAAAGTAACTTTCACAAAAAAAGGAAGAAGAAAAACATGCCATGGTCATTCCTTCTTGGATCACTCATTTTACGCTCTATACTAATAACACCACTTACTCAAAACTTTGTTACGCTGCATTGACGTGTGATTTTAAAATGTATCAAACACTTTTGGAAATGTTATAACGCTAAAAATTCTACTCATCTTTTTGTCAATAACGTGATCTCGATTAATAATTCTTTCTACACCCTGAATTACTTCATTAAAAGTTAGTTAACATACTCTCAATTATATCAACAAATGTAGCATTTTAAATGAGATGATAAAAGTAACACATTTTTAATTTGAAAAATGATAAGTAAATTTTAATTAAAATCAAGCAAGTTTTATTTATTCATTTTTTAAGGAGAAAGAAAACTGATTACTTATAATATTTTTCTAATTTTTAAAGAAGTACATAGAATTAAGCAAATAAATTAATAAAGAAGTAAATTTCAATTAGCATTTCACTTATTTCCTTGCATGAATGTAGTTGGACTAGGTTGTAAGTATATGGAAATTTTCTCTTATTCTGGACTAGGTTGCAAGTAAATTTTATCTCACGTTTCATCTACTTCTCTTATCCCTCAACTACAAATTTCCCAACTTCTCCTTCTCCCTCCCTCAACTCTCCTCTTTTAGTGTCTTACTCCATCTTACTACATCTCTTATCCCTCTTTTTAGCAACGCTCAGGAACTTTAAGTTAAGATAGTAGGGCTCCTGTCTAATTTACTTATTTATCCTTTTTAAATTGTATCTAATTTCTTGCCTTCTACAAAATGTCAACCCCTGGGGAGCTTAACTTTCCACCACGTCAAAAAAGATGCTTTCCCTCTTAAGTCCCACATCTTGTTAGTAACCATAACCCATCCCCTAGTATCCTTACCAGTCAAGGCAGAGAAAACCATCTCCTAGGTCTAGGTATAGATGCTTTTCCACTTTAACATAGCTCAGGACTAGAATGAGGTTTTTCCAACACCCAAGGTGATCTTCCCTCTCCTCCCAAATGCTCCTAGAATAAATTTCTAGGGGATTTGTCTTTGATAAAGAAACTAGAGTTCTTCCCTCCCTCTTCCTCAAACGAGAACAATATAGTGTGCCCCCCGCTAGAAATCCTCAGTAATAGTGCTCAAAGTTAGGAGACTCCACTTATTGGCTTATTCGTTAACAAGAAACCTAGCTTCCAAACTATACACTCTTAGGCTACAAAGTACTGGAAGGATTCTGATCTCCAAGAAGATCTCTAGGATGAACAAGGTTTGCTTATCTTTATTTTCCAATATACTACTAATGCTTAGAAAGTCTTAGATGCAGGCTCCTAGTATATGCTAGATAGGCCTTTCTTTGTACAGAAATAGAAGTTGAGTATCATGGTCCATGATCTCAAAACTAGGCACATTCATAGCGTTCCATTAAAGTACTGGTCAAATCTTGGCCTAAGCCATTTGGCTATTTATATGGGAAAACTACAATATCGTTTAGAACAATTGTTTATGCTTGATTATGTATTAAAATAAAAATGGAGGATGAGCTACCTGAGAAAATTCCCCTCATGCACCTTAATGAAAATGGTGTGCTTTTCAAAGACTCGCCATTAGTTATGTACTAATGGCATCCCTTATTGAAGCATCTTATTAAACAATGGCTTCCCACTGGTAAAAGGTTCAAGTTTGGGAGCTACTGGAACTAATGAATGTAAATGAAGAAATTCCTAGGCAAGATTAGGAGGTCTTTAATCCAGTGTAGGTGATGACTCGCAAGGCCCACAAGCCCCTTAAGTCCCAAAAAGTTTCGAGCTCAAACCTTAAAAAAAGATAGCCTTATTATAAATTGGCTCAACAAGCCTAAATGATTAGTCCCTCAAGCCAGTAGAGCAAATTTATTAGAAAATCGTAGAGTTTGAGACCGCTCAACTCGATCTTAAAGTATAAACTAGAGTTAACTTCTTAATCTACAATAAAGAAGATTTAAACTAAGGTGATCAGATGGTCAGGAAGAAAAGCTAAATCAAGAAAGGATGCTTCACCTCTCCCCAAGTAACTCTTCTAGTATGGAATAATAAGGTATCAATGACCCTAGGAAATAGAAAATTCTTTTTAATATGTTAAAACCTTAAACCTAGTATGGTAGCACTGTTGGAAACAAGGCTCAAATTTGGTCAATGCTTAAGCCTTATTTTTGTTGATGAGGATTGACCTATTATATCAAAACAAGAATGACATCAAAATGGACATATTGTCAAGCATATGACCTTATGGAAATTAGAATTAAGAGCACACAATTTACTAATCAGTGTATTCACATTTTGGCCTCTTTTAGAGGGATAGGGGATATCAATATATATTTGGTCTATGCCCATAATTATAGCTTCCAAAGATCTTCACTTTGATTCTCACTAAAGTTGTTCGTCAACTCAGTAAGTAATCCTTGGATAATAAAGGGTGACTTTAATTGTATTTCACACTCCTTTGAGGTCAAGGAAGCTTTTACAATAGAAAAACCTTATGAGGAGTTCAGGAACTATGTGGAAGATATGGAGTTTACAAGCTTCAAGGGAGAAGGATTCTTCTTCATGTGGTGTAACATGTAGAATGGACAATACTTCATTCATAAAAATTTAGGTCGTGTGTTTATGAACCAAAATTGGCTCTAAACTTTCTAAAGCAGTAAAGTAACATACAAGCATCATCTCTGCTCAGATCTTACTTATCTAGAGATTTATAAGTTGGAAGGTTATCACCGTAGACTTACCACCTTCAGATTTTTTTACCTACGTGATCATCCTAGTCTTCAGAAATCTATAGCTAGAGGTATAAACCTTGATTGCATTGGAACTAACATGTATATGTTTTATAGGAAATTAATGGCAATTAAGGAAGAAATCAAAAGACTTCCAATTATCTCTTCCTCAACTGAAACTAAAATAAACCAAGCTAAGGAGCTCCTTCTGAAATGCCAGGGTGACCTCTATAATTCTTCTCAAAACTTGTCTCTCTTGCAAAAAGAGAAGCAAGCCTTTGATAGTTACTCTTCATATTTGGAGGCCTATTACTTCCTCCTTCACCAGAATTCCAGGATCTAGCAGCTAAAACATAGTGACTCAATTTTAGTAGTTTTTATAGATCTATCCTCAGAAGGAGAAAGATGAATTCCATCCCTTCACTAGTGACAAAAGATGGCTCCACATTCTCTAAATAGGCCAAATTGATTTTCTATACAGCATCTTACTTCAGAGCCCAATTGTTAAAACAAAGGACATTTATGTTATCTATGCTTACAAACTTTGTTCCTAACATTATATTTGAGCACCATAAACAATTTCTACTCAAACCTTTCACCCCGACTGATGTAAAGGAAGCTCTCTTCAGTATAAACCCATCCAAAGCTCCTGGTCTAGATAGATTCATCGTGAAACTTTTTCAACTTAACTGGGAGCCCCTCAACCCCTTATTGACTAGTGTAATCCTTGAATTTTTTTAGAACTCCAAATTGCTTAAAGCATGGAATAAGACTTTCCTATATCGGTACCTAAACATCAAAATGCTAATAGATTAGGAAGTTTCCGGTTGATTACATGATGTAGCACATTTTGTAATACCATCTTGAAGTTAATTACATTAAAATTGAAAATTCTCCTCTCTTTAATCATTAACCTCAATCAATATTCTTTCATTTTGAGGCATACTATTAGAAACAACATTCTTTTAATGAAGGAACTCCTTAAAAGTTATCAAGCTAAAGTGTCAGGCTTCACTTGTACTGTCAAAGTAGACTTCATAAAGGCATTTGATAAAGTTCATTGTGATTTTACACTTTCTACTCTTCACTTCTTTGGCTTCCCTTCCAAATGTCAATTCACTAAAGGTATTTAGATGCAACTGTAAAGCATATGAGAGCTAAATTGTAGAGATGAAGAGTGGGAGGATGTTGCTAAATGGTTATACAAGTTAAAGTCTCTCTTTAAGGACGATCGCTTATTGCTCATAGTGTGTTTTTATGAGCTCCCGCCACATATGGTGGGTATGTGGCGGGACCCACACTTATAAAAAATAATAATATAAAAAGTGTGCGCCCCGTGCACATGTGAAGATGGGAAGCTTGTCCAGGAAATGAAAATTGGTCAGTAGGACAGTTTGAATTGGTTTGTGGTGCAGTCTTCGGCATAGTTGGCGCAGATGCGTATTCGGCTAGTTTGGTGCAGCATTTGTGGAATTCAATTATGGACAAATTGCCCACAATTGCATGCAGCTTAGGTCCTATAAATAGAGGACCTGAGCCATGCATTTTTTGACAACAACCGAAAGAAAATCCAAGAGAAAGAAAAGGGAGAGAAAAATAGAGAGTTTATCTTGGAGAAAAAATTGTGAGGGAGAGAAAAACTTTTTTTTATCTGGACTACGGTCCTGTGGTTTTTTCCTTTTACAAATTTTTCACGTAAAAATTCTCGATGTCCCTACAGTTATTTTTCTTTGTCCATATTTTATTTTATCTTCTTTTAATTACACAAGAGGAGGTTGAGTTTATCCAGGATATTTTACCCGTGCTTCCGCAGTCCAACGCCAACAGAGTGGTATCAGAGCTACTGGTTGTGTAACGGTACTTTTGTGTAATTATGGGAAAGATTCGGATATGGAAAAATTGAAGTCTTCCAATTATACTTTATGGAAGATGAAGATCATGGATTACCTGTACTGCAAAGATCTTTATTTGCTGATTGTGAATAAAGGTGTCAAGCCACCCAAAATAGCAAATAAAGAATGGGATCCTATGAACCAGAAGGCCACAGCACACATCAGGAAATGGATAGATGTGAGCGTCATCAACAACGTCTCTGAGGAAGATGATGCTTACACAATTTGGACAAAACTGGAAGAGTTATTGGCTAAGAAAAATGCTCAGAATAAAGTTTTCACAATTCAAAAGCTTGTAAATCTGAAGTATAAAGAAGGTTAGGATGCTTCAGAGCATGTAAACAACTTCCAAGGACTCCTGAATCAGCTGCACATAATGAAGCTTCAGCTAGGCGATTAGGTGCAGGCTCTAATTTTACTAGGGTCACTACCAGACAGTTGGAATACCATAGTTGTTTCACTCAGTAATTCAACTCCTGATGGTAAACTCACTCTATAAGGAGTGAAAGACAACATTCTGAATGAAGAGACCAGGAGGAAGGGGCAAAGTGTAGCCAGTACCAGTTTTGAAGTTCTAGTCACTGAAAGACGGGGGAGAAATAAAAGCAGAACTCCTAAATTCAGTGATAGAAAAGGTAAAGGGAAGCTCAGAGGTAGATCCTAGTCAAGAATAAGCATCAAGTGCTTCTACTGTGACAAACCCGGCCATGTCAAAAGGGAATGCAGAAAATACAAAAGAGATCATGGAGAAGAGAAGAAGGAAAATGCTGGCATAACTGCCGTTGTATCCGATGGTGATGGTGATGTAGCCATTATTTATGATGATGGTTACATTAATTTTGTATGCCAAGATACTACTTAGGTAGCAGATTCAGCTGTCTCATATCACGTCACCCCTCAAAGAGATTTTTTCTCATCCTAAACCAGCAGTGATTTCGGCAATGTCAGGATGGGTAATAGGTGGCTAAAATTATAGGCATTGGAGATATTTGGTTGGAAACCAATACTGGATGCAAGCTAATATTGAAAGATGTCAGACACTTGCCATATGTGCGTCTACACTTAATCTCCACTTTTACCCTTGATAATGAAGGTTATGACAACCACTTTGGAGGAGGAAAATGGAAGCTATCTAAAGGTTCTTTGATTGTTGCCCGACGAGAGAAGGTTGGTTTGTATATGACACAAGTCAAGGTGTGCAAGGGAGAGGCAAATGCAGCTGAAGATGCCTCCACAGATCTATGGCACAAGCGATTAAAACACTTGAGTGAGAAAGGGCTCAAAATCCTTGCTAGGAAGAATCTTCTACCTTTGAAAGGTACGGATCTCAAAACATGCACTCATTGCTTAATTGGTAAACATAATAGAGTTGCATCTCACAGTTCACCACCTCATAAAAGATCTCATCAACTTGAATTGGTACATACTGATGTATGCTCGATGATTGATAAATCTCTTGGAGGAGCTTTGTACTTTGTTACTTTCATTGACAATTTTTCCAGGAAAGTGTGGGCATACTCTTTGAATACCAAAGACCAGCTGCTCAATTTGTTCAAGTCTTTCCATGCTAGTACTGAAAGAGAAACTGGCAAGAAACTGACGTGTGTCTGAGCAGACAACAGTGGTGAGTACAGAGGTCCATTTGAGAACTACTGAAAGGAACATGGCATCAAACTTAAGAAGATTGTTCCTAAGACACCTCAACAAAATGGTGTAGCAGAGAGAATGAATAGAACCATTGTGGAAAGAATCCGGTGCATACCCTCTCATGCAAAATTGTCTAAGTCCTTTTGGGTAGAGGCATTAAGAAATGCAATAGACATGATAAACCTTTGTCCATCAGTTCCTCTTAATCATGATGTTCCAGAAAGAGTATGGACAGGAAAAGATGTTTCATACAACCATTTGAAAGTTTTTAGTTATAAGGCATTTGTACATATTCCTCGAGATGAGAGATCCAAACTTGACAACAAGTCCAAGTGATGCATCTATCTCAGGAGTGGATGAGATGAGTTTGGGTATAGATTGTGGGATCTAAAAGCCGAGATGTGTTTTTTGAAGATCAGACTATTGCAGACTGTGAATAGTTGGATAATGCAAAGTTGATAATGATGTTGCTGATGATGATGATTGGGATCCAAAACCACCTACTTTGCAGCCATTTATGCCTCCTAATAATCAAGGGGGAGATATACAGAATGGTGGTGATAATGACGACGAGCCAGTAGTTGATGTCCCAGAGCCTGCTGCTGATGGTACTGATATTGTTCCTGAGCAAGCTACTATAGATCCAATAGATCAACCAAGATTAAGAAGGTCATCTAGACCACGTCAGCCTTCTAGTTGTTGGGAAATTATGCAATTTCCCTAAAAAATCATATTAGTAGGAAACAAAAGTGGAAGAATAACATACAATTTGATAACGGAGTTTGGCCAATTATGCCTACATCTCCGGAGATGCTGCAAATCTTTTATTAAAGGAAGAAATTATATAACACTCATAACTCAAGAAAAATACTCTCAATTTTCTCTCACTAAAACTTTTCTCTCTAAGCTTTAATCTTTCAAAACATTTTTGTTGTATTGTATATGCTATGGGATGGAGGAGGCCTTATATAGGCCTCTAATAACATTAATTGTCAAGGTTAGGCAGCCTAATGGCTGCTATTGCCTAACCATGACAAAGTTAGGCAGATAAAGTTAGGCAGCAGCCATTTTTGGCTGCTGCCGACTGCTGTCGCTTTGACTAATACTAGCAGATATCCTCCTCATCAGTATATTCTACTCACTGAAGGAGGAGAACCAGATTGTTATGAGGAAGCCATGACAGATGAGCACAGAAAGGAATGGTTACTAGCCATGCAAGATGAGATGAAATCCTTGCATGAGAACCACACTTTTGAGTTGGTGAAACTCCCAAAAGGAAGGAAAGCACTCAAGAATAAATAGGTGTATAGATTGAAGACAGAAGAAAACAGCTCACAAAGCACAAGGCAAGACTGGTTATGAAAGGATTCGGTCAAAAGAAGGGGATTAACTTTGAAGAAATCTTCTCACCGGTGGTTAAAATGTCTTCAATCAGAGTTATGCTCGGTATAGCTGCCAGTATGAATTTAGAAATCGAGCAGCTTGATCTGAAAACTTCCTTTCTCCATGGTGACTTAGAAGAGGAGATCTACATGGAGCAACCAGAGGGTTTTGTAGCTTATATGCAGATTGAAAAAGAGCTTGTACAGGTTAAAACAAGTTTTGAGACAGTGGTATAGGAAGTTTGATTACTTTATGGTGGAGCAAGGTTACAACGAAACAACCGCTGACCACTGTGTGTTTGTGAAGAAATGTTTTACTGGTGACTTTATAATCCTCCTGTTATATGTTGATGACATGTTGATTGTCGGTCGAGATCCTCAGAAAATCCAAAGCTTGACAGAATTGGGAAAGTCATTTGCAATGAAAGACTTGGGACCAGCTAAGCAGATCTTTGGCATGAGAATCACTTATGACAGGAAGAACCAACATCTTTGGTTATCACAGGAGCGGTATATTGGAAAAGTGCTGGAAAGATTCAACATGAGCAAGTCTAAACATGTTACCTCTCCACTCACAGGCCACTTCAAGCTAACTTCCAATCAGTGTCCTACAAATGGCGAAGCAAAGGAGGAGATGAAAAAGATCTCTTATGCTTCTGCGGTTGGCAGCCTGTTGTATGCTATGGTATGCAAAAGGCTAGATATTGCCCATACGGTTGGAGATGTAAGTCGATATCTTACAAATCCAGGAAAGGAACAATGGGAAGCAGTGAAGTGGATTCTCAAATATCTCAGAGGAACTACCAAAACATGTCTACGTTTTGGTAATGGAAAACTTATGTTAGAAGGGTACACAGATGCTGATATGGTAAGAGATATTGATTCCAAGAAGTCCACATCAAGATACCTGATGACTTTTGCAGGGAGAGTTATATCATGGAAATCAAAGCTACAAAGATGCATTGCTTTGTCCAGTACTGAAGCAGAGTACATTGCAGCAAAGGAAGCAGCCAAAGAATTACTGTGGATGAAAAAGTTTCTACAAGAACTAGGCTTGAAACAAGACGAGCTTGTTATGTATTGTGACAGACAAAGCGCAATTCACCTCAACAAAAATCCAGCATTCCATTCAAGATCCAAGCACATTAATGTGAGGTATCACTGGATTCGTGATGCTCTGGATATGAAGTCATTTCAGCTAAAGAAAATCCATACCGATGACAACAGATCGAATATGATGACCAAGGTGCTACCAACAAAGAAGCTTAACGTCTACAAAGGGATGGCAGGCATAGCTAAACCCCCTATATGTGCATGAGGGGGAGAATTGTGAGGTCCCACCATATATGGTGGGACCCATACTTATAAAGATAATAATAAAATAATAATAATAATAATAAATGTGGGCCCTATGCACATGTGATGATGGGAAGCTTGTCTAGGAAATGAAAATTGGCTAGTAGGAAAGTTTGAATTGGTTTTTGGTGCAACCTTCCGCACAGTTGGCGCAGACTTATTCGGCTAGTTTGGTGCAGCATTTGTGGAATTCAATTATGGACAAATTGTCCACAATTGCATGCAGCTCAAGTCCTATAAATAGAGGACCTGAGCCATGCATTTTTTGACAACAACTGAAAGAAAATCCAAGAGAAAGAAAAGGGAGAGAAAAATAGAGAGTTTCTCCTAGAGAGAAAATTATGAGGGAGAGAAAAACTGGTTTTTTATCTAGACTACGGTCCCGTGGTTTTTTCCTTTTACGGGTTTTTCACATAAAAATTCTCAGTGTCCCTGCAGTTATTTTTCTTTATCCATATTTTATTTTATCTTCTTTTAATTACACAAAAGGGGGTTGAGTTTATCCGGGATATTTTACCCATGCTTCCGCAGTCCAACCCCAACAGTTTTGGATGTATGGTTTACATATTATAGGCCAAAAGAAATGCTAGAATATTCTGCTCCTCTCCATTTGACTATAATGAGATCCTATGTAAAATATTAACTGGATTATGGAAATTATTCTTTAGAGAAACAAACAACTCAACCGCTCCAATTGGATTATATCAAGATTAAACATATATGTACCACCCTTCGATTGGGATAAATTAGTAAATGGGCATGTTATCCTTATGTAACTTAGCTTGTTTTGTTTTATAACATTGTTATACCTTAGTGAGGCTATTTAAGGCTTGTTATTAATATATTAATTTTTAATTTCCAAATAAAAAAGAATAATTGAATTCTATGACTTTGTTCTTTTTTTAATATACTCGCTTTTACAAAAAGTTAGAATTAATGTAATAATGTCTAATACTTCAATATATGTCTGAGTCTTGATCTAAAAGGTTAGGATTAATATACAAACATTGAGTACTTAATATACATCACCTTTTAAAACTGTAATAAAATATTAGTAGATAATAATAGAAATCCTAAAAAAATACAAGATTCTTTTATAAATTAATTAACTTTTTAATCTTTACAATTTTTAATTTTCTAAAAGAATTCTTTCTCTTAGACTTCCATTAAAAATAATAGTGAAATATAAGTAGCATGAATATCTCAAATTTTCAATTTTTTAGAAAAATTATTTCTCTTAGATTTCTATTAATTATTTTAATTTGAATTTAGGAGTTGGATTGAGTATTCATATCTGCAATAAATGATTAGTCTATATGTGATATTCATATAATGTGTGTTTGTCATTATTTTTTAATAGAAATCTAGAAGAGAGAGCTGTTTTTAAAAATTAAAAAATTACAAGAAAATTTTTAATTTCATAAGACTTAAGAAATTTTTCTAAAATTGCCTAAACTATAAGGGAGGTTGTACCTTTTATGCTAAGCTAAACATGAAATTTGAATATAACATTTTGATCATAATATATCCCTAACATTTCATAGCATTCAATTTAAATGTTTTTAAAAACATTCTAAATAGACCTTATATGGAAAAAAAATTAATGGATTTAAACTTCCATAAATTAAATGTCACATCAATATTGATGCGACACTTATTATATTTTTAAAATATGTTGGTAGGCCCTAGCAATAAATACAATTATTTATATTTTATAATTAGAGAAGTTAATTTGTAATATTAATTTTTAGGTTAAGTTATTAATTAAAATTCCTAAATTTTATAATCAAGTAACCATAATTTGTTTAAACCCCAAACTAGTACCAAATCCCTATAAATTTCCTAATTTCTTCAACACTTCTCCCCTTTATTTCACAGCTCCTTGATTTCTTTAACGCTCAATCTTTAGCTTCTTCAACATAAATCCCTAATTTCTTCAATTTTTCTCCCTTCACTCGCATCTTGCACTAGATTCCATTTATTTTTTCTCTAGCACCAGCTTTGTTATTCCTTTCTCGCATATCACACTAACCTCTTCCTCATGTGATGACCAGCGTAATTTGTGTGCAAAGTGCTTACTTTAGTATATATTTCCTCTCTCGCATCTCCCACTTTGCTTTGGAAATGGCTTGTGTGCAAAGTGCATGGTTTAGTGTAATTTATTTTGAATGCTAATTTTAGTGAATAACTTCTTATGTTTGATTAAAAATAAAAGAATAAAAATTAAAAATTTTGGGTATAAATCACTCTTATTACAATTTTATTTATTATTTTCTTCATTTTTATGGTATTTATCTAACATCTAAATTCATAAGATGGATGAATTATGACTTTTAAGTGATTTGTTGTAACATAGAATGTAGGAGGAAAGGCACTTGATTGTGGAATCAATCTCAAACAGCTAATGTAACTTGAGGGTTGTTTAGATATTCTCTCTCTCTCTCTATATATATATATATATGTGTGTGTGTGTGTGTTTGTTTGTACAGGTATGTAACTTTATGGTCTTAATTAATAAATGCTATAGCCATAAGGAATATTTGATTAATGTATTCCATCCTTCAAGTTTCAATATTCTCTTTTATCTGTGAGTGGACTAAAATTATGAGAAAAAAGAACTAACTCCCTTATGATCATTACCATAATTGAACTAAAGATAAACAAATAGGCTAAAGAATATTCATTATTTTAATTTAACTGTCATATATAAGTTCGATATTGATAAGCTCTAGTGTAATCACTTTCAATATTGTGACAATATGCCTACGAGTTTTACGTCTATATGATGCAATAAATTATATTACTTGCAAGTATAGAATGAGTATAATTAGATTTGATTACTTAGTTTCATGCACCCTCGATCATTCATCTTAAAATTTTGCATCATTATATGCTTGAATTTATCAAACATCATTAAATTTATACTAGTATAATTAAATCTTCTACATATAGACACATTATAAGAAAGTCAAGTTACTCCCTATTTTTATATAAAGAGATGGCTCATTTTGCCTTCTAAAAAACATATTTTGTTGGAGATAGGAGTCAATCTTTATGATTCATGCATGAAGGGCTTGCTTTAAGCTATATAACGACTTTCTAAAGTGATAAATTTTTTCTTCTTAGTCTTTAATAATAAAACCTTGTCATTATTTTATATATTCTTCTAAATCATCATTTAGAAATGCAGATTTCACATTAAGCTGAAAAACTTCTAACTCTAATTATAAAGCCACAATTAAAACAATTTTAATAGTCCCCATATGAAAATTCAGAGCAAATGTTTCACTAAAGTCAACTATAGGATGTTATAAATAGCCTTTTGTTACCAAATGAGGTTTATACTTCTGCATACTTCCATTTTCATTGAATTTCATTTTATATACCCACTTCAATCCAATCAAATCTCTTCCTTTTGGCATGTCTATATGCTCCTATGTATGGTTTTTTTTTTAATGATGGCCATTTCCTTCATTCATTATCTTTCTCCATACTTCTTTCACAGCTTCATCAAAAGACTATAGTTCACAAGGGAAGAAAATAACATTACTTGACATATAAATATCAATTAGTGCACGCACCTTTCTTAAAGTTAGGTTAGAATCGAGGATTGAAGGATCGATTTCAAGTGGACTTGGTTAATAAGAAATTTCACTTGAGGTTTCTTATGTAATTAACCTATGCATAATTTCTCGTTGATGAACATTAATAGATTCATGAAGAATTGAACCTTCAAAATTTTTAAATTCTTCATCCTTTAAAGTACAACTTGCAAACTCATCAAACATCTCTAGATATTTGCAACTGATTTTTGTTTGGATTAAGAAGGCGATGACCCTTAGTTCATTATTCTAGACAAAGAAAATAAAATTTTCCTCTTTCCTGTCTAACTTCTCTTTTTCTGAGTAGTCTTTAAAGCTTAGGCAATGCAACCAAAAATTTTCAATTGATTCACCATTACTTTGCAACCATTCATTTTGTTGTGAATCAATTTGGTGGGGGAATGACGAAGAATGTGAACAGATATATAAATAAATGTACTGCAAAAGAAGTTTGGAAGGTTTTTACCTTGCAATATACTCTTTACCATTTCAACAATTATTATATTACTGCATTCAACCACGAATGGTCAGTTGTCTTTAAATCCTATTTTCTTGTAATACTGCATAAATAGCTTGTAAATATATTCACTACTATAATATAATATAAGTACCTTAAATTAATTTTTGCTTTATTTTTCTATAAGCAACAAATCATAAAGAGTTCGGAAAATCATCTAACTTTTTCTCCTAGAAGTACAATCATATTATTCTTGTATATTCATCAACAAAAAGGATAAAATATCTCTTGCCACAAGAGATAAGATCCTTGACGGTCCCTAAATATTAGTACGCATAAGTTCTAAAGGGGCACGTGCTCTTTATAAAGGTTTGGAAAATGGAAGATGACATATTTTTCCATATCACAAACTTTGCTAATTTCTCTAATTTTAGATAAACCAATCACCATGTTCTTCCTTTTAAAAAGTTATACCACTTGATAACTGAGATGTCCATATCATAAATGATTGAGAAAGGTTTCATTAACTTCTTCACTTCTTAAAACTAAATTCTGATTTGTCTTTAAAAAATTAGAAAAACATTATTAGAGAGCCTTTTTTTCCGTACAATGATTTGCTTATTTTTCTTATCAATGATAATGTATAAATTATTATAAAACATTTGTTTGTAACACTTCTTTAGCATATATTTAATGCTTAACAAATTATTAGCAATATCGAAAGCATATAGCACATCATATATAAACTTTTTAACATCATATTTGGACTAGAACCTAATGACACATTTTCCTTTAACTTTTACGATCTTGCAATCACCAATTTCTACTTGAAAAGAAAATTTTTCATTAAATTCTTTAAATGCTTCTCGATCTCCTATCATGTATTTACTACTTCCACTTTCAGCTTACTTGATATATTGGTTTTACTGTATAGTATTCATACAAAAAATATGAGTTCATTTTCTACTGAGAAGTAGCTACTTCTTTAACATTTTCCTTTTTATCATTTTTATCTTGATACCATCAAATCTCTTAAAAAGTGATTTGAGATTTAGGCTTCGTTTGGTAGACAGCCAATCAGCTATTTTTTCAGTTGATTGGCTGTCTAGGGCTGTTTGACTTTTCAAATAGCCATAAAAGTTGTTTGGTGAAGAGCTTTTTTAATGGCTGTTAATATATAAATAGCTAAAAAAGAAAACGCTTCGTTAATAAGCTAAAAATTTTACTATTAAAAGTCAATTTTACCCTTTATGTAGTTATAGGTTAGAAATAAAATATTACCCTTAAATGAAAATGAAAATAGAAAGAGTTGTATAAATTTTTTATAAATGATGAAATAGTACAGATAAACATGACTTTTTTAAAATCTAAATTCTTATAAGAATATTCAACAAAATACTAAGATATATAATATTCATACCCTTATAATTTTTTTGAAGTCATGTCCTCATAAGTCATT
>JAOTAY010000191.1:35706733-35729606 GCA_025629805.1 Erythroxylum baracoense
GGCAACGGGAGTAGACTTACTGCACACAAGTCAAGGATAGAGGTCGGGATCAGTTCGCGTCTGCAATGGTTTTCTTTACTTGTCACTGAGTGTTTGTGTATGTTCTGTAAAAGTGTTACATTATTTGTAAGCGATTTGCAATAATTTTATAAAAAGATTGTATTTTGAAATTTAATGGGCCCAAGTGGCTAATAAGAGCTTCTGTTGATTATTATTGTGCTGTGCCAAATTGTTTTAAATAAAATGGGCCAGTTTGGATTATCCACCTTCTGTAATTCATTTCTCGATTAAAATGTGATGTGTTTTGTTCTACATTGGCGTAAGCAAAATGTTTTGAAAAAGAAAGAGTGGGCCCACATGAGTGACAAGTGTAAAGAGTTTACAAAAAAAAAATTTATACCGACTTTTGTTTAGTGAAGTGATGTGACACGTCATCCTCGCGGGGCACAGACTCGGGTATCACTGTCGATATCGGGTTCGGGTTCAGCGGGAGTGGGGTGTTACACCAAAAACCTAAGATGTTACAATTCTTGTGAATTATGAAATTCCTATAAAATTTTCACCATTCGACTAAACATTACAAAGAGCTTAATATTTGGAATCGAATTTTAGTTGACTTTTATTTAAAGCTTAAATCTTCTTATAGTTATAAAGGTTGGTAGGCAATAATATGGTTCGGATCATAGATATATTTCCTTAATATTGACACAGATATAAACATCATGAAAATATTAAGTGCATTAGTAAGACCAAATGACATAGTTAATTAGTAATATGAATCCAAATTAAATTCATCGTTTTAGATTATATAAGTTTATATAACATGCAACTGATAAATTATTTTTACTAACATAATTACCAATAATATCTATAAGAGCAAAATCCTTTCCTAAAATATGAAATCGATAATCCATAAGTCATTGGTGTGATTTTATCTAAATTTTGGTTATAAAAGATAGACATAGATGGTGTAAGTAATTAAATTCACTTAACATCACATGATTACATAAGTGCTTCCGAATCTTGGTCAACTTCTTCCATTACAGGTCATATACGTTATCAATAATATATTGTATGTTACAAGGTGCATATCACATATAAATATGAAGCTACTATAAAAAATGATCCAAGATGCCATTCCTTATACCACAATTCTAGCACACAACACATGTAAATTCCATAGTTGTTTTATTCATCAATAGGCATACATACTCAAAGTGTTATCCGATCTCTATAATTCAATTCAATAACAATGTATAATAAGAAAATATTCAAAAAGAGATAAACATAATGATTTTGTTACTTCTTTTGTTGCCTTGGGAATTCTGTTACATAAGTGATAGAATAAATGGTTAACAAAACTTTATCTTTGCATTCCATACTAAAATAAACCAAAACTTGCCATAAGACATATGTCTATCTCTAACCAATATTATGTTAGGCATAATGTAATGAAACACACACACACACACACACACAAATTAGGAGTAATAGCGGTATTGTGTCAAAAGGAAAATTTTAACGAGAAATAGACAAAACTAATGCCAACTCAAATAAATCAAGTAGGTATTACTAAGGAAAATGAAACATGTTAGACATATCCATTCAAAAAAATCCATAAGAGGGAAAATTGTTAGATAATTCAAAACAAGTGAAAAAGCTCTTAGAGTAGGCTCCAATATGACAAAAATATGTAGAAAGTTTCTTAATATATAGGTATGAAATCCTATTAATAATCATTATAGACAGTGGCACATAACTTATATATCATTTTATAATCATTATAAACATTCCAAATTACAAATCATGTTTATCATCCTTTTACAAAACTTTCATCGAACACTTAGTACGCTATTAAAAAACAACACTACTTTGTTTCAAAACTACTGATTGTGATGCACTATCACAACCACACAACAACAAACAATGACTCAATAACAACCCAAATAAACGTCCCGCACAACTCAATCCATACTAAAATCAACATATCTAACATAACCGTTCACATACAAATATTACAAACACAAAAAATAACGCAAGACTAGAATATGGATAACCAACCTCCACATGAAAATCCCAACATAATGGAAGCAATGGAAGAATGAAAGAAGATCAACAGATGGAAGAAGATGCGTGTAGGAGAAAAACGAAAGCCATCCAAAACTAGAGAAGATGACCGAGGGACTTCGGGTGTTAGGTTTTTATTAATTATCAAACGACATTGTTTTACCATAAGTCTAAAAACATTGCCGACGTCATTTGCTTTTATCAACGGAATGACAACTCCGTCGGTAATTTACCGACGCCAAAATAATCCGTCGATAAATGTCGTCGCTCATTGCTCCTACCAAACATTACTGCCTATTTTCCCATTAAATTTTGCTATTCCATCGCGAAATTCCATCGGCAAAATTTCACGAAAAAAATTCCCTTTATATTTACCGATGAATTAATTTTCAGTAGGGAAATGTCATTTTTTCTGACAAGTTTACCGACAGAGTTGAGGATCCGCCACTAATTTGCTACGGAATATTTTTGTTGCTAATTTTGTATCGGTAATCTTTAATTTTCTTATAGTGAATACAATATATGCTTTCTCCTTGCTTTTTAGAAAATTGCTTGGCGTACAGGCATATTTTACACATAATACTTTGAGATAAGAAAACCAATTAGATTGAGAAATCTTAACTCATTAAGTTGTATTTATGTCTGTAATCTTTGATACCGGACTATTTACATATCGTGTACACTAGTTTCTAAGAAAAACTATGTCCGATCCAGCAGGCAAGATTTATGAGTACGCTGTTTGGCCAAAGACAAGAGACAGAAAAGAAAGAAATGAAGAAAGGAGAAGGTGACAATTCATGCACAAGAACAACGTCTCATAACAAGTTTGTTGAGCTCTTTTATGCAAAGGAACAACGTCTCACAGCAAGTTTGTTGAGCTCTCTTACTAGTTACCAGTTTTGTTGGTCAAGTTATGGAGTTCCTTGCTATAAATCGGTCGATGAATCAAAATTTGGTCCAAGTTTGTGCAGTGAGAATAGGGATTTTGTTTCTGCCGCAGGATTTGAGATGGTAGAGCTCATGATTCTTGGTGCTCAGATACTGAAAAAGATTCATAAGTCTCCAGTGTTATATATGAGAAGTTTCTACACGAATTTGAAACTACTGTGGACACCTAACTGCAGATTCATGGAAATGGGACTTTAACTGTTCCTTAATCATCTCTTTGTTACATTGCATGGCAACAATTTTTGTTTGCATTTACAACCATATCTGTAAAACAGTTGAATCTGTAGTGGAGTTTGTGTTTCATATTATTTATTTAGGATTTCTCCATTGGTCTTAGTTTTTATTTGAATAAAGGTATCGCTGAAGAACGTAAAGACAGACGGTGGTAAGAAAGCATGAGAGAAACGAGCCAAGCTTACCGCACTTACAAATTTATCAAGAACGTAATAAGAAGATACAAAGGCTGAGTCTCCACTAATCCACTTTCATCGCCTCCTTGTGGCTAGAACACATGAAGCAGCAACCATGATAACTGTCATCGCAATGGAACTCATGTCGTCAAAAACCTCTTGGAACCTCATTTCCTGAAGTTCCCATATTGTTGAAACGAACAGTCGCACAGCTTCCATGACCACTACCAGGACTTCCATGTTTAGCGTATTCCTCCGCTCCAGCTAGAAACAGAGATACTTTCAAGTTAAAAGTAACCAACCAACTTATAGCATATTCCTGAACCCAACCAAGATAGTGAACAACTGAAGGTTAAGATGAGTTCAAAGTTGGTGAGTGGTGCAGTGTGAGTACAGCTTGGAATTGCGGCCAATGGAGAATGAGGATGAATAAATGCTGTTTCCAGGATGCTTCCTCGTCTAAGTTTTCAAGGATACGCAACGCAATTGGTCGCTTTAGTACGATTTATTCAAGCATTCATTTCATTTCATATGCATTAGATTATGCATGTTTGTGTTGATAAATAGGGAAAGTACTGGTCGTGCTAATTTCAACATTTTGCATAGGCTACGAGCGCTTTAAGTGAAGTTGTTTACTTCTAGTTTTGTGCAGATTAATAAGGGCTTTTATTATTTGTAAAATCTGAAAAAAGAGAAAATATTATTAAAGATTAAAAAACTCAACTGATTTAGCCGATTTGACCGTAAAATTTTTGAATCATTCAATTTTTCAGTTTAGTTTTTAACTTTCTGATCTGATTTATTTTAATGACTCTTATTGTTAAAAATTGATCAATTTATTAATTAGTTATTTTTTAAATTAATAAATTTTTATAAATTAAAATATATCTATTAATTTTTATTTGATAATATTTTTTTAATTAAAAATTAAAATTTTCTGTAATAAAAAATGGTAAACTTTTTAAACTCTAAATAAAATATTCCAAAGTAATTGGTTACTGTTATGTGACAATTGATATAACAATCTAATCAAAGGCGACAACGTGGAGATTGTAACCGCCAACCGACAATCTGGAAATTGGCCCATTTATTTCACTATCCTAAGAAGACAAAAACCATAATAAGCATCCCACCCAATACGGCTACGTTTTGCCACGCCATTCCTTCGTACTCCCAAACCAACGGCACGTGCAATAACAACAACTAATTTCAGACCACAGATTTTGCACTTTCCAATTGGCCCAAATCTACCACGCTCTCAAATAGCGCGTGAAGAACCGTAATAGAACAACATCCTGTGCTGTATTCTGTATATCAATATTATACATTATCTGAAGATTCGTCTTTGCAATTTTTAAATAAAGCGCGAGGGATTTGGAGTGGTTCAATCATTCAAATCGTAATACGAAACCCTAATTCGTTGTTTCTCTGATTCTCTCAAATAAGAAAAAGGCAAAGATGGGATTATGGGAAGCTTTTCTCAATTGGCTTCGAAGGTAATCTCTAGAAATGCAAAGTTTGCTTCTTCCTTTTCGTTTCTTTTTTTGTTTTTGTTTTTGATCTTGTTATTTTTTGGGGGTTAAACAAGGCTAATTGTGTTTTGTTGTTTAATTTAAGTTTTTGGTTCTACCTACAATAAAAAAAAAAATCGATGCTTCTTGTTTGATCTCTGCTTTTAATTTTGTGATTTCAGTCTGTTTTTCAAGCAAGAAATGGAGTTGTCTTTGATAGGTCTTCAGAATGCTGGAAAAACATCACTTGTAAATGTTGTTGCTGTAAGTAAAGTTTCTCTCATGAATCGCCTTCTCCTATATATATTTTTATGTATTTCTTTCTTATTTGGTTCTTTTTAGAGCTGATGGTCAATTTCTTCCAGACAGGTGGATATAGTGAGGATATGATCCCGACTGTGAGTCATCATAACAACTTTTCATTGTATTTTCTTGTCAGAGCATTTCGAAAGTTTTATGTTCTCATAACTTTGAAAATTCTGTTGTTATTTTCTTTTTGTTTGCAGGTAGGGTTTAATATGAGGAAGGTAACAAAAGGAAATGTGACAATAAAGCTGTGGGATCTTGGAGGTCAACCAAGGTTTCGCAGTATGTGGGAAAGATATTGCCGTGCTGTTTCAGCCATTGTGTAAGAATACCTTTCAACTATTTATGTACAAAAATTGTTTGCCATTTTCTTTAAGCATTATGGTCAATCTTCAACTCTCTAATGTACATAAACATCGGGAGCGTGAACCTTGTTGAGTTTTTCTAATGAAAATTATAGGTTAACCTGGGAATATAAGACAAGGTCTAACACAAGGAATCCTAGTGAAGCTGCTATAGTATTTGTGACTTTTGTTCTGTTTTTCCTGGTTATTTGTTCCTTTAATCTTCCTTTTCATCAAATTCTACTCTTTGCTATTGTAATCTGGATTTTTAACAGCAAAGCCCCTGATTTTACTGTGGATAAATGTCCTTCCCGTGTTATAAGAACTTCACCTACTTTGCAATTGTCATTCAATGCCATTACTATGGACACATCATCTACATCACTTACCGTGCAAGATCCTTAAGTTTTGTGGGATTGGATTCGAAGAACCTCTTAGTTCTAGTTTTTTGATTAGTTGTTGGTTCCCCCTAGAATCGTTATTCCTATAAAGCTTATATTCTTGAAGAGGTGAATGGCTATTTATAATCTGTAATGTGAACCTGTTGACATAGTCCTTACTCCCTAATGCGAGATGCATTTTTAGATTTGGCCCATTATCATTTTCATTGTTACATATACATCTCTGTCTCTCTCTCTCTCCCCCTTAAACAATTGTACTTGCCTCTGCATTCTTATATTTGAAAATTTTCACCCAGATGAAAATTTTACTTGTAAATTGCCCATTCAGATGTTAAATTTCTTTCTGCTCATCTTGTACATTCAAGCTCTAATTTTCTATGCTATCGACTATTACTGGTGATATGAGAATGATTTGGCTGTGTGTTACATCTGATTCTTGCGATTGCAGATATGTTGTAGATGCTGCTGACTATGATAACTTACCTGTCTCAAGAAATGAATTACATGACCTTTTAAGTAAGCCCTCGCTAAATGGGATCCCCTTGCTGGTACTTGGGAATAAGATAGACAAACCAGGAGCACTGTCTAAACATGAATTTACAGAACAGATGTAAGTAGCTCCTCAAAATTTACAGTGTCATGCTGGTGTTTGTGTCTGTGTTACAGATCAATCTTGTGGGACATTGTACCTCTTTATGATGCCCGTGATTTATTTCCAATTGATATATAATTTTTTGTTGCTCAGGGGCCTCAAATCCATCACCGATAGAGAAGTTTGTTGTTTTATGATCTCATGCAAGAACTCCACCAACATTGATACAGTTATTGACTGGCTTGTAAGACATTCGAAATCGAAAAATTAAGTATGAAATCTTCTAGTTTCTGAGTGGTGATTACTGGAGGGAAGACTGGTTGAAGTGGCATCTGCTGGATCTAACTGGGGTTGTTTATTGTCTGCCATGGTGTCATCTTCTTTTCGTGTTCATTTGAGTTGAAATCGGGTGTTGAGAATGCTTACTACTGTTACTAGATGCAAACTGGTTTTTGTTATTGTACAGGTATTAATTGGTGTGATTCCTCCTGGGTGTAAAATCATGCTGACTTATGTCATGGTTTCCAATAAAAAAGGGTATTTTCTTTGTTCTTTGTAAAAATTTGGTTTCATAGCATATAAACATTCAGCTATGTTAGACCTCTAGTCTCTGAAAAATACATTAGCAGTAGCCTTTTATAGTTAAATGGTGCAGTCAATTTGCTGTTTGCTACATTACACGGTCACTTAAATGCTTGTCAGCTGGTAATAATCATAGCGAAAAGCAAGCTTCTTCCCAAAAAAATGATTTCACTAATTAATAATTATATACTTAATTAATGTGATAAGACAACTTTTACTAAAAACAAAACCTACACAACCTTTTTAATCCTTTGCTGTAGAGGATCGTCATAAGAGCTGTTAAAACTACCTGCCGTAAGCAGAAATTAATAAATGATAATACACTAAATGCTTATTTATAGGCTAAGTAAAGAAAAAAGCAAAATCGTGTGATTTTAGTACAAGCCAAGTAGAACCGAACACTTGTCTTTCATTGCTGACTCGAGTCAAACCGAAGGCAGTGTTCTTGCTTTACTCTTTCTATTTGTTTGGCGAGAAAACCGAGGGAATGTCGATTTTCGAAGATTCATCTTTTCCGCTGTTTCCCGTTATCCAAATGGAGCATCTTCGCCTGTTATCGCGTTCAAAGTTATTATCTTTCTCGCCCGTTGTTTATTTCCTGATTGTTGAGTTTAGCTAGGTTTTGTTTCTCTTAACTCTCGTATTTTCCATGTTCAGTTTCAATCTCCCTTTCTTTTCTCTCCTGCATTTGTCTCTTTTCCTTTGTTCAAAACAATGATAAAGATCTTTCTGTGATGCTATACTTTTCATGTATAGTTTTTGTTTATGGTTTAGGCTTGTTGCGTATTTGTTCAAGCATATGCCTTTATACGTGCTTAAATGTAGAGTTCATCTCCATGTACATGTGCTTGGTATGATTTCAACTGGAACACTTAGTTGGGAGTGCTTGTCTTAGAAATTATTTGTGTATTATTTAATAGTTTTCCTGTAGTCTGATTACCCTTCTGTGTCTGTTTCTCAAGTGTTAAAGCACTGTGTTCAATTGGAATGAATCGTTCAGTTAGTATGCACATGCTCTTATCCTAGAGAGCTCTAGTAATGGATGTAGTGGTTGCAAACCTATGTTGATGTGCCGCTTCACCAAGCTCAAAGTGGAACGCCTATACTCTTTAGCAAGTAGTGAAATTGAACGGGACTGTGGCATTGACGATTCATGGACTTGGTGAACTTGGATTGCTTTGCGATTTCTACCTATTTTCTGTTGAACAATGCTTGAAAGAAGTGATAGAACTGCAAAACATGGGTTACTTCAGTACATGATTGTTTGATGGGGCTGTTTGAGAATCAAACTGGGGACCTTTCATACCCTAAGTGAAAGTTATACGATTAGAACATAGGCCATTGATTATTTTCTTTTACTTGTCTTCATCTTATTCCTTTTATTGTGGCTCTATTAATTTAACTTAGTTCATTTCCTTTGACTTCCATTTTCAACTTGCCGTCTCTTTATGGAGTTGGCTGTCTTGCTTCTAAGCTGGACTTTAGACGCAAAGGTCTATCTAGTGGATTAGTTTGAAACTTAATATGAATGAGCTGAAAATTCTTCATACTTGTAATGCTTCATGCAGAGAAGTTTCTAGTTTTGTCCACCTTTTTACTGATTAATTAAAAAATGAATTCACACACACACACACACACACACACACACATATATATTTATATATGTCATATAAATGATACAAGCTATTTATACATGCTACTTTTTTACTAAGTTGTGAAAGTTTTGACATAAAATCTTGCCAGTGAAGTAAGACATGAATATTAAATCCTCTTATCAGCTAGTGATTGTTCTTCTCACAAGATATGCCAATTGCACGATTTAAAGTGATATACTGTACAATTCATATATTAATGGGAACTTTTTTGCGAAGAAATGGTAGCTTATTGGGTTTGACTTTTTATTATGCCATCAGTTTCTTTTTAATTTTGTGAATGCTTCTTGGTGATAGGAAATACTGTGTGACATTGGTTCCTTTTTGCCTTTTGATCCCCTTTTTTCTCCTTGGACTTGTGTATCTTGGCTGGATTTTGAGATTGTTAAAGATTGCACTGAATTTTGGAATACTTTATGTCATTACTTAGATCGTTGCTTTGTTATTAACATTTTTAGTAAGCAAATTGTTAATAATTTGGCTTTGTGATGTACTAAAAATGGTTAATTGCTTAGACTCTTCCCTATAATAGAGTTAGGTGCTTATTTATTCGCAACATATCTGATTTCTTTCAATGGCTCTCAAGTTTAGTTTCTATGGTATCATGTGCAGCTCGTATGAACACAATGCCATTGTTTGTTTCCCTTCTTTGACCTTTCAAGGTTTTTTGTGTAGGCTGCATTTGTTGCTAAGAATTGCTGCTTGTGCAAAAATTTTGTGAATAGAAGCATAAAAAGATCAACTATTCTTAAAGTGATGTACATGGGCCATTCCAAGAAATGAACTTGGGACTGCTCGTACCGAAAGCAAGAATCATACCACTAGATCAAATGTCCATTTGTTGATGCACATCTTGTTTAATTGGTAAAAAAGTGGATTATTCTCCAAATTAACCTCTTAATCAAGAAAATTATAAGAGCAAACCTATCTACTTTTAGACCTTCGGTCAATTATTAGGTTCTACATCGATTTTATGGTCAGATAGGATGGACTTTAAAAGTATATGTGAATTTGATTTATTGATCTGTAGTTTTATGATTTGTTCTGAGTCCTTTGGTAACCTTATAGATTGGTTTCTAAGCTTGAAACTTAAAGTTAATTTTCATTGTTAATTACTCATTATACGACTTGTTATATATTTTGAATATCTCTCAGGTAAAATGAATTTATTACCATTAGGCTAACTATTCCACACGAACGCATGTTTAGCTTTTATCAGTATTTCTGCAGTAATTTGCACTGATATTACTGTAGGAATAACGATTATTGGATATGTTCCAATTTTCTGGTTCTTGTTGTTTTTGGTTTGTTGTTTTCATTGTGACTGAACTTGCTTTTAAAAATGAATAAAAATGATATAGAAAAGTTGAAACAGGTTACCCAACGAAGTTACATGTGTACATTGAAAATTTTCAAGTGGGGGTGATGCAGTTGACTCTAGGTCAGATCTGACAACCAAACATTTATCTCTCTTGTTGAAGAAAAAAATTCTATATGATCTTTAAATTAGGGGAGGCAAAAAGAGGTGGGGCATTCCGAGAATCGAACTCGAGACCTCTCGCACCCAAAGCGAGAATCATACCACTAGACCAAATGCCCATGTGTTGATATGCTTCTTGTTTAATTAGTAAAGAAGTGGATTGTTCTCCAAATTATCCTCTTAATCTGAAAGATTATAAAAGCAAATCTGTTATGTTTTTAGACTTATGTTCAATTATTAGTTGCTGCATTGACTTTATGGACAGACGGGATGGACTTTAAAAGTGGATCTTGGTTTTGTTTATTTACCTATAGTTTTATGATTTGTTGTGGTCCTTTGGTCACATTGGTTTTAAGCCTGAAATTTAGAGTTAACTTTTCATTGTTAATTACTCGTCATAAGACTTGTTCTATATTTTTTAATCTCTCTCAAGTAAAATGGCCTTGTTACCATTGGGCTGACTATTCCGCATGAACCCATGTCTAGCTTTTGTCAGTATGTCTGCAGCAATTTGCATTGATACTACTATAACTAATGTTTATTGGATATGTTCCAGTTTCTGATTCTTGTTGTTTCTAGTTCGTTGTTTTCATTGTGACTGAACTTGCTTTTAAAAATGAATACAAATGACATAGAGAAGTTGAAACAGATTGCCGAATGAAGTTACATGCGTATATTGAAATTTTCATGTGGTAGTGATGCAGTTGACTCTAGGTCATATCTGACAACCAAAAAAATTCTCTATATATTTAAATTCTGGGAAGCAAAAAGAGGTGGGGCATTCCGAGAATCGAACTCGGGAC
The DNA here is from genome assembly GCA_025629805.1 of Erythroxylum baracoense. NCBI lineage: Eukaryota > Viridiplantae > Streptophyta > Magnoliopsida > Malpighiales > Erythroxylaceae > Erythroxylum > Erythroxylum baracoense. The sequence goes on from JAOTAY010000191.1 coordinate 35,717,830, forward strand.
CTCTCGCACCCAAAGCGAGAATCATACCACTAGACCAAATGCCCGTTTATTGATAAGCATCTTGTGTTATTGATAAGAAAGTGGATTGTTCCTAACCTCTTAATCTAAAAGTTTATAAGAGCAAACCTATTTTATTTTTTGACTTTTGGTCAATTATTAGGTACTGCATTGGTTTTATGGTCAGATAGACTTTAAAAGTGGATCTTTGTTTGGTTTATTGATCAGCAGTTTTATAATTTGTTATGAGTCCTTTGATATTGATTTCTAAGCCTGAAATATGGAGTTATTTTTTCATTGTTAATTAGTCATTATGGGACATCTTTTACATTTCTGAAAATCTCTCAAGTAAAATGGTTTTGTTACCTCTAGGCCAATTGTTCCAAATGAACTCATTTTTCGCTTTTATCTGTATGTCTGCAATAATTTGCATTGATATTACTAGGATATGTTCCAATTTTCTTATTCTTGTTGTTTGTGGGTTGTTGTTCTTGTTTGTGACTGAACTTGCTTTAGACATGATTACAAATGATATAAAAAAGTTGAAACAGGTGGCCAAATGAAGTTACATGTGTTAATTGAGAATTTAATGTCGTAGTGGAGTTCACTATAGTTCAGATCTGAAAATCAAAATACTCTTTTTTTGTTGAAGACCAAAGTGGATATGATCCTTAACTTTTGGGAAGGAAAAAGAGATGGGGCACTCAGAAAATTGAACTCAAGACCTCTCACACCGGAAGTGAGAATCATACTTATAGACTAAATGCCCTTTGGTTGGAATTAATGTTGATTAGTTTGTGTCTTGTGTTTAGTCAAATTGCTCTCATGATTCTATAAAGGTTGTCAAATTACACCAATATATTGTTTTGATAGGCTTCTTTTTGTAGTTAGTTTAAGATTATTCACGAAATTGTGAGCAAAGGGCTGAACATGATCATTCATGTTTATTTCTCTAGATCTCTGCTGTTATTATCCTTTCAATTCACATCTGTAGCCTCATGATACTAGTAAGTTTTATCCTATTTCATTTGGCAGCGGTAGCTGATGTGACTGCCTTTGTAAGATAAATTTTGCATGCTGCACTGGTTTTTCTTGTTATGTTGTAGTTCAAAAGAAGACAGCATAATCATATTTCTGAGATACTCCAGAACAGTTCATTGATATTAGGACAAGAGTCCAGTGCTACCTAAAAGTTGGAAAAAGGCTAAGTTAAGTCAGCTAGTGTTAAGGGTTCTGTTAGAATGTTTATCGATAGCAATTTGTACTAATTCTGTCAAATGCTAGTACAAACATGCATCTATGCACATGTATGGTGTATGTGCATATAAATGTTGAGTCTTGTCTTTAATCCCTTTCCATTTGGTTGTTTGTTCTTGGTGAAGTGATCTCTCATGAAGTTTCAGTGGTAAGTAAGGTTGACAAAAGTTTCCCTTGGTTTTTCTTCTTCTTAATGGAGCTGGACACAGGTATGATCCTAGCCTGCTTATGTTGAGATATCAACTCACTGCGTTACTGGTGTGGATCAGATGAGAACACCGGATGTCAAGCGTATCCAATCTTTTTAATGTTGTATCCATATTTTAACGGTGCCATTGTCTTTTTATCAGTTTTTGCGGTGAAGTATCTTAGTTGTAATATTTTTTTTGAGAACGTTACATGGTTTCCTTAATTACTTGTAACTGAACTCATGAATGGATGAGGTGTCATTGTTCTGGTGTTGACTTTTAGCAAGAAGACAGATGCAACATTTTAAAATCAATATAGCAAAGGGCAAGCCACATGAACGTGCAGGTCTGGCATTGACCATTGACCAGATCATACAACCACAATCATTTTTGGCTGAAATCTTGAAAGAACTGAAATTAAGTGGGGGGTTCCAATAATCAAACTCGGGACCTCTTGCATCCACTAGATCAAATACCCAATTGTTGATGCCTATCTTGTTTTATTGGTAAAGAGTAGTTTTGTTCTCCAAATTAAAATCTTAATCTTAAAGAAGATAAGATCAAACCTTTTTAATTTTTAGACTTCTCAATGAAGTTTTTTTTTTTTCTAGTTTGATGATTTGTTTTGAATCCTTACTTGACCTTATACACTCTTTGGTTAGGTTTCTAAGCCTGAAATTTAGAATGTATATCTTCTATTGTTAATTATATATTATAAAATTTCTCTTTTTATTAATGTATGTCCTGTAAAATGTCTCTGTTGTCACTAGGTCAAGTATGATTCATAAACTCATGCGAAGACATTAATAATTACTAAGGACTGCTCGCGACTGTATCTGTTGCCATTCACTATTTCTCGTTCTTTTCAGTTTTCTGGTTGCTCAAGTAAGTGAACTTGGTCAAAAAAGGACACCAACTGTTTATCAAAGTTGAAACAGGTATCTTTCCATTGATTGTTGGGGCTAGATGTTTATCCACCTTGATTTTAGAGCATGTTACTTTCCATCTTCAAACTTGGGAATCTAATAATTACGAAGTTAGATATGTTCATTGAAACAAGCATATGCTAGTTGTGCACTTTGACTCTAGTCCAGTACTGGCAACCAAAGACCAAAGTCTTTATGATCCTTGCTTTCCGTTGTATCCAAGAAAAAAAAGTCTATATGATCTTTAAAATTTTGGGAGTAAAAAGAAGAGGGGCATTCCGAGAATCCAACTGCACCCAAAGCGAGAATCATACCACTAGACCGAATGCCCATTGGTTGGTATTAATGTCGATTAATTTGTGAGTTGTTGCTAAAATTACCCTATGAAGCTGTAAAGGTGTCAGATTGCACCTAGATATTGTTTTGTTTGTATTTGCTTGGTTGATAGTTAAGATTGTCTATGAGTTATGACATTGCAAGCAAAGGGCTGAAGATACACACATTTTTATTTCGCTAGATCTCTACTGTTATTATCCTTTCAAGGCACATTTTTAACCTCATAATACTAGTAAAGATAAAGGAAAGTACAAAAATATTAGAGCTTATATCTCTCGTTTTCCTAGACTTGACAAATGATCTCTTGCCTATCAAAATAAGCAAACTGCAAGTTGCTAGAAATTGAATCCTCAATTTTGCAATGCTTGTGATTGCGTCCAGATAAATTTTAACATGTTTCGCTGATTTTTTTCTCATGTTGTGGATCAAAATGAAAACAGCATCATCCTATTTCTGAGATCCTCCAGAAAAGTTATTTGATTAGCATTCTGTGCTATCTAAATGTTGGAATAGGGCTTAGTTAAGTCAGTATAAAGGGCCCTGTCTGAATTTTTCTTGATAGCAATATGTACTAATTCTGTTGAATGCTAGTGAAAACATGCATCTTTGTAGACATGTTGTATGTGCATGTCAATGTTGTTCTGTTGTCTTTAATCCATTTGCATTTGGCTGTTTGTTATTGATGGAGTGATCTCTCATGAAAGTTTCAGTGGTAAGCAAGGTTGACAGAAGGTTCCCTCGGTTTTTCTTCTTCGCAATGAAGCTGGACACAGACATGATCCTAGCCTGCTTATCTTGAGGTGAATCCCATCTCCATATTTTACATATGAACGCACTGTTGTTGATCAGATACAACACAAGAGATCATGCATAGCCAATCTCTTAAATTGTGGATGTATATGTGTGTGTATGTCAGTATGTGTTTCAATGATCCCATTGGCTTTTTGTCACTTTCTGTAGCTAAGATATATTTTATTAAAAATGTTACACTGGTCCTTGAATTCATACATTACATATAACTGAACTCATGAAAAAGTGATATGTAATCGTTCTGGTTTTGACTTTTGGCAAGAAGACAAGATTGACCAAATCATAAAGCCATCATTTTGCTGAAGTCTTGAAAACAAAATAAGAAAATTGAAATTTAGTGGGGCATTCCGAGAATCGAACTCGGGACCTCTCGCACCCAAAGCGAGAATCATACCACTAGACCAAATGCCCTTTGGTTGAAGCTAACGTCTTCTAATTTTATTTACTCAAATTTCTCATATTATCCTATCATCTCATAATATTAGTACGTTTTCTAGAACAGATGAAGTGAAGTACTGAAATTTTAGAGCTTATTGGTCTTGATTTGTAGTGCTTGACTAATGATCTCTGATCTATTCAAATATATGCTAACATTTGATCCACAGCTGCGGCTAGAATGATTTGATTCAAGTTTCTTAAAAAAAGATTGAAAGAACTCATTCATCTTACTTACATTGTCCTTTTGACTTTCATTACTAACTAATTTCATGAGTATGTGAGGAGCTAACTGATAGACGTTCTTAAGATCATCCAATTGTTGTTGTATTTTCTGTTTTTTCTTGGAGTGAGACTAATTCATTAGGACTCAATTTGTCCTTATTCTCATGCATACTTCTGTTCCCAGAAATCGACTCTTCATGTTATGCAGTGCTACAGATGATGTCAGTACGTCCACTGCTTATAGCTTAGAAGTTACTGTGTTGTCTCAGTTCCTTTGGCATCAGTAGCTGATTCATTGTTATGATAAATTGGACATGTTGTAGATAAAAAAGAAGGCAACATCTTCATCTTATGCCACGAGTTGTTTAATAATATAGAAGAATCCTACACTGTCTTGATATTGGACTAGGGCTTAGTATAAGTCCATTATTAGAAGGATGTTTCTGGATACCAATATGTCCTAATTCAGATTGATTGCTCTCTAGACAGAAGAGTTCTTCTGCCTTGTTTAATTCTTGTCCATTTGGCTGGTTATGGTTTTATTAAGCATAGAGCACCCTAGTTATAGCTGTTATTCATTTTGAAACGCACATGGATCACTCATCTCGTTATTTAACATACTTTCCAGCTCCTCATTGACTTTTGTTATGGAACAAGTGGTTAGTAGCTGCTGGTTGTGGGGCAAAAAGAAGAAGGTAGCAGTAGACCTAATGCCCTTTTGTTGTTGCTGTTCTAAACTTGCAATTTTTTGGAAATGATTTCTTACTGCTCAAGATAGTCTCGACTCTGGCTCCTGATGTCTTTCAAATTCCCTGGAACTTATTATGTCTAATCTAAATTTTTGGGGCAGGGGTACTTGAAATGTGTGCTTGATCCTGGAATCTTTCTTGCTTGTCCATTTTCTTACCAACAGTTCCTACATACTTTATGTTAATTGAAATGTGTGCTTGATCCTGGAATCTTTCTTGCTTGTCCATTTTCTTACCAACAATTCCTACCTACTTATCTTCTCTATGTTATTGGTACCGATTCTTGTCAGAGGACCAGCATACATGCGGTGTCTATGAATTTTCCTGCTTAAATTAGGTCACCCTTTTTCTTCTAAATAAAAACCGTATTTCTTGGAAACTTATTTCGGAATACCTTGAATTATAACTAAAATGTTAAATTAATTGAATACTTATTTTATAAAGTTACATATCATGGCTTTTAAAAAATGATTGCTTGTATAAAAAATGTATCCTTGTATATTTCAGTTAGTGGCAAAGTTTAATCGTACATATTTATTAATTAAGAAAAATAATAATTGAATTTTTTATCTAAATATTAAGAATAATTAACAAACTTTTGATAAAAAGTTAAAGAGAAAATTATTTTTATGATTTTCTAAAAGTAAAAATTTATAAAAATAAAAAAACAAGTGCAAATGTCTCTCAAGTTATGGTAGAAGTATGCAATAGTCTAGATTATGACTAGGCATGGGCCAAGAGGTAGAAAAAGGCTTCGGCCTTCATTCATTCGCCAATATCTGAAAGGAGGAACAAGCCTTGAGAGGCCCAATGTTGAAAGTAAGGTATTGCCGACTGCGTCTGCTCAGAGATGGTGATTCAAACTCCAAACAATTAGTTGTTTGCTTTTGCCGCATGTTTCATGTCAGAAATGGTTGGCAAAAACGCCAGTAAGTTGTACCTTGTATAGTGTTCTTGCTCGTAACGCCTAAATTGTTATTGTCCTAGTTGGTGTACAGTAATCAAATTTGCCTCATTTTTTGAGATCAGGTAATCCATGTCTTAGGTACTTTTGACAGTTCATCTTTTGAAGTTATACGACACGAATTCTTTTGTACTTGGTTATGAATATTGATAGGTTCTGCAACCACTAGACGTGAAGAATACACTGTTACATGGAGATCGTCAAGAAGAAGTTTATATGATGTTGCCTCCTGGATGTAATATGCAACCTAAAATAGCAAACAATTTTGAAAAAGGATTGCATGGTTTGAAGCATCTTCTAAGGTTTGGAAGGTTTACAAAGTCTATAGAATCTTTTAGGTACAAGCAAAATAATTCAAATCACACTATCTTCTTGAAGCGTAATAAAGAAAAGATCATTATTCTTACTCTGTATATTAATGAGATGATGATAGTAATTGGAAATGACCATAAAGAAAGGAAGGCATTGCATGATCATCTTGCTCAGGAATTTTAAACGAATCCTCAATTGACGAAAGTATTTCCTAGGTTTCAAAGTATCAAGATCAAATAAAGCATTTTTCTGATCCAATAAAAATGTACTTTGGATATGTTGAATGAAACTGGTACGACAACATGTAAAACGATTAGCACTCCTATGGAAGAAAATCTGAAATGGGGTATATATGCTGATCAAGTTCCTGCTAATGACGAATGCTATTAGAGTTTAGTTGGAAGATCAATGTATCTTGCACGTACTCGGCCTAGTTTATACACTAAGTGTGATTAATCGGTTCTTTCACTCTCCAAGTAAGGAACATATAGATGTTGTCATTTGTACCTGATGCTACTTGAAGTAATCCTTAAGAAAAAATAATTGTATTCACAAAAGATTATAGCTTATATATCAATGACTATACTGACGTTGATTGAGCTAGATATAGTGACAACGAACGATCTACATTCAAGTATTTCATGTTTGTAGGTAGAAATTTAGTGACTTAAAGAAGTAAAAAAGGAGGTTATTATCAGGTCTAAAGCTGAAGCCGAATATAAAAGATTGAGTAATGCAATATGCGAATTCCTATGAATCAAAAATCTAATGTAGGAGTTAAATAGTGATATTGTAAAAATAAGATAACGTGTGATATTGCTAACAATTTAGTTCAATATGATTGAACCAAACATGTTGAGATTAATAGGTCATTTATCAAAGAAAAGTTGAAAGCAAAGCTTATTGAATTGTCAAATATTTGATCCGAGGATCAACTTGCAAATGTATGTATTAAGACAGTATCAAGCCAAGCGTTCAATCACTATCTAAATAAGATAGATATGAGTGACATTTATACACTAACTTGACGTAATTACTTCCAAAATAATACAATAATGTCTTAGAATCCCAATGTGTAAATGTGTAAATTATTCCTTGGCTATCTCTACATATAAAGAAGTGATAACTTTTTATAATAGAGTTCATAGTTGCACAATCTTAAGATTTGTCTTATGTATGTAAATTGTCTGTATATAGGAAACAAATGTGACATGAGAGATCTCATGCAACTAACAAGTAATAGGCAAAATTCTAAAATTTTAAGGAACGAACTAGCACTACTTGGTCAAAACAAAAGACGTCTCTAACATATCAACAAATTTGAACATGGACGGTTCTGACACCTTTCGCAACCTTATAACTAAAAGTTTTAGTTACCAAGGAATTGGTTAATTGGTGTTCAACAGTTACCGTATGCTCTCCAAGATTCATTAAAATCTCTGACAACCCTTTAGCATTTGTCTTGGTTTCTGTTGTCTGAGAATTCCACTCTCGGAGTAGCTTGTCCACAACATCTCCAGCTGGAGTATTGTTGAAACTCATGTCTGTTAGGGGTGTTTCTTTGAATCCAGCCTGTGCTGGACCCATAAACATGATAATCCCTTTGACAGCAGGATGACTGTAGCCTTCTCTTAGTACCTCTTCCAAATATTGTGCCTGAAAAACTAATGTCAGTTCAAGTTGAGTGTCATCTAAACCCTGAAAAACAGGTTCAGGGATCCCTCAAACCATTATAACTGCAATGTTATCTAAAACACCATATTTTTTAATCTTGCAAGAAACTGAGTCGTTAAAGTCAATCGAAACGTAGGTACCTGATCCGGGTCATTAGCAACGCTCACTTCTGTAAACCATAAGGGCAATCCTGTTGAGCCAAAAATGTCCATGACAGATCTCATGTAAGCTAGATTTGGATTTCCAAGCCCAAAGTGACCTTCCAAGCCTATTCCTGCTGATATTCCTTGAATTCCAGGATATGAAAGCATATTCTCAAGTTTCTGCATGTATGTGACAGGACTCACATTCTCGTCGCCACAATATTCAAGGGTATTATAATCGTTCAAGAACATTGTTGTGCTTGGATCAAGCTGATATGCTCTCAAGTAGAACTTGTTTGAAGCATTAGGTCCCAGTTTATCCTCATAGAAGCGGAAGTGTACATTCTCGTTAACTACGTCCCAGGCAATTAACTGCCCTTTGTATCTTGAAACCACTGAATCGATTCTCTTTGTCGCAGCTTTTTGCAGATCATCTGGAGAGAGATCTAAAACCCACTTCTGTTGATACTTCATATCAGCCCAGAAAACGTTGTGACCTCTGACAAGAATGTCGTTTTGCTTGCAGAAGTTTAACATAGAATCTGGAATAGTATAGTTTTCTTGACCTTGTATTGCCTCGTCAAAGTACCACTTCATTTCGTTGGTGAAAGCTGTGTACTTGAATCTTGAAGCGAACCATTTTTGGTAATCTGTATTGTCGAGGATGTGATGATTCATAGCACATCCAAAGGGGAAATCTCCCTTGATTTGTTTTGTGGAGACAAAAGCTCCTTCCACAGCAGTTCCATTGTCACAAGTAACCTCAAATCTCACGTTACTCTTCCTTTCCTATGGTTTCAATTTGACATCATATTTAGACATCGGTCATGGATTTTACCCCGATAACAAAATTGAACTACCTTTTTAATCATGATTTCTTGATGGTATTTCCATTGCTCCCTAGTAAACGCCTTTAACGAGACACTGTCGATCCATATTTCTGTTCTAATGTTTTTGGTCTGAACGAAAATCAAAGAATGTACAATAAGCATACTGGATTCTAACTTTTGAAAGTCACATACGATTTATATGCAAATTACCTCAAATAGAATGTCAACAGGGCTTGAATAATTTGCAGTTACACCACCTTTTAGAAGAGACCAACATCCACTCTTCGCGATAACTTTACCTGCTCGAATCAGGTCCTTGCCATCGATTCTGAAGACGACAGATACATTCTCAATTCCCTCATTGATTTGAATCCAAGCTGGAGATCAAACTCATTCTTATAAAAATTTTGGCAAAAGACTAGTTAGCATTGTGCTAAGTGAATTGGTTCTTAGACCATGACATGAAATTTCAACTGAATTGGTTCCTCGTTCAGGATCTGAAAATAAGGTCATAGCTTAGAAATGAAGGCAGAATCTTTAGAATTTACAAAGGAAAGACTTGTTACCAGAGAAACTATAAATCTGCCCTTGTTCAAACTGAACATTTTTTGAAACACCATCTAGTGGCCGTGTTCTGTGTTTAGAGATAAGGAACTTGTTTCCATTCTTCGACGTTCCTTCTTCTATTGATGCATTTCCAAACACATTCCACCCATCCAAGCACCGATCAAAATCAGGGTTTTCTATAATCCCTCCTCTATATTGCGCTCTCTTCGGTTCTACCAAGCACTGTTGGATTAAAATTTTGATAACTAATTAACAATATGTCCAAAAACTCGAAAGATCTTTCAGAAAATCTTGGAAGAAGACTAATACAGATGCAGAACTATTGGTCCAGAGAAGTCATGCATTTTTATAGAGATTATACATGGAGATTACAGATTGTAGAGTTCAAATAAATCGGATACATTCCTTGTGCAATTCATATTGAAGAAAAAATTGAAAAACTTTTGTCTAAAAAGCATGATATCGACGAGACAGAAGCACATTAAATTGCAAATGCTTATGTGAAATCTGTGAGTGATAAGTTAGCCCTCGCCTTTGAAGTTGCGAAATAGTCGTAGGAGGATAAGGATGCATAAGTTCTATGGCCTGCATCAGTTTGTGAACAAAACAATGGTCATAATTGATGCAGCAGAAAATCCCAAGAACTCCAGTTTCAGTAAGATTGTTGTACAAAGAGGATGAAGAGGTAATACCTGAGCAAGTGAAAGCACGTAAGAATATCAGAAAGCAAATTTCAGTTAATAACTTCATATTTTTCCATAGCAAGGTTTCCCTGGAACAGATACTGCAACGCAAACAAGTATTCAATGTATTTTTAGCAGAAGAAAGGTAATTGAAATATCTAAAGGGGGGTTACAAAGATAATGTGTACTGAACAGAAAACAAAAAGAATTGCCAATAAAATGATAAAAAGTACAGAAGAATAAGGAAACAACCAATGAGCAAATGAAAAAAATTGAAGTAACAATAATAGAGCATGGCAGCCAGTGGACAGTGTTAGATGGTACCCCTCCACAGTTGTCTCGTGAAACCTATTTTGGAATTATGTAGAAGTGCCTATTTGGAGTTATATAGAACTATAGAAAGTAGCACACTAGCTGTAGCTACAAGATGTATCAACTAAAAGTGCGGCAGAAAGACCAAAGTAACTCCTCAACTCATGTTTAAGAGACATGAAACAGAATCTCAGAGAGGCATTGTTTATGAGATAGGGTAGACATTTTGTGAATAAATTGAATTATTGGATGAATTCTACCATTATATTATAAACATGAGTTGTCAGAGATTAGTTGTGAATCACAGATATGTGAAGATTTGGATGATAGAACAAAATAGGCTAATGTTTGAGAGACAAGGAACAGAAGTTAGTGAAGGAAGCTCCATATGAATTCAATCTAAATTCATTCGTATGTATTATAAAATAAATATAAATGAAAACCTGCACAGTTTAAAGTCAATTATTTCTGAAGTATTTCTTCCGTCACAACTTTAATAGTCTAAAAATTTACATAATATTTAAAAAGAAAAATATAAAAATGACAGAAGTTTGAAGTAGAAAGAAAGAATCTATCTGCATTGTTGTAGAATTCGAAAATCGAAATTGAGGCAATTAAAATTTCTTTGTAGGAGCTTGAAGTTGACAATGTTGGTGGTGCTCACCAAGGTGACTAATGGAATAAATTAGAAGTAGATTTTGTCAGAACTTGGACCCTGGAACTAGAATAAAAAAAAAAAAACACATGGAGGCCCTGCCACTGTTAGTTTCCCCAGAGCAAATGGAAAAAGAGGAACACACATATCCAGGACTACCTTAGGCAGGGAAAAATGGAGCTTGGAATTCTGAAAACACGATTCCAGAGGATTTTGACATAACTTAGCGGCCTTGTAACGGTGCAATCGATAGGCAAACACTAGATGAAGGATTTCTAATTCCACTGGTAGTTGCCAAGAAAAAAGAGAACAACAAAATAAAAACACAAAAATGGTTTTCACGAGTAAAACTTCGTAAATAGCATTATTTAACAAAATTAAGAACAGGAAAGGAAACCACAGAGGCATAACTGGGCATCTCCCACTCCCAGCATAGGTGAGCTGAACTTGAATGATGAGCTTCCAGAGGCTGGCCTGTCGTGTCCATCATTAACTAGGGATTCCAGAGATGGGACGTACATTCTCACACTCGGGCCCATCACAACTCACCGTCATTTGGAACTGAGTATACTGCCCATTGTGGCTTGCTTTCAAGTTTCAGTTAAGAAATTGGGGCTGATATGTATGAAGCATAATCTATAGGAGAAAAAGTAAATTATAAATCTTCTTTGTTTATGAATTAATTACTAACGTCGATTTACATACGTTTGTATT
>JAOTAY010000191.1:35740910-35762992 GCA_025629805.1 Erythroxylum baracoense
TGGAATGAAAGTGACCTGACCATTACTGAGGGATTGCTATTTCCTACAAAACAACTCTTGCATAAGGCTCTTAGATTATGGCACATACACCACAATAGAGAAATGAAGGTATGTGAGAGTAAAGAGAAAAGTTGGGCGGCAATATGCAATGCCAAACCACCATGTGACTGGAGGATCAGGGTCTACAAGCAAAGCACACATAAGATGTGGGAGATCAGACGTATGGGCGACTGCCATACTTGTATTCGTACTACTGTGGATAACGATAACAGACATTTGACAAGTCAAATTGTATCTGAATATTTGATCGAGCACATACGTAATGAACCTCTTTTCCCAATTAAAAAGGTTCGGACATTGATCAAGAATAAATTTAATATTGATATTTCATATAAAAAAGCATGGTATGCTCGTCATAATGCTATCGATGTTGTTTATGAAGATTGGCCGACTTCGATTGCTGAACTACCCAAATATATGAAGCAACTGTAAGCAATCAATCCTGGCACAGTGGTAGCTTGGCGTCATCTTCCACAGTCAAGTAGTGATACAAATATCTTTGGGTACGAGTTTTGGGCTTTTGCTCCCGTTATTGAAGCGTTTCAACATATGAGACTTGTGCTCTGTGTTGATGGCACTCATATGTGTGGGCCATATAAATCCAAATTGCTAACTGCAATTGGCATTAATGTCGACAACCGTTACCTCCCACTTGCCTTTGCTCTTGTAGACGAAGAGAATAATGACAGTTGGAGTTAGTTCATGACTCAACTTCGAATCTATGTTTGCCAAGATATACAAGGAATTTGTGTCATTTCTGATAGACATAACGGAATTATAAATGCAATGAAAAATTTGGAACAGTGGAAGGAACCAGTAGCTTATCATCGTTTTTGTTTGCTACATGTCAGGGCAAATTTCACCAAAAAATTTAAAAATCACGTGTAAGTGGAAAAATTTTATATCATTATTGATCACAATATAAATTATGATATTCTAATGATTGTTATTGTTTATTGACAGGTTGAAAATTTTGTTATGGCAGCCTGGAGGGTTAACCTAAAGAAGAAAATTTGATGAGTTCATGCAAATGATTAAACAGGCCAATCTAAAAACTTATACTTGGCTAAAAAGACAAGTCCCACCTATGAGATGGGCGTTGAGTAAAGATGGAGGTTATTGATAGGGTGTTTTGACAACAAATATAGCTGAATGCTTTAATAACATCCTCAGAGGGGCACGACATTTGCTAATCACTGCCTGTGTTTGCTTTACTTTAGAACAAATGGTTAAATTATTCCAGGAAAATCAAAAAATCATACTCAAAGCACGGAATAATTATCCGATCAACATTTGACACAAATATTTGGCAAATGAAGCAAAAGGCGAAAAGCATACTGTCCAATCATATGACTTGAGGTATAGTACATACAATGTGGTCACTGCTCGTCATGGGAATAATAACAGGAGAGGAAATATTCAAAATGTTAACTTCCAAGAAAGAACTTGTACTTGCGGAAAGTGGACAGAACTTCATTTTCCATGTTCTCACGTCTTTGCTGCATGTTTGAGATCTAATGTTCATCCAACAATCTATATCCATCCTGTATACAGTCTTGCGGCATACAAAAATACATATTCTGATCAATTCTATCTGCTATAACATCCAGATTATTGAGAGGAAGCCAATTTTTCATTGGAATTTTGCAGGTCAAGGTTAGATAAAAAGAGGGGCAAAGTGAAAAGTGCTCAAATACAAAATGAGATGAATAGACGGTATCCTGATTCTCCGCGAAGGTGCCGTAATTGTAATATGCCAGGACATAATGCTTCAAATTGTCCCTCTTCAAGTCATGTACAGTAGTGATTTTATTTAATATTGTAAGATGATAGCAAATTATTAAGTGTCTAATGCAATAAAATTGGTTTACCTTTTTTAATAAGAGTTGACTTTAAATATTTTTCATTTTTTAAATGTATTATATTCTAAAATTTGTAAAAAAATAAATGAAGTCAAAAATTATTTCAATACAGTTAAAACATAAAAAAATAAAAAAACTTTTTATCCTACAAAAAACGACAACACTAAACAAAATTAACCATTAAAAAACAAATAAAACCTTAAACTAAACTCTAAAATAAAATAAAAAATAGTTAAAAAACAATTTCAGAGTCCACCGGCCATTGCAAGCGGTTGGGTGGAGACTGGCATCACCCCGCCATTACAAATGGCGGGGTGCCCTAGTCTCGGGGTGGACATCTAGGCGTCCAACCCGCCATTTGCAGTGGCGGGTTGGAACCCCGCCATTTTCAGTGGCGGGGTACTGGACACGTCCTTCCTCCCCGCCATCATCTTTGGCGGGGTGTCCTACACCCAAATCACCCACTTATTTGTAGCATACATTACGGACGGAATATTTTTTTTAATCACCCACCAAGAATTTAGCCTATTTATGACTTACTCTATTGAAGGTAACTTAGTTGATCATATTTAGATATAATATGAACTGTATAGAGATAGTTAAGTAAGTTAATAAAGTACTTATCACTTTAAAGTAATTAGGGAAAATATTTAACTATTCTTGGTATAAAATAATTTAAGGAATTCTTTGACCAAAATGAATTGAGATTTGAAATGTTTTGTACCATCAATTAAAAAGTAATTAATATTTAGCAAGAAGGAATATGATTAAATTTAAATAAAGTAGACATTAATTTCATGTTCTATGTCTAATTGAAATATTGAATGACGAAATGATTTAATTATATGTTATAACTATGCATGGACATGTTAATTTAAATCACTTTAGTATTTTTAGTATTTGGGTGATCATGATATATTGTTAGACGTTAGTTAGGAATCTAAGATCATAAATTATTTAATTGGAGAATTAAAGATCAACCAAAAGGAGTTCTAATTTATCTAATATAATTATAATTTATAATCATTACTAACATATTAGGGAACTAATTGGTCCCACACAAAGAATAACTAAAGAGAGAAAAACTTATTTTCAATTAAGCCGAACTTAATTATAAAGTTTAAGAAACTTTAACGATCAATTATGAGATATTTACTTTTATTATGATTAAATTCTAATTTTAATTAGAGTAAATTTTCATTATAATTAAGATTTTAATTTTAGTTATATTTAAAAGAGATCTTGATTTTTCTTTATAAAAGGCAAAAATTCAAAGGATCTAGCAATCCCTCTCGAAAGTTAGGAAAGACTCTAAGAGGCTAACACTTCGATCAATTTCTCTTAAAAGTTCAGTTCTCTTTCCTTACGTTGTAGATACAATTAGAGATTAGACATTTTAACAACTTGTAGTTAACAACATCATCACAAAAGAAATTCTTTGTTAAGGATACCAAATCAAATTTGTTTTTAACCATTTTATTTCCTTATTCATGTTTCAAGTTATTCTACCAAAAAGATCCTATGAGAAATTTTAAAAATTATTTCACTACTCATGTGATTTGATCTTAATTGATTTTTCAACTGTAGTATCAAAGCCTACTTTAATTGTTTTAACTTTATTATATAACTTGATTGTGATTGATTTAATAGACTAATCAGGGATGAAATTAGATTTGTAAAAGTTGCATAAATTTTATTATTTGTTACTCTTGTTTAAGTTTTTGAAGCACATTGATCCTATGCCTTGTATGTTTGTGTTCTGTAAAAAATATTGATGACTTAGGGTCTGTTGTTTCTACTTTTATTTGAATTTTTGGATTTTGTTTTCGATTTTGATTTTTTCCAGTTTTTATAACCTATAAAAAGTATATAAAGTAGTGTTTGTTTTTTTATAATCTGATTTACTATCAACTAAATGTATTGTTTAATGTAATAATTATGAATAATTTAATTTAAATATTATATATTAAATATTTAATAAGAATTTCAAATAATTTAATTTATTCAATAATTTAATTTAATTTTTGTAATAAATTAAATAAAAATAATTTTAAAATATTAATAAATAGAAATAAATTTAAAATATCTTAAAATACAAAATTTTAAATAAAATAAAATTTAATAGTTTAAAATATATTTAAATAAATAAAAATTTATAAATAAAAATTTAATTATTAAATTACTTATTTTAATAAAATATAATAATTTTTACTGATAATATTTAATAAATATTACATAAGATATTAAATTAAAATTAATTAATTAATTAAAAATAATTTATTTTTATGTTTTATCTAATATATAATTGTTATCAGTAATTATAAAAATTACATGATATTAACAACCAAATAGGTTTTTTCTTATTTAAAAACAAAAACTAAAAATGAAAACTAAAAATCACAACAAAAAAATATGAATAGAACCAAACGACTTCTTAGTCTTTATTGTTTCTTAAAAAAACATATACATGCCCCATTTTGATTGTGCTTGCAACCTAAGATTAGGTTTCTAATGATTAATTAAAATTTTAAATGCTTGTTGAAGTGTTATGAGTTGCTTAAAGTGTTGCTAATAACTAACACCATTGGTGGCCTGTCAACAATATGCTTGCTATTACTGAAGCCATGGGCTGGTGTTGATAATCGCCAGTAACAATGCAATGGCTATGCCTAAGAGAAGTGGCCAATGAGAGGAGGAAACTGCACTAATGGAGCTAACATTGATAAGAGAGGGATGTAAAGATAGAAGGAGAAGCTGCTAGTGTAAGTTGCAACCAGTTTATTCCTTCGACCATCACTTGTTGATGACACTGAGAAAACAAGGTGGCAATGACAGCTACAACAATAACAAATACGATAATAATAACTCCAATATACAAGGCTCCTCGCCTTGTGAGAGTTAGGGAAATGACATCAATTGTACGCAACCTTCCTTTTGCATTTTACAAAGAAACTGTTTTTATAACTCAATCTTATGACCTAAAGGTCACAAAGGAGCATCCTCACCAGTTGTTCTAAGGCTCGCCATCAAGGTGGCGACGACAGCTAAAGACCAAAAACCTTATATTTAGAAAAATTAAACAATGTACGAAAGATACATACTTAAAAAGGAGTTACATGTCTTGCATAGAGTGTATGTATCAATCAATGCCTAATGTTACATGTGCTAAACAATCTCTCCCCTTTGATTTTTAATTTTAAAAGCTTAAAATTTAATTAATTAGTTTTTCTTAATTAAACTAGCTTAAATTCCTAATAAAATCTAGAAAATTATTTTAATTGGAAATTATTTTTAAAAGGGTTATATTTTTATTAGGAATATTTATATAATTTATTTTTTTAATAGTTAAATTATTAAATCAATTATTAGAATCAACCAAAATTTTAAAAGATTATCTTTCATATTTAGAATATGTTAGATATAATTAGTATAATGAGACCTAAAATTTCAAATGTTTGAATCCTTTAATTATTAATAGCACATAAAGAGTGTAATTATTGCCTTACTATTATGTAAGTATAAAACTAGAGTTTTGATTATGGTACAGTGTGCTGAGTAAACTCTAACACCTTTTAAACCTGAATAAATTTTATCTTAAATTAATGGATTTTACTTAACTAAATATGAGTGATCTAGATGAGCAAACTTATGATTGTATGAATTTAAAGTTAGGGTTAGAAATAACATATTAGATATATTTTTGCAAAGAGTTGTTACTTAATAGATCTAAGAGTCATATGAGATATGATTGATAAGAATGTTATCTACTTATTTAAAGTTTAGTTAATTTGTTGAGAAAATTCATAATCAATTAAGTTTGAATGAGATCTTGGCCCAATAGAGAGATGAAAGTAATTTTTCTATATTAGTAGTGAGGGCTATTTCTTTGAATAAAATAGTGAGAATAACTAAAAATTTTATTAAAAGTCTTTTTTTTTAATTTTTGGTTTAAATTGATACCTGCTATTTTATGTCCTTTAGGTTAAGATAAAATGAGTAGTAATTTGTTTTGAGGAGCATTACAAATGCTAATAGGCTTATTGGACCTAATTTATTAGACTAACTTCTTAAATTAATAACAATTTTCAAGTAAGAAAAGAAATCGTATGTTCTAAACACTGCAACTCTATTGGAGCCCAATACGAATGTAACCTATGAAGTCTGGAAGTAATATAAATGTCAAATTGATGATGATGAATAAGCTACATATGTGATGTTAACTAGTATATCCCCTACTTCAAAGACAATATAAGAACATAAATCCTTATACTACGATATTACATCTCAAAAAATTGTTCGGTGCATAAAGTAAAGTAGAGAGGTATGAGACTTCTAAAGAATTATATCAATGTAATACTGCAAAAGTGTGCCTTAAAAAGGAACCTAGTTTTGTTCTTATTGTATAATCTTCTAAAAGCAAGAAAAAGGGTTCTACGAAGAATATAAAATAAAATAAAAGGATTATGCTAAATTAACAAAGCCAATTAATGATGTCAAGAACGAAAATAGAAAGGGTACATATTTTTATAGTGGAGTAAATAGAAATTAGAAGAGAGACACCAAAATTATCTTTCTAGGTAATGGATAAGAAGCTTAAGGATGCTTCATCCTCAAGCATGTTTATGATTGAGATTAATCTTTCATTTTATGTTCAATAATCTTAGGTGTTAGACATTGTGGTTCTTACATTATTAATAATGTCTAATTGTTAATAAGAAGTAGATTATTAAGGAAACACAAAGTGGACCAATGAGTTAGTAATAGATCAAGGATTACTACATTAGTTGTAAGAACTTGTAATTTAACTTTGACTTCTTGCCGTGTACTAAAACTAAATAATTTTTATTATATTTAAATTATTACAAGAAAAACTATTTACATTTCTTATTTAGATATGAATGAATTTATCTTTATTATTAAGAATAAAAATTGTTCTTTGTATAAAGTTGATATTTATTATAGATTTGGATTACTTATAAATGGTTTATATGGATAAGATCTAGAAAAGCCAATTCTTAACATAAATATAAAGAAAAATAAAATTAAGTGATCAAAATCTATTTTTTATGCATTGTAGGTTACGTGTATTAATGAAACTATAATCACAAAGTTATATAAAGAAGGATATTTAGATCCTTTTGATTAAATAAATCATATGAAACTTATGAATCTTGTTTACTAGGTAAGAAGAATAAAGAACCATTTAGTGTAAAAGGAGAATATACCAATTAGTTACTAAAGTTTATACTTCCGGATGTATGTGGTCTTATATTTACTCGTACTAGAGGTGGATACTTATATTTTATTAGATTCACAGATAATCATTCTAGATATGATTATATGTATTTAATAAAATAGAAGTCTGAATCATTTGAAAGGTTCAAAGAATTTTAACTTAAGTTTAAGAAATAAACTAGTAAAAATATTAAGGCACTTAGATCTAATCGAATTAATGAGGACTTAGACTTTGAGTTTCTTGATTACTTAAAAAGGAAATGGATTCTCTCGTAATGAACTCCATTTGAAATTTTGTAAAACAATGGAGTATTTATGAGTTATGAAAACCTTCATATTTCTTTTTGGGGATATGCCCGTTAAAATTTTTGTTTAACTTGTAAGTAGCGTTTCATCCAAATCAGTTGATAAGGTTCTATATAAGGTATAGATTAATAATATACCAAAGTTGTCATCTCTAAAAAATTAGGGATATTATGCTTATTTGAAGCATGGAATATTTGAAAAACTTCAAACTAAATCAAATAAGTACAAATTTATTACCATCCTTTTAACTAAAGTTGTCTATCTTAAGACATACTACATTTATATAGGGAGAACTCATAGCCAAGGAAAGTTATAGGAGTGAAATAGAACATAGAAAAGTTCAAAAATCATAGAAGCATCAAATTGATATACTTGATGTAAAAACAAGGGTTTAAGAAATACATAGTTCATGACACATTAGTGAGATACATCGTCCTAACTAGATTTGATCTACATATGGAAAAAGAA
Organism: Erythroxylum baracoense; assembly: GCA_025629805.1. Taxonomy (NCBI): domain Eukaryota; kingdom Viridiplantae; phylum Streptophyta; class Magnoliopsida; order Malpighiales; family Erythroxylaceae; genus Erythroxylum; species Erythroxylum baracoense. The sequence goes on from JAOTAY010000191.1 coordinate 35,748,842, forward strand.
AAAAAAATGATGCATTGTTTATAGATAATGAGCCTACTAGTTTTAAGGAAGCAATATCTAGCACTGATTCTTTGAAATGACATGAAGCTATGAAAAATTAAATAGAACATGTGTATATTAACTGAATATGGATTTTAGTGGATGCACCTATTGAGATTGTACTTTTTAGATTAAGTGTATTTTTAAGAGAAAAACCAACATAAATGGCAATGTATATTTGTATTAAAAAAAGGCTAGTGGCTAAAGGTTACAAAAAAATAAAGATCTAATTTTGAAGAAACTGTTTTACCAGTAGCAATGCTTAAGTCCACGAGGATCTTATTAGGTATACTTACACGATTATGAAATTTGGAAAATGGATATAAAGACAACATTTGTCAATAGAAATTTCTTTAAAGTCATGTATATGACACAATACGAAGGTTTTGAATTCAAGATTTTTCTTAATCAAGTATGCAAGTTGTAAAAGTCCATTTATAGATTTAAGCAAGATTCACATAGTTGGAACATTTATTTTTATGAGATAATTGAAGAATTTGATTTTATCAAAAATATGGATGAGGCTTGTATTTATAAGAAGGTTAGTAAGAGTCCACTCGTCTTTCTAATGCTATATGTGGATAACATATTATTGATTGGACATAACATATCGATGTTTTAATTTGTAAAGATTTGGTTGTCCTCAAAATTATCTATAAAGGATATAGGAAAAGTAGCCTATATTGTGGGAATAAATATTTATAAAGATGGATAAAAAAATGGTTGATTAGTTTATCTTAGTCCATATATATAGACAAATTGCAAAGATTTTCATTTTGGGGAATTCCAAAAGAGTATTCATACACATATCACATAAGAGTTCTCTCTTGAAGACTATGAGTCTAAAAGATATAAGAAGAGAGATATAAAAATGGATTGTTTTCTATATGTTTGGCTTTTAAATCAATCATGTATGTGGTCCAATGAACGTGACCAGATGTTTCTTATGCTTTGAGTATAACAAGCATATTTTAAGTCAATTTTGGTGATGGTCATTAGGAATTATGAAAAAAATATTAAATTATTTTAGAAGAACTATATTTTTTTTATTCTATAGTGGAGCTAACTAAGAGTTTATGGGTATTCAAATGTAAGGTTTTTTCCTTTGACTATGACGTTGCCTATGCAGTTCTTCTTATAATTAGGGAGATGACTAAGTAAGCCCTCCTTGTATTGGACTTCAAGTTGCAATTTATCCTTAAGTCATATATCCTTTGTCTTTTTATGCTTTATTCCACCCTTAGGGGCTTTTGTAATACAATTTAAATTTCCAAAACAATAGACTGTAAAGTCACCATATATTTAAGGTCAATTTTAATTGAGCATATTTGAGAGGTTTTTTTATTTACTATGAATAAAAAACTATTTAGTATGTTTATACTATTACTTAATTTGAGATCTTCAATATTTTTGTTATTTAAATTTCATTCTTTAAGTGACAAATGTATATGTTGGAAGACATTTTGAATTTTTTTATTATCCTCTTTTTTTTGTTTAAGATTTCTTAACTCTTATTTATGATAGTGATTTCTTGGTGAAGGCTAACAAGGTTTATTTGGAGAATTTTTTATTTTCTTAAAATTATATAATATATTTGTTAGATTGTAGAAGGAAGATAAGGAGGCTTGTGTATTTTGGGTAAGTTTTTCAAAGGATTTTTGTAGTTTAATAAGGTAAGCATCTTGTAATTAAGGGTATTAAATGTTACTTAAAATTTTCAAAGAAAAATTTTAATCTTTTATTAACACATGTTTCTTTTTTCTTTTTCTTTAGGCACATATTTGTTTCTAAATTATTAATCTTTTCTATTATTAAGGATTCATTTACAATTCATTATTAGATAATTCTTGAGAGTTTTTTTATTAAATATCATTAAAGCTTTTATTTTTGTAAAATATATCATAATATAAATCTAACATTTGAATTTTTATTAATCCTACATTATTTAACTGTGTAACCCTTTGCCATATTATTCCAAGTTATGTTCTTATAGCTGGAAGAAGGTGAAAGTTTATAACTTTTGTTTTGTTTATAATTTTGGTTTTGTCTATATATTTTTAAAATTTTTTCTTGTTTTCATATATGAGGATTATTCTTATCTTTGTTACTATATTTTTTGATTTTTCACTACACTTTCTACAAGTTTTGTTATCGTAAGAAACATCAAAATTTTAACAAAAAGATCATAATTATTTTTAATTTGAGATCACTTTACAATATAATAATAAAATTATATGTATATATATATATTTAGCATATGTAAATAAAAATATTATATATATATATATATTTGTGTGTGTGTGTGTGACACACACACACACACAAAAACACACACACATATATATAGTATCTCTAAATAAAAGTAAAACATTATTACAAACTAATTGATACATGCATATCTATTAGATGTACATAATATAATGACATAAATGATAGTTTGTACATACATGTCTACACATATTTACGTGGACCTAATATAGTATTCATTATATATGTATTTAATAATTCACTATAATGTTATATCAAAAAAATTTTTGAAAGTTAAATTTCATTAATGTTGGAAGATCTATGAAATAGGTCTACACATAATATAACTCCAAAACCATTATAGGATAATTAAGTAACCAAATGGGCCCATTGTCATCATCGCAATTACAATGTGGATAGTCCTTATTTATGACAATAACTTACAACTAAGATTATTGCTTTCAAACCCGCATTCCAAAATCTTCATTTGCATGTTTTGGATATAAGGAGATCTAGATTCAATTATGTTGCAAAGAGTGACCAAGGTGAGAAATTTACCAATTCCATTACTATAAGTTCGATTTTATCAAGGCTGGTGAGTTGAGGTTAGTTAGATTTCTATAAGTTCACACACACTTGCTAGTATGTGTTTAGTCCCTTTATGATATGTACGTGAATTCCCTTTATTAATTTTGTTGCTCATAAATTAGTTAAGTTTAGTGTATAGAAGCTATAAGTGGTAGAATCAAGTTGCATGTCCTAATCATAAGCTATTTCCTTAGATCATATAAATGTGATAAGATGTTGCAAACAATTTACTGGAACTATAGTGCTTGAACCAAATAGTTTTAGGTTCCTTTCCTTCCATATTTAATAAATCATTGCTTCAAATGTTGACTTGAATATGGCATAGTAACATTTAAATTTGAAATAAGCAAGACTAATCAATTCTAAGACTTGGATAAGGTGAGAATAAGGACAAGAATTCGAAACATGCTAAGAATATTCCTCCATATGTAGTTAAAGTCATCATAACTAAAAAAATAAGTGGTTCAGGGTTTCATAATGCTCACCACATAGCAGGTAGTTTAGGTTAGGAATAGCAAATCTAATGGTATCCTTTATTGTAATCCTCTTTTAAGATACTAGCCATAAGATAAATGAATGAGATGGGGAGATTTCTTGGTCCCAAATTAGCTTATAGTGAGGCATTAGAGGGGAATCACCCATTAATAAGTTCTTACAGGAATGAGTTATGAAGTGGGTGGATTTGTCTGGTGATCATATGATCGAGTCTTGAACATTAGGATTATAATTAATTGTAACGATAAGATTGATGAACTCTTGTTTACCACTAAGACAGTGGTAAACCAATCTTCAGTTCTAATAAGAGCCTAGACTTTAGTGTTGAGAGTGATAGAGTTCTTGAGGGTTTGTAAACCCGACAATTTAAGTAAAGGTCCATTAAGATTCAGTAGTCAAACTAAAAAAAGTTCTACTTCCATTTCCAATCCTATGCTTGATATAAGGATGAAATAATTCTCTCATTTGCAAAATTTGATTGAAAGTTGATGAGTTACCAGGATTGAGCTTATAATTCCAAATTTATGTTCTCTTAGATAGTTGTAAATGTGACCATTTCACCTATAAACTCTCATTCTTAGAGTATAGTTTCCAAAGCCTCTTCATCAACTTGACTTTACTTATAGTGCGTGTAGAAGTAATTCTCAGGCTACCAAATCTTTTAGGATATCAAACCATTATCCATTTCACTTTAGGAATCTTATGCTTATTATCAATACCACTCTATAGAAAGTCCCTCAAAGCCTTATCTATGTCTTTCGTAATCGATTTGGGTACTGTAAGATGAGATATCTAATAGGTAGATAGGTTGCTTAATATAGATAAGATTAATTGTAGTCTTCCTCTATAAGATATGACATTGTTGTACTAACTTTGTAGCTTTTTACTGATGAAGTTTAGGAGGGGAAGGCAATCCCTCTTAGATGGATTCTTTTCAGCCATGGGTACTCCTAAATATTTTAGAGGAGGGATTTGATGAGCTAGACCTTAGGGGAGAGAAGATCCACAACCTGGGCATTATGGCCTACTGAGATAATAAAAGAGCATTTTTAGGATTGAAACTAGTATTGATAACTCATTAAATTCTTTCAAGGAATTTAAGAGCAATTGAACTAAGTTACGATAAAAAAAACATAGCAACAATAGGTCATCAATAATTTTTATTTGTTCTTGCATCTTCCAAAAAAAAGTAGGTCATGAACAAAAGAAAGCTGAAATAGTTTTAGCTTGGCACATCTGTAGTGAAACCTAAAGGAATGTTCTTTACTGAGTTTAATGGTAATAAGTCTACAAAACAATTCCATGCATATCATCATTAAAATAGCATAGGATACTGAGGTAAGATAGCTCTTGATCTATAAGATGAATATGCAAGGTAAGCTCATAGCTTCCAAAGTTGATACGATAAAGCTACAACTTATCAAATTAAAGGCCTTTCAAAAATCAATTTTGAGGCCATAAATTCATATAAACACTTTGGTACTATAATATTTGAAAAAGTTTTAGGAGATCAAGATGTTGTCATTTAAGTTTCTAGGGACATAAGCACATTGACTTGGATTAATGAATGATGGCAAAATAGTTTTCAATCTGCTAGCCAAACTTTTAGCAATTATCTTATAGACTATGTTATAGCAAGCAATGGGTATATAGTTATATATGGATAAGGGTTAGGTGTTTTAGGGATTAGACAAAGATATGTTTTGATTACCTCTAGAGTAGCTTTCTTAATTTGGAAAAAATCTTAACAACCTTAATCCCCATATCTTTAGTGTGATTCCAAGGAACCTGAAAGAATATGATATCAAAGCCATTAGTCCAAGGGCCTTCTTTAGGGGGAAGGAGAATAGAGTTATTTTAATTTCCTTAGAGGCAACCTCCTTTGTAAGAGCTTATAAGCTTCAGGTTGAATAAGAAGTCTTAAGGCCTTTTTGAGTTCCTTAGGTAATGGTTGATTGTTTTGGTGAGAAGCCAGTAAGTTGAAGCAGTGATCAAAAGTAAGTTGCTTTAGATTATCTTGACTAGAGATAAGGACTTCTTTATGACTTGTAAGAGTAATGATGTTATTTTGATTTCTTCTAGTTTTTATTTTCCTATTAAAGTACTTACAGGGTGTTTGGTTCACCTGCAATCATAGATAAGGAATGAAACAGTTATTCTTTAGGAATAAAACAGATGAGGAATATAATAGAATATGTATTATTTAGTTTGGTTTATTCCTAAGAATTTCTAATGATAATGTAATGCCAATGTTTAGTTTGAAAACATAAATTTGGAATGACAATGGAACGACTAACAAAAAGACCAAAATATCCCTTAGTCCCACTAAAATAATAATAATAATAATAATAATAATAATAATAATAATAATAATAATAATAATAATAATAATAATAATAATAATAATGTGGATTCCTTAAGGATATTTTTGTCTAACAAGTCATTTTCCTTAAGGAATCTACATCATTATTATTAATTGTGGATTCCTTAAGGATATTTTTGTCTAACAAGTCCTCATTTTTATTCCTAACCTACTTGGAATATATAAAGATAGGGGGAGGATGAGTTTACTTATTCCCTAAACTCAAAAAATAAGTAAACCCTTGGATTATATATTTTGTATGTTTTCTTTAACCAAACAAGGGAATAATCTATTACCAAGAATAGATCAAGAATGGAACGGTGACTACAGTAAACCAAACATCCCATTAGAGTTATTATCCCCTTCCTTTAGTTAATTGGTTTTACATTTTTGTATGAGTTAAGAATTTTACGCCTCTAAAGCCAATGTATAATTCCTTAGTTCAATATGCTTTTGAGCCCTAAGGGAAGGGTCTAACGGATTAAAAGATAAAATGTCTTGATATTACGTGCTTCAATGCCCTTTCTTTGCACTAGTACATTGGATCCCTATTAGTTTCCTATAACTTCTTTAATTTTAACTTAACAACTTTAAGCTTGGATATACATATGTAAGCATATGTTCCAGTGAAGTGAGCATTTAGTCCATTACAAAGAGCCGAGTTACAATTTGGATGCTTAATTAAAGAACGGTAAAACGTGAAGTGAGATTTCCTCTTTTTTTATGAGGGGGTAGAATGAATGAGCATAAGAGAGTAATTAGAAATTAGACAATTGTCAAAATTGACATGTCTAAGAGGTTGTGAGTAAACTATTATGAGTTTACTAGGCATCTATTAATCTTTTTCTATTGAAACCATTCTCCTTAATGCCTATTTGACCAAGTATAAAATTTGTGTGAGGAATTTAGATCAATTAGTTATAAGTTCTACTAAGTTGAGTGAGCCCTTCTAAGTTAAGGCTGAGATTTCTTCTATCCCCTTGAGATTCATTAGAGTTTAGGATGTAATTGAAATCACTAGTGACTATCTAGGGTAAGGAGCCTATATTAGCCAAATGTCCAAGATCACTTTATAGCTACCTTCTTTGGAAATTCATATCAGAAGTATAGATGACTATGAGCAAAAAAAATGAATTGGTCTGCTTTATTAAGAGTTCACAATGAAGAAACTGATCAAAACATTTCCAACTAAGTAAGTTGAGTCTAGTAGGGTCAAAAGAGATAGCGAATCTCCCATTGTAATGTGCCTCATGATTAACGATAATAGGCCAACTTTTGTCTGAAAATCAAAAGCTTTTCTAGAGTTTAGGGAACTTTATTTTTGTTTAAAGAAATCCTACAAACTGATGTTTATTTAAAGAGATTAAATCTCTAATAGAAGATTGCTTAGTGGAGCAATTAAAGCTCCTAACATTCCAGATAAAAAATTTCGTTAAGGAAGGGGTAACAAGGTGAGGTTTTTCCTTCTTGTTTTCCTACTAGACTTGGACTTTCCAATATCTTGTAAAGATTTGAAGTATGATTTTTGAAGTATGATTGCCTTTATCATTTTTAGAAATTGAAAGAAATAAAGTATTACCTAACCTTGTACTAATAGGATTTGTATTAAATTGCTCAATTGAATGGTAATGATTAAGAGGGAAATCTTTGCTAGAAGAAGAAGAAGAACTAGAGGTCATATTGAAGGATTTCTCAAGAGAACCAAAGGCCTTGTTAGAGGATTCTCAAGTAACGTAACCTTCTTAAGGATTGGAGGATTAAGTGCTAGCTCATATGCCTCTTTTGAGGAGTCTAAATCAATGTTCTCAATTGTTTCCTTTTGTTTAGGTCTCCAGGTCTAAACTAATTCCTTTTTCTTTGGCTTTCATAGGTAGGTGACTTTAATATTATCTTCAAACAGTTGATTGTTTAGGTTAAGCCTCATGATTCTCAACTTTTAGATTTACTTCCTCATATACTCTAATATGTCTAATTCTTTAGAGGTTGGTTGTATTCTCATCCAAGCTAACAGCTCTACCTAAGGCACTTGCTATATAGCTAATCCTTTCACCTTATCGGTACTATAGAGGAACACTATAAAAGAATTATTCTTAAGCTCTTCTTATCTAGTTTGATACTAGGGTACCACTTAGTTAAAAATAAAGGCCTACCATAAATATGTTAAGAACCAAGCGCCAAAATTTTCTGAACATTCTCAACCATGGCAAATTTATAAATGAAAAGGTCATCCTTATTGATCAATAAGTTTAGAGACCACACTTTTTCCATATGGCTAATGCCCATTACTATGCTGTAGGGAAGGACAACCTCTTCTCCAGAAAGTATCCTACTAAAGCGGTGCATCATTTCTTGGCTACATGTTGCAAGACCTCCAAAGGGGGGTTGACTGGACCTTTGGGATTTGTGGGACCTATGTAACATAGAGAACCAAAGTTGTTTGGGTCTTTAACAACCTTGCTCCAGGTGATTTTACGGGGAGCTTCCACCTAAGAAGTGCTAGGATCTAAGACATTAAAGGGTGTAAGTTCCCCATGTGTCTTAATGTTAAGAGTTTTTGGAGCAGAAGAGAGGGGAAGAAAGGCATGGTTAGAAGTGAGTGATGAAAGCGATATGGTGGAGGAAGAGATGGGGAAGGCCTCAACTGTAGCTAAAGAGGAGGAAGTGGTTATCATGGATTTTGCCTTTAACAGTAAAAAACTAACAGAATAATGGGGTGAGAAAGAAGAAAAAAGGGTGGGTTGCTAGTTGAAGTAAAAAATCAGGGTTAAGGACTGAAGGAGAAAGGGGAGAGAAGTTGCAGAATTGGAAGGCTAGAAAGTTAGTGACACCAAGTTATGTAAGGTTTTATGTTGATTTTTTTGGCATAAATAGTTATAAATATTAAAAACATAAATATATATGTTTATTTTTCTTTGATATTTATACATTTTATATTTATTTTCTAATAAAAAGACATTAAAAAGTAAGAAAATATCAAATTTCGAGTTTTGTTCATAGATTATTTACCATTATTATATCCATGAATCTATATAAATGGTAGAAATATTCATTTTTGTGTCTTGCAATTCTATAACATTCCAACTCTTCAATTACTTTCTAACCCCTTCTCTTCCACTACATATTATCATATTTTATGATTATTTTAAGTAACTAATTACAATTTATAATTAAGGATGCACTTACACCTTTGCATCATTAATTTTTTTTATTTGATAACTTTTTATATCTCATGTAGTTAAAACGTTATAGGACTGAATTCAATAAGGATTCTCCTTATTAGAATATTTATGGATTTGTTAAGATAGAAGATTTTGATAATTACTCTTTTTCTATTTTTTATTTATTATTTATGTTAATTTTATATGTTAGGAATACAATAAACATCAAATAAAAAAACTTGAGCTTGAGCTTACTTTTCATAAGAAGATCAACTTAGTTAATATGATATTTCTCCTAATTTCATGAATTTATATTATTAGATTACATGATGAGATATTTGAGTGTGAAAAATTACTTATATCCTAAAATGAGTTGTAACTAATGATCGCACTAATACACTCCTTTAGTGTTAAGTCAATTTCAATATCATATTTTTTAACATAGTTGTTATTGGAATTTTATATTATTAATACTTTGTTGTATTCATTTGTTTATAGAAAAAATTCAAAATTTATATTAATGATGATCTAGTTGAAACACATGTTTACTTTGGAAATAAAACAGATTGTTTATTATTTTTAATATTAAAAATTATATAACATTGTATGTGAATAAAACTTTTGTTCTTTTGATATTTAAGTTTAAGATTAAAAGAAACTTTTTCTTTTTTACAAGTTCTGAATTTACTATGAATTATGAATTAATAATTTGATTATATACTTTGTAATGTTTTGAAACTTTTAAGAGAATATGTGTTTGATTTAATATTTTATTATGCGAATTAGTCATTATATATAGTATTGAGATCATATGCTTTCAACTCTAATAATGAATTGTCAACTTTAAGCCATCTTGTCAAAGACTTGAAGTCACATGATTTTGATTATAGTAGTATAATATATATTATTTTCAAGTTCTGAATAATTTTTTAAAGTTTATTTAAGGTGATAAGAATAATTTTTTTTAAATCTTTTAGAAAATAAATCAATTTATCATTATTTCATTTAAAATTTATCAAGTAATTAACATCCAAAATTTATAAACCAATTAGATTATTATTTAGTGAGTTATTTTCATGTCTGAATTTGTATTTTATTCTTATATGAAATTTCTTTAATTTTTGTGAAATAATTGGTTCACATCAAAAGGATATAATTTGTTATTTTGGTAGCAAGATTTACATATATGTGTCTTAGTTATGGAAGAATCAATATTCATTCGATGAAACTACAATTTTATTACATTTTTGAGACCTAAGAATAATTATCCATTGGAAGTGTTCAGTTGTTGATATATTTGAGTTCGGTCTTGGTCATATTTTTTTTTTCCATAAGCTTCTTGAAGGCGTGATGAAAGAAAAAGAAAACCTTAAAACTTGATGATTAACCTTGAAACGTTTGAACATTTTCAAGACTTGTGTCCAAAGTATGTCACTTTGATAATAGTTTTTACTTTCATAGTCGGTTGACCACGATAAGAAGGAACTGTGGTTATTCAACCGTTGACTTGAACATGCACTGTGGTTCCTCTCACACTTTTTGTAACATGATAACTAAAAGTTTTTAGGGAATTGGTTAGTCGGTGTTCAACAGTTATGCTGTGCTCTCCGTGATTCATTAGAATCTCAGACAACCCTTTCGCATCTGTCTCAGTTTTGGTTGTCTGAGAATTCCACTCGTGCAGCAACTTATCCACAATATCTCCGGCTGGAGTATTGTTGAAATTTTTGTCCGCTAAGGGTGTTTCGTTGAATCCAGCCATTGCCGGTCCCATAAACATGATAATCCCTTTGACAGCAGGATGACCGTAACCTTCCCTCAGGACTTCTTCCAGGTATTGCGCCTGTCCAAAAGTAGGATCAATAAATCTGAAGCAAGAACTAGTATTCTAGATTGCATTTTGAAACCACAATTGAGACAGTCAGATTTGTGCCTGTATCAGCTCCAATCATTGCAGTAATCTGCAATTGCTGAATAACAAGTGGCTCACTGATTAAAAACTTGAAAGGAACAAAGACGTTAGTGTCGTTGAAAATAGGAGTACCTGATCTGGGTCATTCGCAACGCTCACTTCTGTGAGCCATATTGGTAATCCTGCTGAACCAAGATAGTCTATGGAAGATCTCATGTAAGCTAGATTTGGCTGTCCAAGTCCAAAATGACCTTGCAGGCCAATTCCTGCTGATATTCCCTGGATTCCAGGATATGAAAGCATGTCCTCAAGTTTCTTTATGTAATTGGCAGGACTCACTTTCTCATCACCACTATATTCAATAGTATTATACTCGTTCATGAACATTCTTGTGCTTGGATCAAGTTGATATGCTCTCACGTAGAACTCAAAAGAAGCGTTACCGCCCAATTTATCCTCAAAGAAGCTGAAATGTAAATTTTCATTAACTACATCCCATGCAATTAGCTGCCCTTTGTATCTTGAAACCACTGAATTGATTCTCTTTGCTGCAGCTGTTCGCAATTCGTCTGAAGAAAGATTTACCACCCATTTCGTTTGATACTTTGGATCGTCCCAGAAAACGTTGTGACCCCTGATAAAGATGCCCTTTTCTTTGCAAAATTTAAGCATGGAATCTGCAACTGTATAGTTTTCTTGACCTTGTATTATCTCTGTGCTATACCACTTCATTTCGTTGGTGAAAGTAGTGTACTTGAATCGTGAAGCAAACCAATTTTGGTAATCTGTACTTTCGAGAATATGATGATTCATAGCACATCCAAATGGGAAATCTGATTTGGTTTGTCTTGTAGCGACTATAGCTCCTTCAACTGCAGTTCCATTGGCATAGTTAACTTCAATTCTCACCTTGCTCTTCCTTTCCTACAGGTACAATTTGAGACTATCTTTAGAACTTGATCATGGATTTTCCCCAGATAACAATACTGAATTACCTTTGCAATTATAGTTTCTTGGTGGGATTGCCATTGCTCCTTAGTAAACGCCTGTAACGAGACGCTATCTATCCATACTTCTGTTCTCATGTTCTTGCTCTGCGAAGGGAAAAATCAAAGAACGCACAATAAGCATACCGTGCTTCTAATAATTGGAAATCCATAAAATTTATATGAAAACCACCTCAAATAGGACATCCACAGGGCTTGAATAATTTGCATTCACACCACCTTTCAGAAAAGACCAGCATCCATTCCTAGCTATAACTTTGCCAGCTCGAATCAGTTCCTTGCCATCGATTCTAAAGACGACAGATACATCCTCACTTCCTTCGTTCACTTCAACCCAAGCTGGAGATGAAGTTTCAATGGAATAAAAATTCTTGGTAAGAGACTGCTAGGTCTTGACAAAGTGAAAATTTTCTGAGTCCAGGGTATAAAAGTCAGATCGTGGAAACAGAAATGAAATGATTTAAACTCGAAAAGTAATAAAACTTGTTACCTGAGAAACTATAAATCTGTCCTTGTTCAAACTGAACCATTTGTGAGAGACCATCTAGTGACTGCGTTCTGTCTTTGGCAATAATGTATTTGTTTCCATCCTTAGATGTTCTTTCTATTATTGATCCATGTCCAAACACAGTCCACCCATCTATGCCATGATCGAAATCTGGGTTTTTTATTGTACCCCCTCTGTATTGAGCTCTCCGGGGCTCTGTCAAGCACTGTTGAATAAAAGTTTTTGCAAGAAGGGGAAAAAAAAAGAAGAAAAGAGAAAAATGAGACTTTTCACTGCTAGATAATCAAGTTCTCCATAACTGTAGTAGTAATATAATTTCAGAAATTCAAAGGTTGGACATCTCAGAAAGTCTTAGAAAGTGTTACGGATGCAGAACTATAGACCCAATGGAACAAGAATCTTGCACGCTTCTGCAGAACATACATTGAGATCACAGATCGGACATTGTGAGTGGGACTGAATTAACTATATGTTAGTAACAGTATCTGAAAATGTTTTCAACAAATCAGTAACGGATGGTTCTTGTGAAATCCATGAATTGGACTTCCAGAAACTATAAAAACAATGACAAACTTGTCTTAAAAGGGATAACATAGATAAGTCAGAACCAATATTCATTTTCATGTAGTTTTGAAGTGTCATCAATGAATTATAGTTTTCTTCTTGCCTTTGAAGTTGCAGAGTAGTCGTATGAGAAGGCCTGGGTTCTATGGCCTGCATCAGTTTGTGCACAAATGAGCCTGAAAACTTTAGTCAACAAATACACAAAGATAAGCTCCTGTACATGCTTTTCGTTGACATTCTTCTTTGTAAATCCTAAAGGAATGGAGAGCAAATACCATAGGACGTGAAAGAACATAAGAGCACGAAGAAGCAAACTTCCGGTGATAGCTTCATTTTTTTTTCCTCAGCGGCACAAGCAAACAAGTTTTCCCTTAAACAGATGCTGCAATAGAAAGAAGTTTCCAATGTTTAGCAGACGAAATGCTTGAGTTTTCTGGAAATAGATAAGCATTTTCTGGTGTGCAAATATAGCTACAAAATAATATAGACAATTACCTCACTGCCTTTATATACATTGTGTAAGCAATGAACAGAAAGACAAAAGAATTGTCGACACATGTGAAGATCTTACCTCAGCTGAATCAGTTCTGTTTCACTCTTTAAAAGCAAATAAAGCTTGTTAAGATCGGAACAATAATACAAGGTATGCCAGACTGTGGACCGTGTTAAATTTTATCACTAAAAACTCCAAATATTTCTCCTTTTGTCCCGTGAAACCTATTTGGAGTTACATACAAGTACGGAAACTACCACACTGACTACAGCTACAAGATGTATTAATTAGAAGTGGAAGAAACCAAAGGAACTCCTGAACAAGGTTACGTTATAGAGACAAGGGACAGAACCTCAGCTACATGCTCCTGAACAAGCTTACGTTATAGAGACAAGGGACAGAATCTCAGCTACATGCATGCACGGGAAGTGGCTGTAAGAGTGTAAAGAGAATGGAAGAGCTCTAACATAGGAGGGAATCGTCCATGGGAGAGTTCTAACGTACTCCAATGGCGAACCAATGTAGGCTTTAGTTGAGATTAAGTTCTTGTTTAGTTGGATGTTAATTAATGGAACGGAAGGGAACAGAATAGAACGGAAGGGAATATTTTATAATGGAATGTAATGTAATATAGTGATTCGTTGTTTGGAAAGGATGAAAGGGTTCATAATGTAATATAATGAAATGTTGTTTGGATGATGGATGGAATGAAATGTAATGTATAATAAATGACTATTATACCCCTTATATTAAAATGATTATTCCAGAAAGTTTATTA
>JAOTAY010000191.1:35783902-35818710 GCA_025629805.1 Erythroxylum baracoense
AATACGAGAGTTGCTATAATTGTGATCATATTATAGTGGGTGAGAAATTTGAGTGATTGTAAGAAATTTTCTCCATACATATAGTGAAAATTTTACCGGCTCGGTCCCGTGGTTTTTCCCTCTAATTATTTAGGTGGTTTTCCACGTAAATTCTCAGTGTTGTTACTTTATCTATCATATACGGTAGATACTATTCACGAGTTACTATTCACCATGGTTACTATTCACAACATTACTATTTACTATAGTCGCTATTCACGGTAATTGTTCTATTTTACTGTGATTATTATTCTGAAGGATTCAACATGTCAAGTTTCAGTCAATATTTGGAGGCATTCCGCTGTGGGTGAAGTTGTGATAAACACACCGTGCACGTAACTTCTGTCTAGAATGTCAGGTTTTAAGAGGAAACGCTTGTAACTCCTCTGACCAACTAGGATTTTACGTGGAATGGTAATACTGTCTAGGAGTTCATTATGATCATCCTGAGTATTGCCGAATCGGTTCACTTCACTAATTATTGGCCTCACACGAAATTGGAGTTTAAAGCCCAACAGTAGAACTAGCTGAGAACACCTCGCTTAGACTCACACCCTTTTGCTCGGAGGAAATTGCAAAGTGATTTTAGTCTTTTGTTTTGTTATAGACAGGATTTCCCTTGAAAGGGAGGACCATAGTAGTAGGATCCCGTGCATATATGAAGAACACACACTTGAAGCAAATTTTGCAACCCTATCAGTCAATATCATATAGAAACACCAAGCACAGATGTTGGAGTTTTCGAGCCGAACATTTCTATACTTCTTAAGTTTAAACGATTTTCTTCTACACCTAGAATACGTATCACTAGTAAATCTGTACAAGTTTTGAATTCATAAAAAATTTGTATAGATTTCTAGCAACTTACACTAAACAACTCCTTAGTAAAACTGTTTCGTGATGACGAACAAAAAGGCTAGCCAATGGACTCTGTAAGGAAAAGAATTACTCTGCAAAGTGTAGAACAAGTTGGGAACAATCAGCAATTTTAGAATGAACACAAATTCTAGTACCTTCGTGTAAAACCATTTTTTTCGTTAAGAACTCAGAATGGATCTTTTCCGTTAGATGAATGAACACAAAAGTTAAAAAGAAACACAAAAGCCATAAAACCTGCATAAAGCTTGAATGGTATGAGTAAAGCTTCTTTGGACTTGAAGACTTTTGGGAGTTTGCTAGCAATTGTCATTAAGGGAACCAGCGGGCTTGTTCATATACCTCGTGACAACATCATATGAACAATTGGAGGATACTGTTATTGTTGCACTAATACTTACAACCTCTACAACAGGTTTAAAAAGATCAGTAAAGCAGAAAGAAACAAAACTTGAATTGAGAAAACATAGCACAGGATAGACCCAATACTGCTACTACTGAACAGGCAATTACACTTTCCTCCTCACAAACTGTAAAGCTAAGCTAAGCTCAAACCGATATGGAGTACAGATAGTTGGGTACTAGCTAATTAATCAATCAATTAATGTACAACCAAAAGGCCTTTCAAGTAGCCGGAAGTCGAATTTTGGAAGCCTGTAGTTTCCTCCATTGCCTTCAAAGTGGAGTAACGAAGGGATTGATGGCCAAGTAAGTGATACCAAAGCATACTTATGCCTCAAGATAACCTTTTGCCTCCAAGTAACGTATCACTTTTTCAGCCATTTCGTACGGGGAAGCACAGTCTCCTACTTTGCATTTCAGTACAATCTACAAAAGCATCAGATGAAGAGAATGAAAACTAGTTGAAAGCCTAGACGAAAAGTAACTCCAAAATTGAAATGTTGAATAGTCATAACAATAACAGCAAAATTACATTCAGATCGATTGTCATCAAAAGTTAAGCAGATGCACTCAATATTTCCTTCTTCAAACCTAGTCCGCAAAAATCTATTGATGCAAAAGAATTTGAAGTCCATAAAAAATAAAAAGAGAAGAAGTTAGTCAATCACAAACTTTAATTTGGTAGAATAAGATTGAGAATTGAATTGACATAAAGACAATAAAAACTGAAATTTAAATTACTTTAAGATTCTTTATTAGGTTAGGAAATAGTAATAAATTCAAAATGTTATTCTAGTTTTAAATATAATGCCCTAGTTGCTTAGGAATTAAAATTATAGAACTTTTATTACAATATACTTTAAATCGTTTTGGACCCTTTTCTTATAGGAATATAGATTTTAAAAACTTCTCTATAAATATGCCTGTACTCAGCCTTTAAATAACAATTAACAACATATCATGAATTTTCTTCTACAAATTTGAGTTTTTAACTAAAAGATGTGATACTTTCTTTTAGGAGTAATTCTTAAATCCCATGAGTGATTCCTAATCTTCTACCTTCATTATTTGTTTTCCTCACTATATTCTAACAATTCTAACCTAAAGTTCTAGCAACTAAAACCCTAAATTCTACTCATGTTAAACCTAAATTCCAGTCATATTAAACCCTAAAATTTTAGTCTAAAATTTTCAACAATCAAACCTTAAACACCCAATTATACCAAATATGAAATTTCAACATTACAAGTTGAAATTCAGACCTGAAACTTGATATTCCAACAGCCTAATATTAGTCGTATTTCCTAAATTTTGTGAGTTTAGCTACTAGTTAATATTTTTCTATTTGTCCTACATCAATTTAATATCAGAGCTTTGGTTCACAATGGCAATAAGTAGTGGGAGGGCATATAGAAAATTATTTAGCGACCAAAAGTGAGATGAAATACTTATGAGAGTTACAGAAAGATTGGACTTCAATCACCCTCTATCACAAGATGCTCCATGAACTAGTCCGAAAAACAACATCAGATAACAAATTACAATGGATGTTGGGGGTCGAGAAACTGAAATCTAAGATGAAGAGGCTGAAACTAATCAACAACACACAACGCAAGGGTAAATCTTTATTGAAAAATCATGCACTTTGATTCCTTAAATTTAACAGGCATTACCTCAAACAAAGTGTTTGTTATGGGTGGTGAAACTATTAACACTTCTCCTTCAACTCATTAATTAAAAATCTTCACGCCTACATGTAGAAGGTGCTCAAATACTTAATGAAGTAGAGAGTTTGGCAATTGAAGATGATCATGACATGGAGAGTTTTGACAGTGGGGGATGATGAAAAGATTAAAGTTGAAGAAAAACATAACTAAGTGGATTCTTTGGCGAACCGTAAAGTTGAAACAAGTGAACAACAAGTTGAAACACTTAAACAACAAGTTGAAATGCTTGAACAAGAGGTTAAAGCACCTGAACAACAGGTTGAAACTTGAATAACAAATCAAAACACAAGACTAACAGACTAAAACAATAGGGCAACAGGTTGAAAGAATAGGATAGTAAGCTAAATAATGAAACAGGGAGGTCACAAAGGTGAAGTAAACTTGAATGAAGACGTGAAATTAACACAACATACGAATAAAAGGGAAGTTGCGAGTGCACTTGCAAAGTCAAAATTCAATAATGACAGAAAGTTAAATGATTTGATTACAAGAAGCAACAATATTTATGTTTTTGATGCCTGTATGATAGAGAAGCCATTTGGTTTTATCATGAAACCATCTGCAAATATAATGGTTAACACTTGTGACACTGTGCACACTATTAAACTTTTCTTTAAATAGGTTACACGTATCCATAGATTACATTTAACCATTATCTTTGATCATGAAGTGAAGTCTATGAGCTATTCTTGGAGAACTCTATAGAAAACAATGAACATTAAGTTTAAATTTTCAAACTCTTTCTATTTCTAAACCGATGGACAAACAAAAGTGGTTAATAGAAACGTAGGAGACTTGTTAAGATGTTTAGTTGGAGATAATGTGAATAATTGGGTTATGACAAAATTTGTATATAACTATGTTATAATAGATTAATGAATAAGAGTCCTTTCGAGATAGTTTCAAGAGTTCAACCAAGAAAGCCTATTGATCTAGTTCCTTTAACACAAAAAAATACGAGTTAGTGTTAAAGCCCAAAAGTTTTGCACAACACATGAGGGATATCTTTGATAAAGTACAAAAATAGAAAATAACAACAACTTGACTAATAAAGAACATGTTGATCAATATTGTCAATTGATGAAATTCAATAAAGGGGATATAATGATGGTAAGGATTCATCCAAAATATTTTGATAAAGAAACTTTACTAATGACATGCTAAATCTTATAAGACCTTAAGAAGATAAGTGCTAATGCTCATATTTTGGAATTCCCAAGTGACATAGGAATTAGTCCTATCTTTAATGTCATGAACTTAACTATTTATTATGAATATGATGATACACAGTCTCCTACTGCAACTATTAAGAATTCTAGCTACTCCTCATCTTAAAGAGTAGATAGATGATGTTCTTGACGAACATAGCCATAAGAGTTGGAGGATATCGACAGTTTCTTTTCAAGTGGAGAGGAAAATTAATTTCTGACAGTACTTGGATTTTAGAATCTGAACTTCAAAAATTGAATTTAGAGTTATATGATCGATATTTTCACATTCTACAATGAAGATGACTTCAGATAAGCTAGGGAGAATTGACGCAAAAGAGCTTAAAGTCCATAAAAGAAATAAAAGAGAAAAAAATTAGTCACCTACAAGTTTTAATTTGGTAGGATAAAGATTAAGCAATGAGTTGATAGTAAAGACAATAAGGGAAGAAATTTAGATTATGTTAAGATTCCTTATTAGATAAGAAGTAATAGTAAATTAAATACGTTACTGTAATTCTAAATATGTTATCCTAGTTGTTTAAGACTTAAATTTATAGAATTTTTATTACAACAGAGTTTAAATTTGTTATGACCTGTCCTATTAGAATAAGGGTTCTAAGAACTTATCTATGAATATATGTGTACTTAGCCCTTCAATAACAACATATCCTGAATTTTCTTTCACGAATTTGAGTTTTAAACTAAAAGGTGTGATACTTTCTTCTAAGAATGATCCTTAGACCCTAAGAATGATTCCTAGTTCCCTACCTCCATTGTTTGTGTTCCTCACTAAATTCCAGGAATTCTAATCTAAAGTTCCAGCAACCAAAACCTTAAAATTTAGCCCTATTAAGCCTTGAAATCTTAGCCTAAATTTTCCAGCAATCAAACCCCTAATGACCTAGCTACACCAAATCTGAAATTTCAGCATTCCAAGCTGAAATCTAGACCTGAAACTTGATATTCCAGCAACCTAATGTCAGCAATATTTCCCAAATTTTGTGAATTTAGCTACTAGTTAATATTTCTTCCATTTGTCCTATATCATCAATGCTTCCGTGTAGCAAATTCAAATCAAACTGGTTGCTGGAAATATTTTCAGGAACCAGAAAACCATAAAATTTTCATGTTTATGTTCATGAATTTGACAATTCAATGAACACAAACATCATCCAGAAATGGCATTTCAAATGGCCCTTTACAACCATGCTTATTTTTACCCATTTTCATAAGGAGTCAAAAATTGGATCTAGATTTTAAGTAACATCAATATGTTGAGAAGACTCATGTAGATGTCAAGATGCCTAGAAGATATCTTTGAGCACTTGTGTCATCCATAGACTTGTGTTTTTTGCATCTGTTATCATACTTTACCTCACTATCTTGTGGTCGCTCATATGGATCATCAATGCCAGTAAAGCCTGTAAAAGAGAGGACCATATCACAATCTGAGAAAAAAGCAGGTTCCACGGCATTATTTAAGACATTCAATCATAAACTGCGAATTAATTGCTCCAAACAAATTCTTCAATGCAACATCTCAATACCCACAACTTTGCATGTTTTGGATTTAATAGGTGCAATGGGGCTAAATTGCCTCTCCCATCAAGATTCCTTCCAAGAAATCTTACTGATGTTCATCATTGAAGGCAAAATCAGTGTAGTATGTGATTTGCAACAATGATAAGACCTCACATGATAAACATAAATAAGTAACTTTGCTAAGAAACTAAAACAGGAGTCACATATACTATCAAGATTTGACAAAGTTTTGGATACTCATTAATAAAACTCATAAGGTGTGAAGAATATAATAAGAATGCAAATTATTAAACTCGAAATAGGCAATAAATTTTCACCAACCATCACCAAGTTGTACTTATCAACTTGCAACATTCTATATTAAGTCAAGAGAACTAATAGACTGCACAACATCAACATATGCAGGATCTAGGATCTTGTAAAAGGATAACTATCGACAAGGGAACTCCAAAGAAACAACAAGCGACGTGAAAAATGACTCATGATAAAAAAAAAAGACATTTCATGATCTGTAGGAGTACCTTTAATCTTCCCTTCACGAGCAAGCTTATAAAGTCCCTTAGGATCTCTAGCCTCGCATATTTCAAGTGGCACATCCATGAAGACCTATTACAGGTAAGGTTAATCAGTTCAACCGTAACTAGTACCATATATGTCGAAACATATATTATTTTCGATATCCTATTAATTAAAAAAAATAGACAAATGACTAGAATAAAAAAGTAAGCCACAGTTATGGTAAGAAAAATTTTCATAAACAAATCATAATCTACAGGACCAACCTCAATGAAATCCCCCTTTGGTAACATTGCACGACATGCTTCTCGATCTCTTTGGTATGGAGAAATGAGGCATGCCATGCATATTACTCCAGCATCTGCAAATAGTTTTGCCACCTCACCTAAACAAACGAGAAAAAAAAATGGTAAAATGCTTTCTATTGTCCAAAGGGCCGAAAATGCAAAATATTGCATTGCTTAGGTGACATCAGCATTGACAATCAAATTGCCAACAATTTAATGTATCCCCTATTGCAACCATTGGAAGCAACTAATATAGTACCTACCAACTCTTCTAATGTTCTCTGCACGATCTTCTGCCTTAAAACTAAGATCACGATTGAGGCCATGTCTGACATTATCTCCATCAAGCATGTAAGACAACTTTCCTCTTTGGCACAAAATTTGACTTAATGCGCATGCCACAGTGCTCTTACCTGCAAGTTTTTCCAAAAACATAACAAGAACTGTTTAAAGAGCTAAACCGATCATGAGCAGTGGTGCCCATCTGACATTGCAAACAGATAACACACACATTGTTCATTTCAAATTTCAACAACGTTTCATGCAAACCCAAAAAAGAAACATCATATATAGATAATCACAATAACAGAAGGAAAATAGCGGAGCAACTAACCTGAACCGCTGAGACCAGTGATCCATACGACGCAACCCTTTTGATTAAGTAAGCTCTGCCTTTCAGATTTTCCAACTGAGCACTCGTGCCACTTCACATTTGTTGAATTCCCAACTGTAGACAAGGAGCTAGGATTCCCATTTTTCCCTATCCCGAACAACCCGCCAAAACGAGAGAGTAAATAGATATCCCAATCCCAACAAAACTCATTTCTCATTAACGAAAATACCATGTTAAGATGAGAAAGTAAACCAAGAAAAAGAAACGAAATGCAAGATTATCATATACCAAAAAGGAGGAAGCAAGTACCTTGAACCTGATTAGCCAAGTTCAAGTCCAAGCACGACCCATTAGGACCAACAGTCTCCCCTTTCCCGTTCACATTCACTCGCAAATGTGAACCTTCCATGGCCTTAATTCGCAAAAATCCCTTTTGCATCACACTAATTATATGATCGCCATCGCTGTAGCTCCCTAGCCCCACTCTCTGCGTGCTAATTCCTGGTACCGGTTTCAACCCAATCGCATTCATCTTCCCAGGAGCAATTAATTTAATTGATCACCCAGAATTTAGCAGGCGGGTAAATTCAAAAGAAAGTGATAGAAAGAGAGGTGGAGGCAAAAGTTGAAAAGGTACAAAGGAGAATTGGAAAGGAGAGAAATAGAAAGCGTATTTAAAGAGAATGAAGAGTAATTTGGGGTGGTTAAATTAGCGACTGAACTCTGAAATGGTGGAAGAAAAGGCAGAGAGGTTTAAGATTAGGAGGAAGAAAGCCATAGCTGGCCACTTTACTTGATGGTCATGATCCTGGTCCAGTCTCCAGGAATGAAACCAAATAGTGAGCGTGGTCTCAGGTAGGGTGAGGTGGCCCATTAAGCATGAATTTGTGCAATCTTATTGGAGTCGAAGATGATACTTTGGATACTAGTGGGGGGATATCTGTATGTATGTGGCTGGGGTTTTGTGGGAGATTATGACATTATGCCCTGTTTTGTTGGATACTACGAATAGAGACCATAGTCTACATTCCCGTGAGTCTTGGTCCAAGATCGTAGGAATAAATATCTCAGTCTGTCTATGGTGTGCATTATGCATATTCTGTTAGTTGATGTTTTTATTCGGTTGACCACGTAATGCTTCCAAGACACGTTTCAGTGATACAAATGGGCAATGGCCACCTCAAAGTTCTTGAAGCTAATTTAATATAAGTATTAGGCGTTAACTACTTTGAATTCTGGCAGCACCAAAAATATATTTTTTATTAATTAAATTTAAAATATTATTTAATGTGTATCATTTATTGTTTTACATCGACACCGGTATCAAAATTTTCAGCATATTACCAAGTACAAATCTAGAGTAGTATCAAAACTAAAAATACAAAATTAAGAAATTATTTGTATAATTTTAAATTTTATTTAAAATAACATTTGGTATTGATCACTACCAATTAATTCTAACTGTGGTATGATATTCACAACGTTACTATTAACTTAAAATAATTAAGATTATATTAAAAATGATAAGTAAAAATATGAAAATATTTTTAATAAATTATGCCAATTAAAGAGATAAGAAATTGTTATTAAAATATAAAGTTATTAAATAAATTAAATATATAATATATAATTATTTTAAATTAAGGAATCTATATTTAAAAGTTGAGAAATTCACCTAATAAATTGAAGGCATTCCAAATATATAACGAAAATTATATTTTTTTTTTGACAATAACGAAAATTATATTTTTAATTGAACTTGGAAACGTATATGAATATATAATTTGGATCATATCAAATAATTATATTTTCTATCCGTGAGGCGTCGGAATTACATATTTGCCTCCCAATTTTCCTCTCATTTCTGGTTTCAATCTCCCATCTCTGCTACGGTCCTACTCCTGCAAGGATTTTGAGTGCAAAGATCTTAGAGAGATGGAGAAATGTGAAACGTCTTCCGAAGGAGGGGGGTCTGGACTCAATCCAAGGCCGTGGCAATCTTATCACACAGCTTTCACCAATGCTAAAGCAGGTAATCCAAACCTGAAAGTTGTTACCTTTGCTTTTCTTTTTTTAAATGTTATGATGTCTGTCTTTCCTACACTCTTTGATTTTAGGACGCCTCAGATCTACACCCTGTATTGATTTGGTTTTGAGACTTTCATTTTCAGGTCACTTGATCAGTGATTCAGTTCTTTTGTGAATTGCTGTTAACTTATTTTTGTCAAATTTGTTGATTTTTTGTTACGCAGTGGTGCGTTTTGACTTATGTGGATCGCTAAAAAACCAATCTTGATATGTTTAAATTTTGTTTAGAATAGGATATTGCCGAGACTTTAAAATCTTGTTGATTTCTTGTGGTCTTGTCCTGGAGTAGTACTCGTGATAACTTGTTACTGAGTAGCTTTCCCACCTTTTTTAGTGGAGGCATGGTGCTACTCCTTTAGAACTTCTTTCTGATGATGGTATGTTGCTATATGTTTTAGGTATGGATGGAGTAGATAAGGAGAAAGTACAAAGAGTAGTGTACGAGATGAGCAAGGGATCAAAGTATTTTGAAAATGAGGAAAGAAAAGAGGAAATGATGAGGCAGAAGATAGAGCAAATGCGTGCACAATGTGCAAAGCTCACAACAGCTGATATTTCTCACTATCAGATGGTAAAACTGATTATTTATTGTTTTGTTCTACTAATTGTCTTATCCATTGCCAACTCCGTTTCTAGTGTGAATTAATGACTACCATTATAGCTTGAAACATAGATGTGAATCTTGTATACCTAAGTGGGAGAGCCAAGGTGTGGGACAAGGCTTTTCTATCTTTTTTCTTTGTGAATTAACTGATAACTGTTCTGCAGAGAATAATGTTTGCATTATCGTCTCAATGATGAACTGCTAAAAAGTGTATAATAACGCTGGATTACATTTGGTCCATTCATAAAGACATCTTGTGGTTTAAAGATGTATAACTAAGATAATCATTCTGCCTCGCTAGTTTTATTTCTGTTGTGAAAAGCAGTGATGTCTTATTGCATAATTTACTTGAAGGAATTGCAAGATTCTTTTGCACTTTATCTGACCATCTTAAGTCTTAAACTAGACCCGCGTGCTTGCTAATTTAATAATTTTTTTACGCAGAAAAGCAACTTGGACTTAACATTGTTTATTCTGTATCATTGTAAATATTTTTCAAGTATGTTGCTAGTTATTCTTCACAATATTCACAGTTAGCAGATAAAAGCATTTTGGACCTTGAAACCACACGCGACCTGTCTAGAATATGGCTACATGTAGATATGGATGCTTTCTATGCAGCTGTTGAAACATTGAGCAATCCTTCGCTGAAGGGAAAGCCAATGGCTGTTGGCGGTATGTCTATGATCTCCACTGCTAATTACGAGGTTGAGTTTTCTGCTCTAACTTCAAGATCTTTTTTTCCCCTCTTTTTTCTGCTCCAATTTCATGTGCCACATATAAAGATTCACATTCCTTAGGAATGATAATTTTGACCAAGGCCAGGAATCTCTGGTAGATTTATAACTGTCAGTTCACTTGCATCCATCACTTTCACACTTTCTTAATAGTCTTTGAAAAAAATGTTAGGCACGGAGGTTTGGAGTTCGTGCTGCGATGCCTGGTTTTATTGCAAGAAAGTTATGTCCGGAGTTGATCTTTGTTCCCACAGATTTCAAGAAATACACTTTTTACAGTGATTTAACCAGAAAAGGTTAGTTAAAGGACCTCAAATTCAGATTTGGAATGCAATGTGTCATCTGATGCAAATACTTTGACTTGCTCATACATATTTGTAGTTTTCCAGAAATATGATCCTAATTTCATGGCTACCAGTTTGGATGAAGCGTACCTTGATATAACTGATGTTTGCAAAGAAAGAGACATGACTGGTGGAGAAGTATGTTGATACTTTTTTCTTCCTTAACATTAAACATTTTCTTCCCCAAATGCATTGACAGTTTCTTTTTTCTGTCATGAAAGATTGCTGAAGAACTCAGAGCTGGTGTTTACAAAGAAAGTGGTCTAACATGTAGTGCTGGTGTTGCTCCAAACCGCTTACTTGCCAAGGTTCTTTTGGCTATTACACTGAAATGATTCTTGCATATATTACTTATGTAGTGCACTCTTTCCTAGTTTGTGCGAGATGCAAGATGTTGGGTTACTAGGTCACGTTTTGTAAAAGACAGATTATTTAGAATTGATTAGGGTTAAATATCTGGAGGTAAACTATGGAGAAGACTTTGCGGTTTATTGAGAGCAAACAATACGAACTAGCTAAACTGAAATGAGGGCATTAAATGTTTAATGTTAAATCAATTAGAAATTTTGAAGGAGCCAATACACCACTCCAAAGTGATAGTAACTTTGTTGTTACCAAATATGAAGAAGCTATTATAATTGTACATACTGTCCCGCGATTGCCCACATCATCGTGCATGCTTACTGGTCAGACATAAAGTAAGAAAGTAGGTAAAATAATTTGAAGGTATGCTAGGTTAACTGATGAGAAATTCAAATAATTTGAAGTTATGCAAGATTAACTGATGAGAAATTCAAGTCTTCAGAAACATAACATTGCAGCCCCCCAATTCCCCGCATGTTTCAATTAAAAAATAAAAGAACTCAAATTGGATTAATGGTCAGGGGAAGTAGAAAAAAAAAAGAGAGCAAAGTATAGATTGGTGCAATGATCAATGAGTTCACCTTGTTTAGCATTTGAAAGGACTATTTTGGCACTGAATCATATATGCCTCCCCAGGTTTGCTCTGATATTAATAAGCCCAATGGACAGTTTGTTTTGCCAAATGACCGGATGGCTGTCATGACCTTTATATCTTCACTTCCTGTAAGAAAGGTATTGATGCCTTGAGCTTTGACTCATATTTTGGAATAGCATTTTCAAGATATTATAATTATCACTTTCTTATTTTATGTTTTCTCTTGATTGAAACTTATTCAATTGTCTATGAAGATTGGAGGCATTGGTAAGGTCACCGAACATATTTTTAGGGATGTTTTAGAAATAAACACCTGCGAGGAGATGCTGCAAAAAGGAGCCCTCATCTGTGCACTATTCTCTCAATCAACAGCAGGTAGTATCATTGATTTGTCTTTTTCTATGATTCATGGTTGTCAAACTACATGACATCTGCGTGCATACTTGGAGATTATAGGGTAAAAAACTTGGATCTCCCCTGTGATTTCATTTATTTCAAAAAGAAACTCCTATGGTTTCAAATTACAAAAAAATAAAAAAGTTGTGGTATTAAAAAAATATTAAAGTATAACCTTTTACTGAGTTCTGTTGAGTTATTTTAAATGACTATTAAGCATGTGACAAAGTATGTATGACTGCTCTAACCTAACTTTAATAACAAATTCTATTAAAATAACCCAACAGAAATTTGGTAAAAGATCATTTTTTAGTATTTCCAATACCACAAAGTAATATTTTGGTAATTTTAAACCAGAAGAGTGTTTTCTTGGAATAAATAAAATGTAAGAGAAGTTTATATCTTTATCCGAGATTATATTATTATTTCAAGTGGCCAATGGAGATTCTAAAATCTTAGCAACAATTCCTATGGAAGAAGAAACTTGAGTAGGAGTTTTGAGTTAGTCACCATGCAGTAGAACATTAAGAGAAGGTTAATGTTTTTTGCAATAGCTGAGCAAATTGAATCAAAGAGGCCATTCCTGGGGTGAACATTTAGCACATCAACTTCTTTTTTCTATATCCAGTTATCAAACTTATCCAAATAAGCTTGAACCACATGCTTATATTAACTGGCTATAATATTTGGTCAGTTCCTAATTTTGTTACAATACATTGCAGAATTTTTCCTCTCTGTTGGACTGGGGCTTGGGAAGACAAGTACTCCTCAAGTTAGTGTTCGCAAAAGTATAAGTAGTGAGAGGACATTTTCAGCCACAGATGACAAGATATTTCTTTATCAGAAATTAGGTGATCAATCCACTACATTCATTGTGATAAGGACTTACAGACCATTCTATGCTCTCAAATGGAGCAGCACTTTCCTCTCTTAGCTTTTTTTTATAGCTTTTTTTTCTTATGGATTGCAAACCTTTTAAAAGGTTTTCAAATCATCAAATTAATAACATATACATAGGTCCATGGTATTGCTTGACAGTTAAGCCTTTTTTAATTTTATTTCAGCCGATATTGCCGAGATGCTTTGTGCTGACATGCAGAAAGAATGTCTTTGTGGTCGAACATTAACCCTCAAATTGAAAACTGCATCTTTTGAGGTAGTGTATGATGCTTTTGTTGCTTTTCATTGTCTGAATGTTAAATTAAGGTGAATTACAATGTGTAATTGATGCAATAAGGTTTAACTTCTGGGTTTCCAGTGATGCTCCTCCATTAATCTTTTTGGATAATAAGATTAGGATTGAAGTTTTGGAAGCAATTGTGCATATACATGGAATCACAAAAGGGATATTGCACCTTTTAGATCTCTGCAAATAGCTCCTGTGAATTATACTAGCTAGATATTGCTTTAATTTTCATTGTTTAGGTGCACTAGCACATTCTCTTGCTTAAAATTACCAAAACTTTTCTATCACAGCAGAAAAAGGCTGTCCGCCATAGATGATATAAACAAGAAAGTTGGGTGTTGACTTGTGGCTAATTTTCTTAACACAGTATTTTTGTTGCAGACACTACCAGTATGGTATAGTGATGATTTAAAGGTTTTTCTTTCTAGATTAGGGGACATATCTGTGATTTTGGTTTTTTTCCTAGCTCATATTGTAAAAGGAAAACTCGAGTTATGAATATCACTGTAACACTTTGTCATATTAGTAAAAAGAAATTAATTGTCAATGGTTAGACACTTGCAAAACCAATAAAAATTCCATCCTCTCTTTTGTCTAAATTATCTGTGTTTGATTTTATATTTATTTCCTAACATTATGAGCCTGTTATTGGGCTCCTATTAAGGATTATTGAATGTAATTTTCGTTCTGAAACTTTTTGACATTGCTTAATCATTAGGTTCGAACCAGAGCTGTTACTTTGCAAAAGTATATTCACTCAAAGAAGGATATTTTGAAATATGCATCAAAGCTGCTCATGGCTGAACTTCCCATCTCGTTAAGATTGATAGGTAATATACTATCTTCATTCTTTGAACTAGTCTTTTCTGTTACGAACACGCTGAAATTTGACAGTTTTACATTGTCAAGTATATGTGCCTTTTATAAGACTATGGATATGCTTGTTAGCATGAACTTGGATGTAGAGGCAATGGATGAACTTCATTATACACTTCATATAGCTCGTCAATGACAAAGCATTTACACTATCCAGGCCTCCGAGTATCTCATTTCAATGAACATGAAATTGGTACTCCATTTGATCCGACACAGACAACTCTTACCAATTTCATTCTCTCAAGAGATGTTTCCAGGAAAATATTGGGTGATCAAGCATCCTTGCACAATGAAATTTGTGCTAAAGTTTCCATGGATAGTTCAGAAATTTCTTGCTCTGTTGATAGCTGTGAGACTGGTCATTATGAAATTAGAGATCTAGAAGACAATGATCTACAGGATCTGGATGACCACTGCCGTGGCATTTCCACTAATGACCTTGATGTGAAGAAAACTTACGAGACTAGCAATGGAACTTTAGAGAAGGTAACATCAAGAACAGGAGTGATATCCGATATTGACTGAAATTAAATACAATCTTGCTCTTTGAACCTTTTTTGCTCCTTATGCTCTTTGAATATTTTTACTGTACTATATAGCTCAATTATGCCTTTCGACCTTTGCCTAGGTGAATACTATGGATACCATGGGGTCTGGATCACTCTCAGAACCTTGTCAAACCGAGTTCTCAAAGTCAAGGGAATTAGAATCTTCAGTCCTTCAGTTAGAGAGGAGTGAAGAAGACCGAGTAAACAAGGTTGTCACTAACGGGGCTGAGATCTTCTGGGTGGATGAATACAAGTGCTCAATATGTGGCATTGAAATCCCACCAGATTTTTTTGAGGAAAGATTAGAACACTCAGATTTCCATCTTGCAGAGAGGATTCAAAAGGAGGAATCTGCATCTGACTCGAGAACCCCTGTGCCGAGGCAAAGGTGCAGTTTATGCATTTACATTAACTATGTTTCTAATCATTCCACTGAACTGTAGGGGAAACTCTTCTTATGCCGAGGCAAAGGTCTGCTGTTTATGCATTTCCACTATGTTTATCATTATTCCATTGAACAGTAGGGAAGCCTCTTCTGCATCCATAACCATCTCAATTTATTGCTAGTCTCAGCTAGACCTATGCAGAACCCTAGCTTAAACTCTTCCAATCTATTTCAGCTACTTAAATATATTTAATTGAAAAAATATGTTGCAGTGAATCTCATAATTCTGATTACCTGTTGTTCAGTATCAATTTTCTGAATTACATGAACGAATCTACATTTGGCTTAACGCAGTCATCAACTCTTTTCAGGAGCCTCCCGAAGGAGCATCCCTCAGGCCAAAGCTCACAAAAGAGGCGCAAGCCATCTGCAAAAGAACAACGGCATATTCCCATAGACATGTTCTTTGTCAAGAGCAACCAGAATTTCTAGCATTGCATGCTTATGATGTTCCAGGCCTGCCTATTTTTTATGAGCCCATGTAAATTACAAATTGTTAAGCAAATTTTATGACAAGTCATAAACCACATTACCCTGTAAATGATAGTCAATAACTCACAAAACAAGAAAATATCCAATAATGAAGGTTGCCCCCATCAATTCTATCATTTTATAATTTTCTGTTCTATCGATTGTGTATGATTTTAATTTTCTGTGCTGTCGATTGTGTATGATTAACTAACCAATGACTCGTCTGGTTTGTAATTGCCATACAACCACTTCAGACTAGATACAAGTGTCTGTGAACGAAAATAGCCCACGTCACCCAGTTTCAACTTATAACAGTATCGTTCATCCCTTCCAAACGAACATCGATACTGCTTCTCCATCTTCATCTCCCTCCCTTCAAATGTTGGATTCTCAGTTCTCTACTCATCGTACAAATTTAGCTGTTTTTCAACCAAAGAGTCTATCGGATGAGCAATTTTGACAGTGCTCGACTATGGTAGTAGCATCCGTAACTTCAAGCTCCCAACTTCCGTTCCCACATGCAATTACACTAACAAGAACCCAAATCACTTCTTCAGTCACACGCAGTTCTGACTTTCCATCTTCAGCCCAAACGACAGTAAAAGCCCACTTAAGTTCAGACCAGGCGACCGCCATTAGACCTCAGAATGGAAGTAGTAATAACTTGAAGGAGAGAGCCTTACCGACGATGAGTGATATATTGGCCTCATCCAAGGCTCAGAAACTTGATCTCAAGCTCCACACACTGGGACCCTTTTTCAGAATCACAGCCACGAGTCTGGAGACCAATAACGAGCTTGGGAGAGCAGAGGGCCTAATAAGGGTATGGTTGAGAGGGAAGATTCTTCATCTGGACTCAATGAGACTGAAAAGAGAGACATTGGGCATGGAGAAATCGATTTTTGGTATTGGTTTGTTCATTGGTGCTGTTGCTATTCGACATGGATACGAGTGTGGGTGTAAAACGGTAGAATTGCTGGCCATTAATGACTCCGATCTTTACCATAACAAGGTTCTTACATATTCATGTTAATGTTAGCATTCTCGTGTGATAGTAACGTCGCCTCATTTGATGGTTATTAACTGTCTCTCCCCTTGTTTGTTAAATGCTAGCTTGTCAGGTTTTATGGAAGAATAGGATTCAAGGCTGTGCACGAAGTGACTGGCTCAACATTTGGAGACCTTGCCCACATGTTGGTTTGGGGAGGAATTGGAACAAGAATGGACGCTGATGTCAAAGAGCTGATGCTAAAATGGTGCACCAGGTTCAAACAGCAAGCTTGAGATAAATTTATGTCGTCTGTGCTAAGGGTAAGATGAGAAAATATTCAGGTTACCATTTTCTAAATGATCCAGCTAGTGTCATAGTAACATTTTCTAGTTGCACCGCATCACTTTCAGCTGAACCTATATGGAGAAACTGTAAACATTGTGGATAATCTTGTGGTGAAGTCAACAATCTTCTCCTGCTGAACTGAGAATTTGTGAGTAGAAGAAGGTGTTTTGGATGACTTCTATGTTATCAAGTTCTCTTGAACGTAATCATGACAATGGAGACATAAAACCGACTTGAATCGAAAGAAGTAAAAAGAAATTTAATTATGTTGGAAATTTTTACAGAATCAGATTCCATGCACAATAAAAGAAAAATAAAAATTTTGTTCTTCAATTTTCTGAAAATTATTATTACTTTTAACTTTTACAACGTAATTAATGAGAAGGATAAATGATAAATTTATATTTTACCATGAAGTTTAATATTTTTCCTGCACTTCTCTTTGAATCGATTTTTAAAAATGTTCATTGTCACCATCATAACTATACAAAAGTTTGATTTCTAATGATACTTACACGAACTAATTGAGAGAAGTAAAAAGTGATAATTTGCATATAGTCACACTGATTTATAATTCTAATTAAAGTTGATTAGATTTTTTTTTTTCTATAATTCCAATTAAACATCAATTAAGTTTAGATAAGATCTAACATGTCATATTAATCCTTACTAATTAAATATCTTATATTTAACCTTTAAAATTTCTTAAAATTTTGCAAACAAGAACAACTTAATTAAATATTTTTTTCTCTTTAACCATCCTTTATGTGTAACCCTAGGTTTCTAAAAATGTTAGCAATGAATATAAATTATATCCTTAAATCACATTTATGATTAGGCAAATTAAACTTATTCAATTTATTTTTAATTCACAAATTAAATAATTTATATCCACATATGATTGACGTCTAATAATGCATCATAGCTACCTAAAAATTAGGAATGTATTTATGTGCAAGATTTTTTTTATATATTTCAATCCTTTAACCATACAATGTTTCAATTAGACATAGAGCATGAAATTAATGTCTACTTTATTTCAATTTAATCATATTAGTTCCTACCATTAGTAATTAATTCTATTAATGACATTCCAAATTTATTTTTAAAATGTCATTCCATCTTGGATAAGAATTTTTCAAATCAATACTAATAAATAATATCGAAACATTCTCCCTAATCACTTTAGGGTGATGAATCATATATTAATCACTCAACTATCATCATATAGTTTAAGTTATATTCAATGACTACTAATTGATTACCTTTGAGTAGAATATGTTATAAGTAGTATCAAAACACAGTAATTCCTATGTGAGATGCTTTAGAGATCTCAAGTCAAACGATCACTTATACAATCATTACATTGAAATTTTCTATATACATATCAGTAATGTTTCAAATAGAATTCCCATATCAAGTTAGTTCATGGAATTTTTTTGCTGACAAGCACTCATACGTTTATTTAAGTATCTCTATACTTTAGTCAATGGGATCGACTCCTGTTTTGTATGTAAGAAACAAGTGTGCTAATATCTCTACTCTATTTAATGTCCAGTTTCAATAGAACAATTACTATGAACAATTTAGAGATAATACATAAATACAATATAATCTCATAATTATAATCTCATCATAATTTCATTTGTAATATATATTTATTCCATAACATTTATTTTATACATCAATTGATTAAAAATATATACGCATAAGATAAATAATACCTTTAAATAATTTTGTTAGAAAAACTAAAATCAACTAACTTATTGTAGTTTATAAAACTAACAATCTCACATTTGTACTAAGCCAATTGTTTAAGTATCCTATACCATAACATTATATAATAATCATACCACTTCTGACACAGTGATTTAGAAAGAGAATTTTATAAGATTCTATATTGTGAGCACTTGCTTAAATTTTACGAGTTTCATCTTAATTATCATCATAATTAAAAGAAATTGCCTAAATACTTAGTTAAATCTTTGATGAAATATTAGCTCCTTTCACATGCTTAATAGCTATAATGTTCAACATCATATTACTTTTCTAATAATGCAACAAACTATTTTAATTTTATTAAAGAACTTTAGTTGAACTGATCTACGAGTAGACAAAGTCAATTGTAGCAAGCTTATAAAACTAGACTAATTTTAGAGTATCGAATCCTACAAAGAACTATGTCACTATCATTATTAATCCTAGTTAGAGAAGTAAACCAAATAAAACAAGATTTGATGAAAGATAATTAAACTATTACTCTAATAAAACAAAGAAAAGTTAACTAGATGAGAAAAATTAAATAAGCAAATATTAGGGCTTCGGAGCTCACTTATAAGGAATTCTAAT
Organism: Erythroxylum baracoense; assembly: GCA_025629805.1. Taxonomy (NCBI): domain Eukaryota; kingdom Viridiplantae; phylum Streptophyta; class Magnoliopsida; order Malpighiales; family Erythroxylaceae; genus Erythroxylum; species Erythroxylum baracoense. Next base: position 35,803,454 of record JAOTAY010000191.1, read on the forward strand.
TATCATATAAGTTTAATTATCTAGATTGAAATAATAATTAACCTAAGGTATATAAGAATCAAATTCATTTAGTATATTTAATCTATTAGTTAAAGTCTAAGATAATATCATTCTCAAGCTTTAAAGTGTTTTCTTTCACTACAACAAAAGACACTTTTAGTGACAAAAAAATTCGTTGCTAAAACTAACAAAATTGTCACTAATAGTCATTGGAGGCAATTTACATTTGTCATAAAAAACGTCACGAAATTCTCGTACTAGAAAAATATAGGCGACAATTTTAAAAAATCGTCACTATTAGTTTTCTACTATGCTTTATTTTCGTAGCGAAAATCTATAGGTGATGTTGTGCTAAATCATCACCAATAACCTTTTGCTACACTTTGTTTTCATAAGTAAAAGTTATTAGCTATGCTTTTGAAAAAACAGCCAAATTGTTTTAGCTACGTATTGTAAAATGTACTCAAAATTTTAATATACATTATAACTAAACATTATATCATGTTAATTATAACTATTGATGACATTTTTAATCCATATTATTGTATGTAATATTTAGATTTTTTGTTGTATAGTTTATTACACAAAAATAAAATAAAATAATTGAAATTTAGAAACATTGTATATAAAAAATAAAATATCATTAAATTTGATAATGTACAGGATGTTAATTACAATTTCAAAAATATTTATATACAAAATAAAAAATATAAATATTAATGACTAAGACTCATTTTCATCTTCACTGCTTACATAATTAGGGTCAATAGAGATGACGAGCAACCAGAAACGACGGATGATGAACAACGAAGATTTGAATAATATAATGATAACTCATTAGAATTTGACATAATAAGTTTTAATTCAAACAAATAATGAAATTGAGCCTTTTAAGAGTAAGAAGCATGAACCTAATATAAAAGTAATCATGTACATATGTGAATACAACCTAAAGAAATTAGGTAATGTTGTTTTTAGATAGACTCTATATTTTAAAGTTGATATTAAAGATCCTTGTAATTCCATAATTAGAGCTAAAAGTAATCGCACAAGAGATTTTTTTCTCTAAAAGAAAAGTGGAACAAAAGAGAAAAATAATCACATAAGTTGCTAGGACTCAAGTAATGAGGGATGGATGTAAGTCAAACATAGTGATGTGGAACTTTAAAACAATATTTGGGATTTAGGGAACATGTCTTCATGGAGTTCAATGGCAATGACATCTCATTCTGGTATGGTAACTAACATGAAATTTTTAATTGGAAGTAAATGCATACATTAGAAATCACAACACAAAAATAATCTCTAACAAAACTTTCATCAAACACTTAATAGGCAGTACTCAAACAACCTTCTAATCCATACTCAGTTTCAATCAACCCATTCTAGACGCACTACCCATCTCACCATCTTTATTATTATGACAACACACATTAACCATCAAGAAAACCATAACACACACGAATTGAACACAAAACCCAATAGAAAATAACACCCAAATACAACATCATCACTAGAAGAGAAACTAGAGTGCAAAGGATGAATACATATCTCAACTGACAAAGATGAAGATGGCAGGCGATGGAAGAGGACAACAACCATGGTAGACATAAAGAGAGAACATAAAACGCAGAGGAAGATGACGACAGAAGAAAAAGAATAAAGATGGAGCTAGTTTTCTTTTAAAACGAAACGAAAATAATGTCATTTTTGTTTAATTTTTAAAAATGTTCAAACATTTGGTAACGATTTTAAAAAACATCGCCAAATGTTCATTAATTGACAATGATTTTAGGTAATCATTGTCTTACCCCCGCTTAGAGCCATGTCTCATCTACTGGTATCTCCCCTTCGTCTCCTTCTCCGCAACCTGAATCCCTAACCTCTGGCCCTACCCAAACCCTTGCCTCTGTCCCTTTAACTGAAGGTTTGACACTTCCGTCAGCCTCGCCCACTGTCCCGCATGGATTTTTTATTGGCAAGAGACTAGCCTTTCCAGTTGTACACCGTGCTCTTTTCAAATCTTGGTCGACATGTGGGTTGATTGAAATTCTGGTAACTAGCTCAAATAAATTCCTATTTAACTTTGAGTCTGACTCTGGTATGAATGAGGTGCTAGGGAAGGGACCTTGGCATATCTAAGGGAAACCACTGTTTTTATGCAAATGGAGTCTAAGTGCGAGGGAGCAGGAGGCAATTAGATATGCACCCATCTAGATTAGGTTCCATAATATTCCCTTTGAATATTGGAATAATGAGGGATTGAGTAGGATTGCTAGTGATGTGGGCAAACCCCTGCTTATGGATGCTCATACTGCCCATATGTCAAGAATTGTATATGCAAGAATTTGTGTTGAATTAGATTTGGAGGGGCGCTGGCCATCGTCTTTTCAACTGGCCACCTACAATGAAGAAGGTCAAGTGACCTTTAGGGAGATTGACATTGAATATGAATGGAAGCCTGAGAAGCCTACACAGCAGAAGATTTGGAAACCTACAGACCGTAAGTTTGAGACTGGTACTCAACAGGAATTGGACAATGCTCCTTTCTCCTCTCCTCAGGGTGAACCACAACTGATAGAAGGAACTCTAGAGAACACTCCAAAGAAAGACCAAGTTAGTCCTACGAGGAGCAGATCTGCTGAACACCAACCTGTACAAATCATAGACACAGAATTGTAGCAAAAGCAGGAGGATCTTACTGGTAGCCTCATAGATGCTGAAGGTCCTGGTATAAGCGAAGCAGGTACTTCTAATGCCTCTCCTAAATCTATTATGGTTCCTAATAGTTCTAGTGATTCTCAGAGGTAGGGGGTTTTGGAAGGGGTAGAGGGGGCTTTAACTACTAGGAAAAGTAGAAAGTCTCGTCGGAAACCTTAGCAGTAGGCCTTTTCTTGTATATAGTTTTATGGATCTAGGTTTTTGGAATGTTAGAGGTCTAAACCATAAACAAAAATAGTTAGCTGTCAAGTCTTATCTTCGTATGCTGTCACTTTCTTTTGTTTGTTTGATAGAATCTAGGATCAAATCTCAATTTCTTTTGAATAATCTCTGCTCGTCTTTGTTTCCTAAATGGCAATTCTGTAGCAATATAGAGCAAGTTTTGAGTGTCAGGTTAGTGGTCGCCTGGAATCCTAATAAATTCGTATGTTCCCCCCTTCTTACTACTGATCAGTTGATCCTCTTGGAAGTATCCCCATTGAATTGTGATTCTGGGTTTTTAGTTTCTTGTGTTTATGGTTCGAATAATCCAAATCATAGGAAACTCCTTTAGTCCACCCTCTCCAATGTTCTTCATTCTGTTGGGACAAAACCTTGGCTTTTAGCTGGGGACTTCAATGCCAACTTGTACGTGTATGAAGCTAAACCTCTTAGCTCCTCAGCTCTCACTGGGATGAGAGACTTTAGGCAATGTGTTGAGGAATGTGGTGTATTTGATCTCAACTCCAGTGGTCCGATTTTTACCTGGTCTAATAAGCAATTTGGTTCCTCCCACATAGCTAGAAAATTAGACAGAGTGCTCATCAACTCAGAGTGGAGCTCTAGGTTTCCTAGATCCTTTAGAGAAATTCCTAACCTTAACCCTAATATTTCCAACCATTCCCCTGTAGTGATTAGGTCATTATCGATCCCACAAAAGAGGTCTTCTCCTTTTAGGTTTTCAAATTTCCTAGTCTCGCAACCTAACTTCCTTCAGTTAGTAGAGGAGGCTTGGAATTCCCAGATCCGCGGAACTCCCATGTTTTGTGTTGTGTCAAAACTCAAATTAGTTAAAACAACACTCAAATCCCTCAACTCACATCATATTGGGGATCTTCATGCAAGAGTTGAGTCCTGTCAAGCTACCCTCTCTAATATCCAAGACTAAATGCAAATTTTACCAAATAGGTCTCATCTAACAGATGCAGAATAAGAGGCAATGATCAATTTATTTCAGGCTTTAAAAGACCATGAATCCTTCTTGAAACAATCTTCTCGTATCCAGTGGCTTAGAGAAGGGGATAGGAACACCAAATTCTTCCATCAGTCTATCCTATCAAACAAGAACCGTAATAATATTCACTCCTTATTAGTGCACAATAACCTTCGGATTACTGATCTAGAAGCCATCCAGACACATTTTTTGAATTTCTTCCAAGCTTCACTGGGTACTAAGAAAGACCTTGCTTCTTCAAGAGATTAAGTGACAGCTCTCTTTCCCTATCTGATTCCTGAAACCCTCAGAAACAGCCTTGTAGTTGAGGTCACTTCGCAGGAGATTAGGGAAGTGTTCTTTTCTTTTAATCCGAATAAGGCCCCTGGTTTGGATGGGTTTAATGGTTTCTTTTTTAAACACACTTGGCATATTACAGGAGCTGAAATTACTCACGCCATCCAAGATTTTTTCAAACATGGCCGACTTCTTAAAGAATTGAATTCCACCTTCCTTTCCCTCGTTCCCAAGAAGAATTAGCCTTCCATGGTGTTGGACTTTAGGCCTATCTCCTGTTGTAACATGATTTATAAGGTGATTACCAAAATCATTTCTAATAGACTCCGAGAGCTTTTACCCTTCCTTATCAACCCAAACCAATGTGCTTTCATCCAAAATCGCCGTATTGGGGATAACATCCTTTTAGCCCAAGAAATTTTTAAGAACTATCATCTCTCTAATAAGTAGAAACGATGTGCTTTCAAAGTAGATTTGGCTAAAGCTTATGACTCTATCCAATGGGATTTTCTTATCACCGTTCTAAATGCTGTAGGCCTCCATCCTAAGTTTATTCAATAGATCAAAGAGTGTGTAACCTCGCCTTCCTACTCTATCCTTATCAATGGATCTCCTACTAAATTTTTCAGTGGGAAATCAGGCTTACGACAAGGAGATCCTCTCTCTCCATACCTGTTCATTATCTATATGGAGGTGCTTTCTCGATCATTGAATGGAACAATAGCCGAAACTCCTTCTTTTCAATTCCATTGGAGATGTAAATCTCTAAAACTCACCCATCTCTTGTTTGCTGATGATTTGTTATTATTCTGTCATGCTGACACTTCTTCGATGAATACCTTGTTGAAATGTCTGAGTAGCTTCTCTAATTATTCAGGGCTAGAAATGAGCCTAAGCAAAAGCCACTTCTTTTTATCTCCTGATGCTGATCAATTGACCACGTAGTTGGAAAATATTTTGGGTCTTAAAAGGGGTGAGCTTCCTATCTGTTATTTAGGTGTTCCTCTTTTAACAGGTCGATTAACAAAGTGAGATTGTATTCCCCTATTGGACAAAATTGATTCCAGAGTTAACAAATGGACTAATAAGGCCTTGTCCTATACTGGTAGACTTCAATTGGTCATCTCTGTCTTATCTACTTTTCAGGTCCACTAGGCTAGCCATTTCTTACTGCCTGTCTCTATCATTAAAGAAATTGAGTCTAACTTAGGAATTTCTTGTGGTCTGGCAAGGTTGGGTCAAATACTCATACAAAAGTCAAATGGACTGACATATGTAGACCTAAAGCAAAGGGGGGGGTCTGGGGATTAAACATTTGTCTACATGGAACAATGTCTTGTTAGGTAAAAGAATTTGGTTTCTGTTCAATGATAAGGAAGCTCTGTGGGTAAAGTGGGTCCACACTATTATTCTCAGAAGGAACAATTTCTAGTGTGCCCAACCTTCGCATAATAGTTCCTAGAGTTGGAGGAAAATTATTCAGGTTAGGGATATTATTGGGAACCATTTCAGATTTATGATTGGCAATGGAATATCTACTTTCTTATGGCAGGATCCTTGGCACCCGAGAGGCATCCTCAAGGATCTCTCTACCCCTAGAGTTATCAATGGCTTCGAACTTCCAATGACCGCAAAAGTTGCAGATATTATCAGAGACAATATGTGGTGCTGGCAAGATGCCACAATTGAAACCATTCGCATGCTTGAACCTTTACCATACCAACCCGATTGGTCTTATCAAGATCGTTTAGAATGGACTGCAAGCCCTGCCAGAATCTACACTAATGCTTCAGCTTATTCCCTGATGAGACCACCTTTACCAAAGGTACCTTGGTATTCATTAGTGTGGCATATCAAACCCAAGGTGTGCCTTCATTTTGTGGTTAGCTGTCCTTAATAAGCTGCAGACTAGGGATCAGCTCCTTTATACCTACATTCCAAATCATTGCTCCCTGTGCTACTCGGATAATGAGTCTACCAATCACCTCTTCTTTGAATGTCCCTTTTTCAACTCCGTGTGGTCACACTGCCTCAGCCACTTTCATCTAAACATTCTACACCCGAAAAACCTCCAATCCATCCTACTTTGGTTTAACCACCCTCAAAGCTATAGAACCATTGACCTTACCCTTTTTAGTATCCTTCTCTCTTTTACTGTTTGCACCATATGGTCTGAACGAAACCTTAGAACCTTCCAAAATGCTACCATGGAAGTGGGCAACATTACTACTAAACTGATCTTCCTAGTAATGGAACAAGTCAGCTCAAACACTGTGAGAAGGTAAATAGAGGGTTTTGGTTGTTTTCTTGTTATTTCTCTGTTTTTGCAGGCCTAGACTTTGGCGTGAACAGTATAACTTTGCTCCCTAATCGGCAATATTCATCCTCCACGTCCCAGGTGTGGCCTTCCCTATTGATTCGGAATTCACAGATGCTCTCCCTACATCTATTAGTGGAGAGGTTTATTAGGCTCTGTCTTGGTTTGTTGCTTGAGTCTTTTGCAGGCATTGCTGTATACTTGATTAGTTGCTCAGTAATATGATGTTGGTGTAAGCTGTGGTTTAGCTTGCTCTTGTATTCTTTTATTGTGAAACTGTCAGGGTCCCTTATGTTTTTGGTAGCTCTTTCAAGATAGGTACCCGACTGCCATCGTTGGCAAACTTGCTGTACATGAAATTTTAATTTCATTTATATCACTAACTGATTTACCAAAAAAAATCTTCAAATAATTGTCGCCAAAAGTTTGACATTTGGTGAAGAAATATTCAAATCATCGCCAAATTCAAACCATCACAAAATGTCTCTTTTTTGTGACAATTCAGTAAAACATTGCAAAAAGCTGGACTTCTTGGTGATGAATTTGGAAATTGTCACCAAAAAAACGGAGCTAAAAATCAGTTTTGTTGTAGTGTTTCCTAATGCATAGATTCTACTTCACCTATTAGTCATTCATACAAGCCCAAAGAGTGAATCTGTAATGGTCAGACAAAAAAAAGAAAATTAAGAATAAAGAGAGTAAATTTAATGAATCAAATAATAGATAGATAATTGAAAAATCTCTAACTGTAAGTAGCGTATCTAGTTGCTAAACATAATAAAATGCAAAACATAAACAATTCAATCTCAATATAAGGGAAATAGTTGAAGAAAGGATAAAGAGAAGTTGTCACTAGATCCTCTACTCTCGCTCCAAATCTTCCTCTAATGCTAAAAAGAATAAAACTATATAAAAAAGACGAGGTGGATTTCTAACGCCTTCCAAAAGTTTCCTGAGTTAAATCTAATACAAGTATTTATAGTTAGGATTACAAAATTAGAGTCATAGGTTGCTTGAGCTTGAGAAATAACACATCCTTCTAAATTTGGTACATTAACCAGTACCAAACTAGCAACAACACCGGCGTCTACCTTGTGCTAGAACTTTTAGTAATTATAAAGCCATATGTAACTAGTTCCTACAATAAGTTGTAATCAATGTTGGTTTTGTATTATTCCTCTATTCTTAAGATAGTGATGAGTTAAATGTTGATCCATAGACCACTTTAGCATCGGTCTTGTTATATTTCTTAACTCTTTAAACCTTTGCGATAGATAGGCTCTTATCGTATTATGCCTTCCTTTACGAACTATTCTATTTTTCAATATATTTAAGTTAGATTTGACTTCCCATGTCTTCTATAAAGTTTTGTTTTTGGAAAGGTAATGTATGCCAAAATTAAGACATAGACTTTCAAAATTTACAAGAACTAGTAATATGTGACAGTACATCATAATGCTAGTCAAAATAAACTAGACTACTACTATAGCAGTGGTAACTCAAGGTCAATCCCACATAGAGTGTGTGTAAAGTTGTTGAAATGAAATTAATCGGTGCTTAGGTTTAAAGGGGGCTTTTGGTTTTAGAAATAAGAAAATAAAATAAAACTAACTTAATGAAAACCAATGAAAGAAAACATATAAAAATAAAGAAAGCAGTGAATTCATTGGGAATCCGGTTCTTTGGTTCAATCTCGGCCTATACCCAAATTAAACATATTTCAATAATTTGTTGTTCTCAAACCTCCCCTAGAAACTATTAATCGTGGGTTAATAATTAACCCGAGTTTTCCCTTAGGTAGTGTTTAATCAAGATACGATCGTTAATTAAATTTAACTACCAAATAACCTAAGATACGATATCTAGATTTAATTGGGTAGTAGCATTACGAATTAGGAAAACTAATTAATCAAGGGAATAACCACATATGCATCATTTAACCTAGGTTTTATTATCCTTAATAATTATGAATTATTAGTTGCTACACGTGAATTTTAACATAACAATTACATATTATATCAAAATTCTAACAATGGGTTTGTAAATAAACGATCCAATGACCACATTAAAATCATCTTTTCACAATACTCAATAGGTTTATACATAAATAATTGAATAATAACGAGAATACAATTATCCATACACAAAACCCAAATTAATTAATATAGGATAATACAATAAATTTCTAAAGAGATAAAGAAACAACAAAAACAAAGAAAGAGTGCTTAACCGAGTCATCTGCATCGATGTTGCCTCTGAATTGGCATCGGGAAACTACCCCTTTATAGGTCTCCTCATGGTGGAGAGCTTGCCTCCATCTTCGTGCTCTCCTGAAGCTCCCGAAATCCTTCAACCGAAAACACCTATTTTACTCTCAAATAGCTTCAGCCGAAAGTCACTACCTCCCTCTCCACGCTAGCTATTGTTCTCATTTCTATCTTGTTTTTATTAAAACCTATGATGCCGCCCAACGACAGCATCTTGCTCCTTCTATTGTCCTCACATTGCATCTTGGTGTGAAATGTTTTCATTTACATAGACGCTGTTTACACGTTTCCACAACAACGTGGAAATGAAAATGTTAAATGAAAACGTGGTTTTACATTTCCTTACTTCCTTTTATCATGCTGTTGTCGTTTTTCCTTGTTGCTGTTGTCATTTACTTCATGCTTCCAACGTGGCTGCGTTGTTTTATCCTTTAATTGTCCACCTGCTGCATTGTTTTGATCCATCATTTAGATGCTGCCTATTCACATCACTCATATGTGCTTTCGATTAAATATGTTGTCCATTAAATATGATATCTTGCATAGATGCCATTAAAATCACATACACCTTTGCATGAAACATGCACCACCATGAGCCACTTTGAATCATCTTCTTTTTGTTTTCATTTTTCTTGTCTTCTTCTTTTCATTATTTTCTTCTTCTTACTCCATAAAGACAAGTATGCTTCTTCAGAAAATGACCCAAATATCATGCTTTTGGCTCACTTTAACTTCTTTGCTTCCGAATTGTGCCTAAAATCATATATGTTTCAAAGTGAGTATCTTAAGCAATTTCATGTCATTAATCACTAAGTGTTATGGAATAATTAAAATCAATTAAGCACATATAAATTTCCCCCACACTTAGTTTTCGGCCGTCCTCAGGCAAAACATCAAAATGAAGCTTATAGACCTAAAAACATTGACTCATTTCCCATAGGTTCCAAGAATATATAATTTTAAACAAAGATGAATGACTTTCAAAAATCATAGCAAGAACTTAACATTCCAAGTTTTTACTCATGATCAATCAACGTTCAATACCTTTAAAAATTGAGCAATCTAATGGTAGACTTGAAAATTGTGTTTAAATAAAAAATATCTATGGGTACACTGAACACCATTCATGATCATAACAATCCACAATTTTGCATATCATTTTTCTCCACCACTAAAGGTCACATGCGAAATCATGGATCAAAGGACTTTTTAGGGTTGTAATGTAGACAAAAGTAAGGTGAGATGTATTTAGGTCAAGTGGCTTGAAAGCCATTAAAGTTAATGAAACAAGCAACACTCAATGTAACATCAAGTGTAAAAACCAACATTCAATCACAATTGTGTACATTAACTATGATGAATACAAAAACAAGTTTCAGAACTCAAACTCAAGTTCTCATACACAAATCATATGAAGTCTATACCAATTCGAAGGGATCACTCACACAACTGATGACAATATATTGAAACCACAAAGAGTTACCTTTCCAAGCCAACATCTACCTTATATTCAACATACTCAAATAACCCATTCAATACAACTTTATAAGGATCCATTAAGTATGAATAACCTTGCAAACCATATATGCACTTCCTCTTTGATACATATTAAACATTTTTCTTTTTCTTTTTATTTTTCTTTCTTTTTCTTTTCTTTTGTTTTGTTTTTCTCTTTTCTTTCTTTCTTTTCCTTTCTTTTCTTTTCTCTTATAAAAATTAAAATGAACTACATCAACATGGGAATTTCAATTATAAGACATAAAATAACATTCCAACATTATAACCAACCCACACATATACATACCCCCACACTTAGAATTTTGTACATCCACAAACTCAAAAATCAACAAATGTTCCACTAGCTTCAAAGCTTGGGAAGGACATTTGGTCAGGTTAAAGCAAGTAATGTGACTAATACACATAGAAAAGGCAAATAAAGCTCAATGGGGATTATCAAACAGGAAAATCATATAATGGGTAGGCTATTTGGCTAATGTAGTTCTGAAAAGCAAAGAATGCCTAATCATATCCATGTTAATGCATGTAATAAAAATGTAGTCTCGAATAGAAATTCAAGACAAAATCAGGATGTACATGTCATGAAGGTCACACTTTATCAAAAGACAAGGAGACTAATATGAATGTGTCAGTCTAATAAGGCTCAAAATCTCACCGACTTTTTCTACCACTAGTCATTACTCTTCTAAAGATAATGCACGTCGACCAATCACAAAAATAAAGGTATATGCTAAAGTTGCTATGAAATGCTCTAGTCAACTCATTCTTTAATCATGACTATATAGTCTTAGAATCAATAGAAAAGAGAAAATGTTTGTTTTGTTGTTTTATTCTTTCTCTAATTATGATTGAAAACTTAAAATAAGTAAAACAAACAAATTTAAAAACACATATGCATATAAAAACTAATGTGAAAAAGTAAAGGAAGAGAAATTTACTTCCCTTGGGTTGCCTCCTACGAAGTGCCTTTGTTTAGTGTCGCTAGCTCGACTCCTCCTCCTCACATAACAAAATTATGATCTTCTGGTGGCACATGTGGTTCCTTCACATAAGGTTCTTCCTGATAGGGCCTTAGTTGATAATCATTCTCATTCAACTTCTGCCCTATCCTCTGACTTTCAATCTCTATTGATTCCATGCATTCTGAAAAGATCTCGAATGTCTGTTCACCTTTTTCTTCCTTTTTTAATTCCTTTAAACTGCTAGGTAAAAGTAAAGAGTCATTCTTAACAACAAATTGGAACTCAGTATTTACCTCCAAGTTAAAAGATATAACTTTTTCTACCCCGTGCTCCTCCTTAACTTCTTCTTTACACACAATTCCTTGAGTATTGCTCTCAAAATTCTCAAGCTCTTTAAGCTCCTCATTACTTTGTAAGGTTTCCGTACTAACGTCTATTGGGTATACCTCGGGTTGATATGGTTGTTCCTCTTCTATTTGTGATTTTAGGTAGTCGATCTTCGTTGCCATCTCACCCATTTGGCTTGCCATGTTGTGGAGTCTAGACGTTGTATCCTGTCGGAGTTGTTGTATACCCTGTTGAATATGCTAGAACTGTTGATGTACATCCTGTTGGAATTGTAAAGAATTAGCAGCGACAGCATCAATTAATTCTTCCAAGGATGTACCTGAGTTTTGCTGGCTCCCTCAATTTTAAAAACTAGACTAAAATTGCCTTTCAACCTGCTGGAATTGTTGGATATCCTGTTGGGTCTGCTGTATACTCTCTTGAAGCTGCTTCATACCTTGTTAAAATTGAAGATTGTTAGCATTAAAGGTCTTGATATAGTAGTCCAGAGATGTACCTAGATCGTGATAAGAAAATTATAGTTTGCATAGGAATTGCTATGCATCCTGCAAACTACCATGGAAGTAACTTTGTTGATTATCCCATCCATAACTAAAGTTAGATTGATCAGTCCAACCTTGGTTAAAGGATTAAGAGTAAGAGTTAAAAGAAAATTGCTTCCATCCTTGATTTTTTTTAAATCACAAACACCAAACAAAACAATGAAAGGATCACAAAATAACTACAAAGAAACCTATTACGAACAAATATATACAAAACATCAATTAAAATCACAAAAAATAAAACACCGCACTCCCCAGTAACAACACCAAAATTGACAGCCTGTCGTAACGCTAGTTAAAATAAACTAAACTACTACGATAGCAGTGGTTAGTCTAAGTCGATCCTATAGAGAGTGTGAGTAAAGTTGTTGAAATGAAATTAATCGGTGTTTAGGTTTTGGGGGTTTTGGTTTTAAAAATAAGAAAATAAAATAAAACTAACTTAATGAAAACAAATTAAAGAAAACATACAAAAAATAAAGAAAGTGGTGAATTCGTTGGGAATCTGGTTCTTTTGTTCAATCTTGACCTACACCTTAATTAAACATTTTTCAGTCATTTGTTGTTCTCAAACCTCTCGTAGAAACTATTAATCGTAGGTTAATAATTAACCCAAAATTTCCCTTAGGTAGTGTTTACAAGATACGATTGTTAATTAAACCTAACTACTGAATAACCTATGATACAATCTCTAGATTCAATTGGGTAGTAGCATTACGAATTAGGAAAACAGAGTAATCAAGGCAATAATCACATACGATGCATCATTTAACTTAGTTTATGTTATCCCTAATGATTACGAATCATTAGTCGTTACAAATAAATTTCAACATAACAATTACATATTATATCGAAATTCTAGCAATGGGTTTGCAAATAAATGATCCAATGAATGCATTAAAATTATCTTTTCACAATATCCAATGGATTCATACATAAATAATTGAACAATAACAAGAATATGATTATCCATACACAAAACTAAAATCAATTAATATATGATAACACAATCAGTTTCTAAAGAGAGAATGAAACAACAAAAACAAAGAAAGAGTGCTTAATCGGGTCATCGACATTGTGTCGTGTTGGACCCCAAATTTTTCTTAAAATTTATTTTAGTAAATTAGCAAGCATGAACCAAAAATTTGAATTCTTGGATTAGAAATTATTTGGAGTTAGTTAAGATTATTTTTTTTATTTATATATGTTTGCATGTATTAAATGGAAATGTAAAAATTAAGTAAGGAGTTAGTAGGGATTAGATTAAATATGGAAGGTAAGTTTGGAAAATTAAAATTTTGTCTTAAAAAATAAGAAAAGAAGAGAAGAGAGTCGTGCATAGTAAGAAAGAAGAATAGAGAAAGTTATAGAAGAAACTAGAAGAAGAGAAGGAGAAACTGAAGTATAGAAAGAAGAAGAAGGAAAGAAAGAAAAAGGAGGAAGAAGAAGGAAGAAAAAGGGTTCAGTTGAAAATTTTAAGGTATTCCCTATCTTTTCTTCTTGCTTTAGTAAAAGAAGAAACTAGTGAAAGTAGGTTTTATGTTGAAAATGAAGAGAGAAAGAAGAGAACCAAGAAATTTGTTTTCTTATATCTTTATGGATTTCTAACTATATCTTAGTTCTTCTAGCCTAGATAAAGCTTATTGTTAGATAGTAGAACTTTAGGGAAGTTCTATTCATATATGTTTTTTGAATGAAAAATACGCTTATTTGAAAGGAATTAAGAATATCGAAGACGAGAGCAAGAGGAAGAACAAACTTAAGTTTGAAGTTAGAAGTAAATAGGTGGGTAATATGTTTATAGTTGTTATATGATGAACTGAATTATTTGCTTGTATGTGTACTTAGATGTTTGCCTTATTATCATTGTGAATGTGGGAAAAATAATATGTGCTTGATATCATGTTTGCGTTGAAAGACTTTACTACTTTTGGAATTAATAAGAAGAAGAAAAACACAAATTGCATGAAAATATGATTATGATATAAAATATGTAAGTATCGAAAATTTACTTGTGTGGGCAAGAGAGATACCATTTCGTTCGTCACGTGCACGTTGACCTATAGCATTCTTATGAGCTCCAAAAAATGGACTCATTACGTTCATGTGTAAACTTTGGTTTTGCCATTTTGTTCTATGGGATTCTCTCAAGCCATTATATGTGTGCATTTTGCTTTAATTTGTTAAACACGTTATATGATTGAATGCTATATTCTAATGATTGAAAAATGCATGAATTGATTTGAGTAACAATATGTTATCTATAAGCTTGAACTGTGAATAATTCAATTGTTATGTTTATATGTGATATAAATTTATGTATATGTTTGGTTTTGTGTGTGTGGTTCGTCGCTAATGGCTATAACTGTATTAGCCACTAAGTTTCGTAGCTTACCCTACTATTTTCCACTCTTCAGGTGAAGAACAAGTAGATCATTAAACCTTGCAACTTCGACAGACTCCAAGAATTATTATTATCTTTTGTAACTAAGTTAGATCGAATACCTTAGGTAGCCTTTCAATCATGCATACATATTGTATTTTTGGAGTATGCCACTGTGCTGACTCTAAATGTGTAATTGAAGTTGTATAAACTTTGCAATATATGAGAGATGAAACTTTGTTTTGGGGAGAAATGAATGAAAGAAGGGTTGAAGAATTTCTCTTTTATTTGTACAGAAATTTCTTCTCTCTTAAGTGTCAGCTGAGGTTGGAAATAAAATTGATAGTTGTGTGAGAAATTTTGAATAGATTTTTTTAAAGCAATTGTTTTTAGCGGGAGTCATATATGTATGAATTGTGTTTGTTGGATTTGGGTCTTTTGTTTTTGTAAGAATGTATATTGATAGATGAAAGAAAAAGGGGATAAAAATGTATTCCGAATCTTTAATGAATAAACTATAATGATCTAAGCATAATTAGGCAAAATTCTTCACGAAAGTTGTAGCTCTTTCTCTTAGCTTTTTAACGACATAAAGTTTATAATTTTTAGACTTCGAGATTGAAAGTTATGATGATTTGAAGTAGGATTCCAGTAGGGTTGCACGATCGTACACATGCACGATCGCGACAACCCCTTTATTTTTGGAAAGG
>JAOTAY010000191.1:35818810-35829616 GCA_025629805.1 Erythroxylum baracoense
CCTGTTTCGGGATGTATGTCACGTTAAGCTCTTCTTTGTGTTTCTCTTCCTTTGTCTCCTTCCTCAATCACTCGATTTCTCTCTAGGTTTTCTCTCAAAATTGACTAAACCAAGCTCTCTTACACGACTCTCTAGGCTCTCTAAAGGCTTCCAAATCTAACTTGTGATGTTCTATTTATCCTTTTGAGGCTCTAGGTCAAAGTCGGGGTCGAAATGATCCACAAAATCTTAGAAAACTTGAGTTTTCCTATCAGCCCGACGTAGGCCATGATTGGGGCAATGCCTACTATGATCGTGGTCAGCTCTTTAATCTTTTTGTCATAATCGTGGCCTCATGTGCACAATCGTGGCCTGGATGTACACTCTTTATCACGATCGTGGCCTGGCTACTCTGGCTCGTCCTTGTCTGGCATGGTCGTGGCCTGCTATGCCACGATCATGACCTATACTTTTAGCCTGAAAACTCCTCGAATCTTCCCCGTTCTTTACCGTTTACCTTGAAATACTAACAAACCCATCAAGGTACGTCAAAAATATAACAATTAAGCTCAATGACTCATACTAGCCCATAAAAACACTAAAACACTCAAACTACTATAATTAAACCCTAAATGCATACTCAACACTCAAATTCACACTAAATACATAACAACTCAAATTCACACTAAATACATAACAAATTAAACCCTAAAATATCATACAATTGACAACTATGGATCATGTTATTCCACAACTTTGCATATCATTTCATTTCTCCACTACTAATGTTCACATGCAAAATTATAAATCAAAGGACTTTTCAAGGTTGTAATGTGGGTAAAGCTAAGGTAAGATGTATTTGGGTTAAGTAGCATGAAAGTCATTAAAGCTAGTGAAACAAAGCAAAACTCATTAAAAGTTGGGTACCGTCAACTATGATGAATGCAACATTTGTATTTCACAGCCCCATTCAACTCTCACACACGAACCACATAAAGCATGTACCAATCCGAAGGAATCACTCATACAATTTATGCCAACAATACATTGAAACCACAAGATTGAACCTTCCAAACCAACATCTACCTCATATCCAATATATTCAAATAACCTATTCATCACAACTTTAGGAGAATGCAATAATCATAAACAACTTTTCAACACATATGCACTTGTTCCTACAAATATTTATTTAAACATATTTTTCGTTTCTTTTCTTTTTCTTTCTTTCTTTCTTTTTCATTTTCTTTTCTTTTCTTTTTTCAATTTTTCCTTATAAAAATTAAAATAGACTACATCAATATGGGAATTTCAATGATAAACATAACAAAACATCCTAACATTAACCAACCCACACATATGAACACCTCCACACTTAGAATTTTATACATCCACAAACTTAACAATCACAAATGTTCCATTAGCTTTATGGCTTGGGTAGGAAATTTGGTTAAATATAAAGCATGTAATGTGGTTGATACAAAATAAAAGGTTAATAAGGCTCAAAATGAGCTTATCAAAAAAGGAAAATCATATAATGGGTAGGCTATTTGGCTAATGTAGTTTATGAAACAGTCCATGTTAATGCATGTGATAAAAATATGGTCTTGAATAGAAATTCAATGCAAAATTAGGATGTACATGTCATAAGGTCACACATTATCAAAAACAATGAGACTGATATCAATGTGTTAGTCTAATAATGCTCAAAATCTCACCAGCTTTGTCTACCACTAGTCACTACTCTTCGAAAGATAATACATATCAACCAATCACAAGAGCAAAAGTACATGCCAAAGTTGCTACGAAATTCTCTAGTCAATTCATTCTATACTCATGATTAAATAATCCTAGAAGTGATAGAAAATGAGCAAATGTTTCTTTGTTTGTTTTATTAATGTTCTTATTTTGATTGAAAACTTAAAAACAAAAAAAACCAACAAAGAAACTCACATGCATATAAAAAGAAATGCAAAAATGTAAAGAAAATAAATTTACTTCCCTTGAGTTGCCTCCCAAGAAGCGCCCTGGTTTAGGGTCACTGGCCCAACTCCTTCTCCTCATGTGATAAAATTATGATCTTCTGATGGTACTTACGGTTCTTTAATGTGAGGTTCTTCAGGATAGGGTCTTGGTTGATAATCGTTCCCATTTAGCTCCTTCCCTATCCTCTGACTTTTAATCTCGATTGAGTCTATGCATTTAGGAAATATTTCAAACATCTCTTCACCTTTTTCTTCTTTGTTTAGTCCCTTTAATCTACCATATAAAGGTGAAGAGTTAGTTTCAAACATAAAATGGAACTCAGTACTCACCTCTAAGTTAAAAGATGTATCTTTTTCTACTTTGAGCTCCTCCTCAGCTTCTTCGACACAAGCAACTTCTTAAGGATTAACCTCAAAATTTTCAAGCTCCTCTTCACTCTGTAAGGTTTTTGTGCTAATATCCATCGGGTACTCTTCAGGTTAATATGGTTGCGTCTGGTTGCTTTGTGATGCTAGGCAGTTGATAGCCTCCATCAATTGATTGACCTAGGTTGTCAAATTCTGGATTCTAAAACTTGTTTCCTACTGAAATTGCAAAGTGTTAGCAACATACACATTAACTAATTCTTGTAAGGATGTACCTGAGTCTTCATAGGAAGCTTCTGGTATATACGGGAATTGTTGTGCTTCCTGTAAACTATCATGGAAGTAATTCAACTGGTTATCCCATCTGTAGCAAAAGTTAGATTGATCAATCCAAACATTGTTATAGGGTTGAGAATATGAATTAAAGAAAAAATTACTTTCATCCATGATTTCTTTTAATTTTTATAAAACACAAACACGAAACAAAATAAAAAAAGGATCATGAAATAATTGAAAAGAAACCAATTACAAACAAATATATACAAAACACCAATTAAAATCATAAACAAAAACTAAAACACCACATTTCCCCATAACGACACAAAAATTGACTGGCGCGTTATAACGATAGTCAAAATAAAATAACTAGATTACTACTGTAGCAGTGGTGAGTCTAGGTCAATCCTACAGGGAGTGTTCGGTTAGCTTATGAAATGAAATTAATTGATGTTTAGGTAATTGGTTGGGGGGTTTGATTTAATAAGAAAATAAAATAAAATAAACCTAATAAAAACAAATTAAAGAAAACATGAAAAAGTGATAAAATTGGAGAATTCGATAAGGATTTGGTTCTTTGGTTGAATCTCGACCTAAACCCTAATTAAGCATAATTCATTGATTTGTTGTTCTTTTATCTCTCTTAGCAATTATCGATCATAAATTAACAAGTTTTGTTAATCCTGATTTTTCCTTAGATTTTAGTTAATCACGAAGTGCTTGTTAATTAACCCTAGCTATCGGGAAACCTAGAATAAGCTCTCTAAGTTTATTCGGACAATCGCATTATGAATAAATAAAATAGACTAATCTAGGCAATAATCACACAAGCTCGGATTATTTAACCTATGTTATGTTATCTGTAATGATTCAGAACCATTAATTGCTACACATAAATCAGAAATACAACGATTACATATTACATTCGATTCTAGCAATGGGATTTCATGAAAAACAATTCAATAAAGCATTAAAATCATCATCATTCAATACCCAATCCAATAAACACAAGATAACATAATTAATTCCTAATAAGAGAAAGAAACAACAAAAACAATAAAAAATTACTTAACTCGGGTGAGTCTACTATAGTAGTGGTGAGTCTAGGTCGATCCCATAAAGAGTGTTTGTAAAGTTATTGAAATGAAATTAATAGATGGTTAGGTTTAGGGGTTTTGGAAATAAGAAAATAAAATGAAACTAGACTAACAAAAAAATTAAAGAAAACATGCAAAAAATGATAAAAGTGAGGAATTCGGTAGGTACCTGTTTCTTTGGTTCAATCTCGACCTACATCATAATTAAACATTTTTCCATGATTTTTTATTCTCAAACCTCTCCTAGAAACTATTAATTATGGGTCAATAATTAACCTGAGTTTTCCCTTAGGTAGTATTTAATCAAGATATGATCGTTAATTAAACCTAACTACCGAATAACCTAGGATACGATCTCTACATTCGATTAGGTAGTGGCATTACGAATTAGGAAAACTGATTAATCAAGGCACAACTACATACGATGTGTCATTTAACCTAGGTTATGTTATCCCTAATGATTACGAATCATTAATTGCTACATGTGAGTTTCAAATATAATAGTTATAGATTATATCGAAATTCTAGCAATGGGTTTGTAATTAAATGATTCAATGAACGCATCAAAATCATCTTTTCATAATACCCAATGGATTCGTACACAAATAACCAAACAATAAAGAAACTACATTAACATGGGAATTTCAATGATAAGACATAACAAAACATCCCAACATTAACCAACCTACACATATGTAGACCCCCACATTTAGAATTTTGAACATCTACAAACTCACTAATCACAAATGCTCCACTAGCTTTATGACTTGTGTAAGGGATTTGGTTAAGTTTAAAAGCATAAAATGTGGTTTATACAAAAAGAAAAGGCAAATAAAGCTCAAGAGGGCTTATCAAAAAGAAAATCATATAATAAGTAGCCTATTTGGCTAATGTAGTTCAAAAAAGAAAAGAATGCCTAATCATATCCATGTTAATCTATGTGATAAAAATGTGGTCTCAAATAGAATTTCATGAAAAAATCAGCATGTACATGTCATGAAGGTCACACATTATCAAAAGACAATGAGACTGATATGAATGTGTTAGTCTAATAAGGCTCAAAATCTCACTGACTTTGTCTACCACTAGTTACTACTCCTCTAAAGATAATGCATATCCATGAATCACAAGAGTAAATGTACATGTTAAAGTTGTTACCAAATTCTCTAGTCAACTCATTCTCTAATCATGATTATATAGTCTAGAAACAATAGAAAATGAGAAAATGTTTGTTTAATTCATTTTATTCTTTCTCTCATTTTGATTGGAAACTTAAAACAAGTAAAACAAACAAAACCAAAAGCACATATGCATAAAAAAACTAATGTGAAAAAGTAATGGAAAAGAAATTTACTTCCCTTGGGTTACCTCCCAAGAAGCACCTTTGTTTAGGGTCGTTGGCTTGACTCCACACTTCCCTCATGTGACAAAATTATGATCTTCTAGTGGCACATGTTGTTCCTTCATATGAGGTTCTTCCAAATACGACCTTGGTTGATAATCATTCCCATTCAACATCTTCCCTATCCTCAGACTCTTAATCTCTACTGAGTCCATACACTTTGGAAAGATCTTGAATGTCTTTCACCTTTTTCTTCCTCGTTTAATTCCTCTAGCTTGGTAGGTAAAAGTAAAGGGTCATTCCTAACAACAAAATGGAACTCAGTATTTATCTCTAAGCTAAAAGATATGTTCCTTTTTGCTTCGAGCTCCTCCTCTGCTTCTTCCACATAAGCAACTCCTTGAGTAATGCTCTCAAAATTCTTAAGCTCCTTATCACTCTATACGGCTTCTACACTAATGTCCATTGGGTATACCTCAGGTTGATATGGCTACTCCTCTTCCATTTATGACTCTGCGTAGTTGATTCTCACTGCCATTTCACCCATTTGGCTTAACAAGTTCTAGTTTATAGATGTTATATGCCTCATTTCCTACTGGAACTATTGCAACTATTATTTTAGGCTCTGTTTAAATTGGAGATTGTTAGTAATCACAACATTTATCAATTCTTCTAGAGATGTACCTGAGTTTTGTTGGCTCTCTTCTTCATGGAAACTAAACCAAGATTGCCTTTCATTATGCTGGAATTGTAGAGGATTTTGTTGAAGTTGTAACACCCCACTCTTATAAGGTATATTCTCAAACATGTTGATGGTATTCGAGAACATACTCAACGAGGCTGGCACGCTAGGATAGTTAGTCAAACTCATTGAAATTTTTATTGAACATCACATGCAAGTTTAGAAAACCAATAACCATTTTCGACCCATTTTATTCATAACATTTCCAGTCATAAACAATAAACACATCATTAGAATTTCAACAAACATTTGGGCCCATTACAATTGCAAAACGTGTTTATTCATAACTGTTATTACAAACTAAATTTAAGTATACATTGTACAGAATTCATATATACATATTCAACAGTTGTAGAAAACAAATCTTGATACAAAAATGATGGAAGACATATGCAGATGTGAACTAATCCTGACCTTTATCTCTTATTCGATTGCAGTAGCTATACTCCAATTTGTCTAACTGGGTATCCTTTAAATCTGTAACACAACGTTATAATTTTTGTGAGTCTTGCGAACTCAGTGAGCTTAAGGGGCTCACTCATATTAACACAGAACAATTCACATATTTATATTCACAAACAATTTACACATTCATCTATTGCACAACATTTCACAATTCATTTTCGTAACAATTCATATAACTCATTTCAATCATTCACTTAATACACATCAATTTATATGTATGCAATGCACATGTGACTCACTGTCAGTTGTTACTTTGCTATGACCCAGTGCCTTTAACTATTCCGTATTTATTGTGGATACTGTGCTCATTGATAACTGTCCCGTATTCGTTGGGGATACTGAGCTTGTTTTACATATTGAGCCTTTGGCTCTTAATCACATTCTGAGCTTTAAGCCTTTTTTCGGTGGCTACTCCGATCACAACTACCTTTATCTGATCATTCATATCATGTAATGAAATGTATGAATTCACATATATGCAGTCAATAACATTTATTTAGTACATATTCACTTTTTCACATTTTCATCAGATCTGTGTCCAGCATTCAACGAAATGTTGAGAATATTTATTTTTTTCTCATCCACATTCAATGAAGGACTTCCAATAGATTTACATTTATCAAACTCCTTGGACTATTAATATCTGGAATTGTCTCAATCACATTCACATCAATAATAATTCAATACAGAAATTTAAAATAGAATAATTAATTAATGTGAGACCATCTAGGTTAACTCACAATACGCTCCAGATTAGCATTTACTTCCATGATCCAGAAACGTTTGGACGCTGACGTCTATCCTGTGTATCAACTTCATGCAATACACACATTACTAATTTTCACAATTTTATAAGCATTCATTTATATACATATGTATATAAATGAATGCTTATAAAATTGTGTATATGCATAATGCATAATGTATGCTCAATTTGACTATTCCGGGTATGTTTCCTTTATTCTTATTTTCTTGATCATTTAAGCATCATTATTTGTGTATTTCCAGCTTAAACTTAAGTTCATAGCTCAAAGACCTTGGTTATTCTAATATCATAATTCAATCATTCATCATTTCTTTTCTAGCATTATATGATCACATAATACTCAAGTTCTCATTCATTCTTACTCAATACACATTACTCATCTCCTTTGAATCACATTAGCCATTATAAGATCACTTTCATTTATATAGCATCTCCAATTTTCAAGATTTTTGTAAACTTAATGTATAACCATCCATTCTTAAGTTATAGCCTCAATTTTTACCCTAAACATATCACACATTTAATCACTTAATCCATCATCAAACTAGGTTCATTTCAAGCTTAATTTAAACCTAAATGCATTATAGGAAAGCACCTAGCATTTGTTGTTTCGAAAATCCCACAAAAGAAGGAGAATTCACATTAATGGTCATTGCAGACCTTACCCAAGATCGTGGGATTCCTCCCTACGATCATGACAAACAATTTCTTATGCTCATGATCGTGGGATGGGTGCCATGTCCCACGATCGTGGCCTACCCCATTTCTTTGCACTTTTTTAGATTTCTCACTCTTTCATACTATGCTCAACACCTCTTATATATAGTCTATCTTTTCTACTTCATTTTCTCTTCATTCTCATCTCCATTTTAACTCAAAGACATCCATCAAATACATCATAAATCATTGTTCATCTTATATTCAAAAATAGGACATTTAAGTATCCATACATTCATAAATGATTTAGCACATTTTGTCATCATCACTCACATCTTTAGTTTATCTCTAAACTAACATCTAAGTTGTTCTCATTTCAAAACACTACACTAGTCTTTTATTTAACTTCAATTCACTCTAATTCATCTTTATATAGAAACTTATAAATTACATTTCTCATATACCCAAAATAGAACATATTTAAATCATTCCTTCGTTTACATTTTGCACTCATCTTATACAAAAAATTAAGTCATAAACACATCTCTTTATTCATCAATTATCAACTCTCATTCCAACACTATTTTCATTATTAATCATCCATAAAATAATACATAATTTGTTATTTATCATTTTTATGAAAATAGAACATATACATATATATTTATTCTTCGATGCTCATCATGCATTCATCAACATTTCTGCACACTCGCATGCACCATTTACTCTATCAATCATTCCTTAAACTATCATAAATTATTTCTCATCATATAAACAAAAACAAGACATGAATATGTCCATTTATTCATCCACGACACACATATATTCAACACCATTTTCATGGTCATTTAATCTCAAAATAATCACCATATTTAATTCATTTCAAACAACCCATGATGATCAAATATGTACTTACTTGATTAAACTCCAAGATTCTTCTTCAATCACGAAAACCTAGCTTTTTAAAACATCTCATGATCAACATCACTCTAGGGAGGAAAGGTTGGCTTTCATCATCAAGGTTAAGGCATGAATATATGGAGTGGCAAGGTGAAGGATAATAACAAAGCTTAACATTGACGATTGGAGACAAGATAGTGTTGTGGAGAGAAGAAATGAAGAAGATGAAGAACAAAATGAAGACAGAGAGCTTTCACTAAAGAAATAAAATGAAAGATCAAAATGGTTGTCTTTCAATTAAGCTATACCTAAGTGAGGTGTGTGCTTGCCACATGTCACCACCTTAAGATCTCCACTTGGTCTTTTAAATAGCTAGTCCATTTGTTTCCAATTTCTAATCCAATTATCTCACAATTTTCTATGACACTTGTCATTAAATCCTAATGCCACATGTCTAGAATTTCTACTACCGTATGTCATTTATTTCTACTACCATAAATAAATTATCTTACCACTTGGCAATTTTCCTAGTCTAAAAATAGTCATAAATTTCCCAAATTTTTCCCAAAAATTCTAAATTAATATTTGTACTCACCAAATCAATTTTCAAGACAACATATCCATTATTTACATCATAATCACTTCATACAATTCATTTATATCCCGGAATATGTCAAATGAGTGCATAAATAGTCATTGTAATATATACAAAAATCAATTCACGAGTGGGTGTATGCTACTGTTATGCATGACCATGAAATGCATTTCCTATTTTCTTAATAATATTTCTCAAGTACAGTTATCTAGGGTTCTAACCCTTAATATGGAAAAACGGAATACTACATACCCTGTTGAAATTTAAGATGGCTAGCATTATAGGTCTTGATATAGTCATCCAGAGGCATACTTGAGTTATGATAAGAAGCTTCTAATCTACAGGAGAATTATTGTGTGTCCTATAAACTATCATAGAAGTAATTTTGATGGTTATCCTATCCATAACCAAAACTAGGATGATCAGTCTAACCTTGGTTATAGGATTGAGAACAAAATTTATAAAAGAAATTACTTCTATCCATATCAATTTTTTTGTTATTTAAAACATAAACGTGAAACAGAAAAAAATGAAAGGGTCACAAAATAACTGAAAAGAAACCAATTACAAATAAATATATATGAAACACCAATTAAAATCACAAACAAAAACCAAAACATTGCATTCCCATCAATGGCGCCAAAATTTATAACACGTCGTAACACTAGCTGAAATAAAAACTAGACTACTACTATAGCAGTGGTGAGTCTAGGTCGATCCCACAAAGAGTGTGTATAAAGTTGTTGAAATGAAATTAATCAGTGATTAGGTTTAGGGGGTTTTGGAAATAAGAAAATAAAAAGAAACTAGACTAATAAAAACTAATTAAAGAAAACATGCGAAAAATGATAAGAGTGGAGAATTCGATAGGGACCTGGTTCTTTAGTTCAATCTCAGCCTACACCCTAATTAAACATTTTTTCATGATTTGTTGTTCTCAAACCTCTCCTAGAAACTATTAATTGTGAGTTAATAATTAACTTGAGTTTTTCCTTTTGTAGTATTTAATCAAGATAAGAGTTTTAATTAAACCTAACTACCGAATAACCTAGGATACGATCTCTAGATTCAATTGGATAGTAGAATTACAAATTAGGAAAATATGTTATCCCTAATGATTATGAATCATTAGTCACTACACGTGAATTTCAAATATAACAATTACAAATTATATCGAAATTCTAGCAATGGTTTGCAATTAAACGATTCAATGAATACATCAAAATCATCTTTTCACAATACCCAATGGGTTCATACACAAATTACCAAACAATAATGAATATATGATTATCCATACATAAAACCCAAATCAATTAACATAAGATAACACAATCAATTTCTAATGAGAGAAAGAAACAACTAAAACAAAGAAAGAGTGCTTAAACGGGTCATTGGCATTGATGTCGCCTTCAAACCGGCATCAGGAAGCTATCCCTCCATAGGTTTCCTCATGGTGGAGAACTTACCTCTATCTTCATGCTGTCCAGAAGCTCCTGAAGTTCCCTCTTGATTTAGCCCAAAGAAAACTGACAAACTCATTTATTCATATATATTTTTCGTATCATTTAGATGGGTTTTTGTCACTATAATTGGTCTTTATGCTTTATTTGATTATTATTTGAATTATTGTGCCTTA
>JAOTAY010000191.1:35836668-35851942 GCA_025629805.1 Erythroxylum baracoense
TATATATATATATATATATATATAAGATTTAACAATTCAATTTGATAATCAATGATAAATGTTTAATAGACTATGTTTTTATTCCTATATTTAGTGTGTTTTGCTTATTATTTGAGATTTTAAACATGTTTTTTGTACTTATTTCATTTCTAATGTGTTTTCAGGTCTTAATTGCCTTCATTATTAAAAGCAGAATAATTCAGGTGAAATCGGAGCATAAAATGAAAGAATTATAGCTATTTTAGAGGTACATGCTCATGTGAGTAACATAGACAGTTATGTAAGGGACTGTGTAAGTGTAAAGCTTCGAAGACATTATTTTTGCCTGTCTGAAGTCATACGTCCATGTAAGTCACATTCACAGGCATTTCCCATACCAGTGTAAGCTATTAGAAATGTGTAAATTCATAATTATGAGGTGTTTTTGAGATACACGGTCACTTACACGACCATGTATATTCTAGAAACCCTAATTTTATACTATAAAAGGAAATTATAAAGAGGAGATGAGAGATAGGTATTTAAATTCAAAGTGAGAGACACAATTTGGAGATAGAGACATAATTTTGAACCTAGGATGACAAAACCATAGAGATTACTTTAAAGATCTAATAAAGGACAATCTTTCTTTAAAGTCTCAAGGTGATTACATTAGAGAAAAGGGGATATATATCTTACGGATTCTTTTGTTTAATTATTCTTCTGTAATTTTGATGTTTGTTTGTTTTTTTTATGTTTCGAAACTAAGTTTGTTTAGTGCCTAGTTAGGATGAAGCCTAAGTTTGCATTTTCTCAAGTGATTCATTTTTATATATTCTCGCCAAAGTTGCTCAAAGGAGTTCAAAAGTTGACAATTATTTATTACAAGCATATTGAAAAACAAAAGAAAAAGTCATGATATTTGTTAAAGATTAAGAAGAATTGTTGTTGTATTAATGAAATTACTGTTGGAAGGACCTATGACATAAAGAACTAAGTTTTATGTAATCTCATTTATGTGAATTTCCTTCAATATTATTTTTTTACCTAAGCCTCATTACACCCTATTTAAAAGGCCTTTTGATTTTTGTTTCTTGTTTACTTATTAGTGGTGGAGATGTGATTTTATTGTAAACTTATGATTAGTAATTCTCCTATATAATGAGTTGAGAGTTTGTCATATTCTCCACCCTAAACACTTTAAGTGCATTGCGTTAATGCTTTGTAAGGGTGTGGAATTTGCGCTTTTGATTTCAAAAAAGATTATCAATGTGATTGTTCTAAATATTGACTTATGAAAGATGGTTCTAGGATAACCTAAGTCTAATTGTCTATTTATTTGATTGATATGATATGATGGTTTAGGGTGTGAATGGATAGGTTGAGGTTATTAAGGTATGGATGTTTTTAAGTTTAATGATTTGGATTATAATTTGCAAAGCTTAAGTGTGGGGATGCTTGATAAATGTTTAACGGACTACGTTTTTATTCTCATATTTAGTGTGTTTTGCTTATTATTTGAGATTTGTATGCTTTTTTAGTACTTATTTTGTTTTTAATGTGTTTTTAAGTCTCAATTGCTTTCATAGATTAAAAGGAGAAGAATTCGGGTGAAATCAAGGCAAAAAATGAAAGAATTGGAGCTATTTTACAAGTATATGCCAGTGTGAAGATGTACACACCTGGGTGAGTAACATACGCTACTATGTAAGGGACCGTGTAAATGCCTGCAAACATTTAAAGCTTTGAAGATGTTGTTTTTGCCCGTGTAAAGATACATGCTTGTATAAGTTACAAACACGGCTATGTCCTATGCCTATGTAAGCTATTAGAAATGAGTTCATTCGTAATTATGAGGTGATATGAGATAAAAGATCACTCACATGACTATGTGACTGACCGTGTATATTTCAAAACCCTAATTTTGCTCTATAAAAAGCAATTATAAAGAGGAGATGAGAGAAAGGCTGTTATAGTCAATGTTAGAGATGAAATTTAGAGCTAGAGACATAATTATGAACCTAGGATGATGAAAATACGAAGATTACATTAGACATTTGATAAAGAACAAACCTTCAGCAAAGTCTCAAGAGGATTACATTAAAGAAAAGGGGGTGTGTATATCTTATGGATTCTTTTCTTTTTAATTATTTTTTGAACTTTTAATGTTTATTTTGTTAACTTTTAATGTTTAAGATAGCTTTGGGATTATAATGGACTAAGAGAATGATCTTGTGCTAGTTTGAAAAGGTAGTAGAGAAACTGCAAAGGTTTTAAATTGAAAACCAAATAGCTGATGTTATAGGGAATTGAAAGAAAAGTTGTTCCATAGATTCTTGGTTATTAGAGTGGAAGATACATACATTATAGATATTGAGAAATCTACTTAGCCTATCTAATGTGTTAAGTTTCCTTTTAATTTCCAACCAAAATATAAAGGAAGCTTTATGCCAAAATCGAGGAAACCACATTATTTTATGCTAACCAACCTTAAAAGCATAGTCCCTTAAAAACCTTATATATAAAGTTAGGAAGCTTAAAGGATTCTAAAATTATGTTAAGCCCTTCCTTAATTATGGCCTTGTTAGGTATGGTACTTAGAGAGCTTAGCTTTTATACCCTACTTAATGGACCATATATTAACCAATTATCGTGCCAAAAGTAGGATGAGTGCCCATTATTAATCTTTTATTGGAAAGCCAACCTTGCCACTTTCCTTAACTTGAGAATTTATACCATAATTATTGAGAAATCACTATTACGATTTATAGACTAAAAACTAGAATTCCTTAAGTGGTTTGCATGCAACCATCTTACCCGAAGAGCCTAGTTATCTGTGAAAAGCATCCAAATGCATTTGATCATAGAGAACCTTATTGGTGGTCCTTATAGGCAGGATTCCCAAGCCTCCCTCATCCTTAGGTAAGAAAAGCTCTATCCATTTAACTTTGGATAGAGCAGTCCCTAGATCGAAGCAACTCTCTCATGATTCTCTCAATGGCTTTAATGATTTTTATAGGAAAGAAGATGTGATCCGACTATTATATATTCAAGTTGTTTAGGACTAAGTCTATTAGTTGAATTCTCCCTACCAATGTTAGGCTTTTATTGCACTAATAAGAAAATTTCCTCTTAATTTGGTCAATAAGTGGTTTGCAATCCAAAGAGGAAGGCCTACTAGTAAAGATGGAAATGCCAAGTTATATGATAAGTAGATCTACAAACTTTAAACTAGTTAGGTTGCACAAACAGTTAGCTAATTGTTAAGCACTCTTTGACACTATTATATGGCTCTCCTCTTTGTTTATAAAGAGACCTAACATTAGATTGAATGAATTTAATGAAAATATGAGAATACTGATTGAAGTAGTGTCAACATTGGAAAATAGTAGTAAATCATTTGCAAACGTAAGAGTGATTTTTTCCAATCTTCTACATTTATAGTGATATTTATAGGAATGCTCATGAACTGGAAATTTATTTGTAACACATTTCTTTCTATAGTAATGCTTTAAAAATTCTTATATGGGCATGATATTATTCCAAATATTCCTTCCCTTAATAATGGCACCTTATTATTGGTTACTCACTGAAGTAAGAAATTCTTAAATCATGTTTAATAAAGCTTTGAAATGATCTTGTACAAAATATTACAATAAAAAATACGCATGAAATCTTTAAGGAAATTAGGATATTGTACCTTAGGAACAAGAAATATGAGTGTTTTGTTGAGATCCCTCGTCATTATACCTTACTAGAAGAACTTAAGTACATTTGATGTGATTAATAGTTTAATGAGGTGCTATATTTTTGGAAGAAAAAGCATTCATATCATCTGGTCTAATGGTTTGTGGGGATTAAAAGTAAACAATGCTACCTCAACGCAAACTCATTAAATGGTCTAACTAAGGAATCTACTACCTATATTGACATTTTATCTTTAAGGATATAATTCAATAGTTGGACAAAGGAAATATGTTGCGTTGGAGAGCCAGGTGAGATAGAGTAAAACTTAAAGACTTCCCTCTTGATCCCTTTATGATAGGTTATTAAGAAGCCATCCTCCAACTTCCAAGAAGTGATGCTATTGGTGTTTCTTCTTAAGAGGACAACTTCATAGAAAAAAATCAAAATTTTGTCTCTATCCTTAAACCACAAGTTCTATGATATATAACTTAAAAAGGAATATTTTATTAAGAAAGCCTGATTGTACCTTATTAAAGATTGCTTCTCTAATTCCTAGAGATGCTTATCATGAGGGAAGTGATAGAGTGAAGCATGAATGCTTGAAAGCTTATCTTTTGCTTAAGAAACCACCTAAGAGGTGTTTTTAGACCTCTTTTATCGAGTATCTTTAGCTCATTTTTAATATGTTATATTTTCATTATACAGATAAACATTTTAAAACCTTGAAATTCCTTTCCAAATCCCCTTAAGATGGCATTCTTAAAGCCCTTTACATAAACCAAATAGTTATTAAACCTGAATGAGGTGTAACTACTTTACACATTGTGCAAGTTCTGTATTAAGATTAAGGAATGGTCTCAGATTAAAGGATTGCCAAAATTTTCCTTATTATTTAGAAAAGAGGGCATATAATGTACATTAACCATGGATTTATCAATCTTTTTTCACAAGAACCAACACCTTTTCTGTTTATTGCTCTATATGAAGAAATCTCCCTCCATCTTAAGATCAGCAACTTGTACATGACTGATACATTCACTAAAATCAAGGGTGTTGTTCTTAAGGTTGGCATTACCTCTACTTACTATAAAAAAATCATATTATTAAAGTCCCTTAATATGATCAAGGGAGACAATTATGACACCATTCTCCTTTAGCTTGCTTTAAAGTATCATCCTTTAGAAAGCATGCTTTTTGGGTATAAAACAAAAGTAGCATAGAACCTAGTGGCTTATTGTTTCAAAGGAATCTCTAAAATGGATAAACTAATTAGTAATAGTGATTTGATGCACTTCCAAACTATTCATATTTAGAGCAAGTATTATCATACCATGTTAATGGTCATGATGATTGGAAAAGATGGACCAGTGCTTATTCACAGAAGGTAAGTTTGTGCAAGAGCTCTTCTTAAGCTTAGTTTTTATCAAATCCAAAAGAAAAGGTTTATATTCTTTAATAAAATAGCGTAATACAAGCTGCTTATTAAAAAGATAGACATTGTAAGATAAGATATACATCAATACATGAAAGAGATATAAGTAAAGTACCCTTATACTTCCTCATTGATTTTCTTCTAGAAACATTATTAAAATCCTTATCCAAGGATGAAACCTCTTGTTCCTTACCTCTTCCTTATTTATTAAGGCTTATGTTAAGGAGTTCCTTTACTGTAGAGATGTCATTATAGGAAACATAAGTTCTTTGCAACTCCACTTGTGCACTATAATCACCTCTCCCTATTATGGCTAAGGGAGCTGAGTGTTGAATGAACATTAATACTAGGATTAAGCAAGACCATGAAGTTATTAAAACAATTTTTAGTCTGAAGCTCAAAGTTAAAACTTTGAGCTTTCTTTTTAGCTTCATCTTCTGTGAATACATTTTCCCTAATGGTCCAGGCATCTTTGTCTTTCCCCTTAGAAAAATTATTAGTTTTAGATTCCAAATCCATTTGCTTTATAGAATCTCTTTTCAAAAGTCTCTTACCAATGGGGCATCAAATTTTAGTTGGTTGGTAAGCCACTGGCTTCCAAGTGTGGGGAACTCTCACCTCTTCCTCAAACATATTATCATACTCATTTTAGATGCATTAGAGGAATTGTATTCATAAGGTCTTTTTGGCTTTTAACAAGCATACAAATTCTTACATAGTTGATTCTAATGCAATTGTAACCTCATCCAAACACTAGAGTTGTCCAACGAAAATAACAATATAACTAAGCCCTTTTGAATTCAAATATTTTAATGGAATATTTTGTATATTAATCTAAATAAGAATATGGCTATACTTGAGGCTTTGTAGTTAAATCCTAGGTCTCTTCTTTTGTAAAGATAATGAATTATTACTTAAATCCCAAGGCCCTACATCTATGACCATTTGTACTTGCTCTAAAGTCTCAAACCTGAAGAGGAACAAGTTGTCCTCATTAGCTAACACCTCCTTCAAACCAAGCACCTTCTAGTTCATCTATGCCTAGTGATACATGACTAGGAAGAGGCCTTTTCTCTAAAAAAACCCTGAATATAGTAGACTCCTATTTGAAGACTCCTTCTTTCAAAATGTCAAGTGTTGGAGCCACTATGCTTCTACCATCAAACTTAGAAAGAGGGAATAATGTAGTTTTATAGAAGGAGAGGAGTCCCCCAAAACTTGCTTCTTGGTCTTCTGGTTTGAGGCATATAGAATAACCTTAGTTGAATAAGGGTTCAAGGAAGTTGAGGAAGGTTGAATCAAAGAGGGTTGGTTGATAGGAGATGGTGTCTGAGATGATATGCCAAGAGAGAGAACTAGTAAAGGAAAGTCTTACTACATATGGGGCAAAATGCTCAACATTTCCAAAAATGGGAAAAAGTTTGGCAAAATTAAAAAGCAACAAAGACAAAAGGAGAGGGAATTAAATTGGGAAAAATAAATAGGAAGAAAAATAAATAGAAGTAATGAAGAACAATGCTGTAATTGGAACTAAGTGAAGAGATCTATTAACGGAGAATGACATAAATGAACCATCTAAGTAAGGAATGAGAAAGAGGTAACAGGGAACTCGTAGAGAAACTAAGAAGAAGTGAAAGGAAGAATCAAAAGAAGAAGGAAATAATAGATAAAGCAAGTAAGAAGAATATGATAGAGAAAGGACGAAATCAAAAGAGTACAAAACCAAGCAATCTAATGTGATATGAAACTATCAATATGTAAGCCATAAATCTAAGCTCTTATAGATAATATCAATTTTTATAAAACTAAAAACTATTAACCCTGGTTTATTCTTATATCAATGGAAGACAATAATTATATTTTAAACATATACTTAATATTTTATCCCGAGTTTTATTATTAAAAGGTCTCATAAAGCATAAATTACATGTCAGATGTTGCATATTTAAACATACAATCAATATGCATACATAATACATCAAACATAAAAAATACAATTATGAAAACATAATGAAATTATATGCATAAAATATCAAGCCTTGTTTGATTTTATTTATTTATATAGTCTTCATAATCTAAAATAATATATCTAACTCTTTGTATAATTAAATTATGTTAAATTCATTAATTCATAAATGAATTAAATTCTTTTTCCAAATAGAAATTTTTATTAATTTTTAAATTCAAAATAGAAACTTTTTCCAATTATTTTGAATCGTTTATAAAAATTTAATTATTTTTTTAAAAACAATTAGTCTTCTTACTTATGATAATTTAGAAATTTTGCTTTTTTAATTAATAAGTAAGAAATTGTAATCTAATTATAGAACTATATTTAAAAAAGTATGAATAATTAAATTAAGCCATAAAAGATAATCAAAATGAGAGTTCTAGTACACAACAACTTGTAAATTACAAGGAAAACCACTAACCATAAGCTGAAAATTTATTCATCATAACAATTTACAGGTGGAAGTTATACTCCCCAATGTGCTTTGAGAAAATGAAGGTCCAGTACCTTGTGTATGTGTGTGCCAATATGTGTTCTTATCCTTTGCATTAGAAGGATACCAAACTTTCGGTTAGAAATGTTTATCTCATAAAAAATTTGAGTATTTCTTTCATCCCATATAGCAATAACAAGAAATGATAAGGAAATGCAAAAACATTATCTCGTAATTGTATTTTGGAATCTTATATCAGTGCACAACTTCTTGATCTGGCTAAGATTTTGTGGGATTTCATAAATTAAACATCTATGCAACAAAGCTTCCTAAGTGTTGAAGATATAGATGCATTTGAAAAATAAGTGGTCAGAATTTTCCTCGGCCATCTTACAAAGAATGCACCAACTACAAGTTGTGTGAATTTTGCAATTCTATTAACAATTGGTAGCTTATTCAACATAGCCACCCATAAATTTGTAAAATTTAGAGGATGGTGATGATCAAACCAAACCAAATATGTCCAAGGATGTGTTGGTAAGTCACCCACAATCACCTTTCTACAATTCGAAATGGTGAATCTTCCGTCAACAATGTTTTTTCCATATTACATAATCCTCATTTAAAGTAAGGGAAGTCTGATTAATTTCAGTCTTCAACTTTGTAGGTATACTAGCAAATATGATATGATTCCTCTCAGTAAGAGCTTGAGCTACTAAACTCTGTAAATTAATAAAAGATTTAAGAGCTTCAGCTTCATATAGTTTAATCAGAGTCCCAATAAATAGCCAGTTATCAAACCAAAAGAAGGTGTTCTTCCCATTTACAATTAGATGAATAAAATGTAAGTCTCATCCTTTCCCTCATACTTATAATAGACTTGAATGTAATGGACGTAAGAGATTTTTTCTTGAAGTCCCACAGGATTTTTTTTATATAAAATAGGTGTGGATCCGTTTGCATCATAAAGTCTGCTTATGAGTGAGCAATCTCCATAATCTATTCATAAGTAGAACATTAATGAGTGATTGGAGAGAAATAATTTTAAGTCCACCTTGTTTTTTTAGGAATATAAACATCTTTCCACCTCATCTTCACCTTGCTACTAGACCACAAGAATCTATTAAGGATCCTGTCAATAGCTTTCAATACTTTAATAAGAAAAGCAATATAAGCTGCCCAATACGCATTGATAAAATTTAAAATAGATATGATAAGGTGAGCTCTACTAGCCAAAGAAAGGTAGTTAAAGCTCCAATAAGCAATTTTGAGATTGATTTTGTCAATAAAACAAGCATAATCCCTAACACCCATCCTAGCATCTGACATGGGAATGCCAAGATACATAAAAGGTAGCTGCTATTTAGAAATTCCAAAAATGGTGGATAAGGTTACTTCTTAATTGAATCCTTATGAGATAAGAATAAACCACTTTTTGAGCAATTAATAATAATACCAAACATTCTGTTGAACATTTTAGGACCTTTTATAAGCACGATACATAATTAGGATCAACTTTAGAAAGCAATATAAGGTCATCAACAAAATATAAGTAAGTTAGTCCCAATCTTCTACATTTGGAATGAAATTTAAAACCTTTGGTACCTTTCATCACTTTCTGAGGTAACATGATGAGTGTCTCTATTACTAAACCAAAGAGATATGGTGAGATGAGATCACTTTATCTAATCCTCTTTGAGCTTGTGAAAGTTTATTATAGGCTGGCCATTGATAAGAACATTAAAACTAGGTGTTAAAATGCACTGAGAGATCCACTTTATGAATAGCTTTGAAACTTCAATGCAAATAACATGTTTCTAATGAACTCCCAATCCATGCAGTTTTATACCTTCTTGATATCTATTTTTATGTAACAATTAGCTTTCCCATTTCCCTTAGAGTAAGATTTGATCAATTCTTGAAGTATTAATACATTACCACTAATTGATCTACCTGGGCTATCAGCACCTTGTGAGTCACCATATGATTAGGAATGATTATCCTAATCCTGTGTGCCAATATCTTATAAATCAACTTGTAGAAAGAGTTGTAGCATGATGTAAGTTGATAATAAAAAAGTATTGGAGTTCCCCACTCATAGGAATAAGAGTGATAAAGGTTTTATTAAGGGCCGTCAACAGGGAACCACTGTTGAAGAATTTTAAAATTACTTTAGTCACCATATTCTTTATAAATGGCCAAGACTTCATAAGAAAATGTATATTAAAACCACCAGGGCTATGAGCTTTGTTGAGGTGAAGTGACTTTAGAGAATCTTTAATCTCAACGATAGTAACGAGTTGGATGAGAAAATTAGCCTCTTGGGAGGACAAACCATTTTTTAAAATTCATTAAAGAAGAGGTACTCAAGAGTGCACTTCTAATGGTTTATTCATGAATTTAGAAAAATAGTTGAATGCCCTTTATAGCAGCTCATCTTGGAAATTTAACTACACCTCAGCTGGTTCAAGAGATACAATTCTATTGACAGCTTCGTTCTAATGACTGATCTACTAAACATCGAGGTATTTCTTTCCCCATTTTTATCCACGAGAGTCTTGATCTTTGTTTCATGAGAGAATAATCAAACCACAAAGCTTTGGAGTAGCTGTGAATAGCTACTTTCTCCATTCCCGACAAGTGAGTAAAACTAGGACTATTATAGATTTGTTGTTGAATGATTTCTATATTGCCTTATGCAGTGTTCAGCGAATGATGTGCATTTTCTATGTTGTTCCTAAATAATGTCTTCATTTCCATTTTCAACAACTTTAATTTCTTAAAGAGTATATATTGTTTAGTCCCCTGAAACCTTGCCCTCAAATTTTTCCATAAGGTATTATAAAAATTAGTCAACTCATGCAGAAAATTATTGAATCGAAAGGGCCTCTTTAGAGAAATATCACCCATCTATGTAATAATAGGTGAGTGATCTAAAAGACTGCTAGCAAGATAAGTAAAATAAAAATTGGGATACCTCACCAACCATTGAATGTTAGCTAAGCATCTATCATGCATTTACTGAATAAAGTTCACTCTATACTGCCTATTACTTTATGTGGAATAATTAACACTAGTTGGAATATCAACCAGATGAGCTTCCTCAACCATTTCCTTAAATTTAGATAAGGAATTGCTATAGATATAGAGCCTTCTGATTCATCCATTGCTCAGAAATGAAAGTTGTGTAAATAGAAAGCATGGATGAATCAGAGAGTATAACTATTCTTCCATTTAGATGAAGATTATGGTTAGTAATCTCTTTCCAACCAGCTGGAAAATATTTGAGAGTTGTCATTCCCCTTTTGAATTCTTGTCTCCAAAAAACCAACAACGTGAATTTTATTTTATATAAAAAAGTTCTTGAGAATTATCATTGATCTAGTACCTTGTTTGGAGTCCTCTTTTTTCTATTAGACCTCCTCCTATTAATGGTTTCAAAGTGTTGATCTACATCCCCAGATTGATTATTAGTAGCAACAATTTTTATACTTAAATGATCAATAACATCTATCACTAAATGAGGCTTAAGGATGTTCTGCTCACACGCCATTTTATCATCTTCAGCAGTAGCTTTTGGATAAATTATATGCATCGGGTGTTACTAATTAATCCTCAGAATTTTTTTGATCATTCATTTCTTGATTATAAATTATCTACATCGAGTGTTACTAATTAATTCTCAGAATTTTTCTGATCATTCATTTCTTGATGAACTCCTCTCCTGGCAACGACTAATATGTCAGTAGGTTTTCTTGGACAAGAACCATGTTGACCAATTTTAGTTGCTATAGATGTTACTTTCACGTGAGAGCTAAGCCTCTCCTTGTCACCGATGTGATTACTCTCTAAATGGAGAGTGTTAACTACTGATTTTGCTTTGGAGGCTGCTAGATTAGGTTCTAATATGCTCCTTTCCATGATTAGATGAACAACCACATTCCTTGCACAAACTATCACATTGACATCCTCCTGAGGTCTACTCTCCACATTTCCACTATTGCCTTGCAATTACGTGATACCATTATTGTTTGGACTGATGTTTGTTATACATTCCCTATTAACTCTTGAAAGTTACCCATTAGGAATACTTTACTTGTCAGATGCCAAATTTTTTTGACAATGGGTTGAGATTTCCATGCATAGGAAACCTTTAGCTGGTCTTCCATAGGTTGCAATTCTTCATTGAGTCTTATAAAAGGTATAACTTCAAGTAATTTAGCCATTGCAATGACTAGAACACTCATTCTCGCAAAATTAATTCTTTTTGTTTCAGTAGTGACTTGATCCATTAAAATAAGCTTATCAACATAACTTGATAGGTGAATCAACCCATTTATTGTCTAATATTCCAAAGGTACCTCGTGAATGCATATCCATATAGCTATATTCTCTTGTTTGAGCCCTTCAAACTTGATACCTAGCCTCTAAAATTAGAGAAGTAAATGTTTATTAAGCACATGCCATGGACCATCTTGTATAATCTTCTTAACATCTTTAGGGGTGGCAAATTTGAATAAATAAGCATCGACTTTATTGACAAATACACCCAATAATCTATGTTGTTTCCAATGATGTTGAACCCATTGCTTCAAATAGGGAATGCAATCTTTTTATCTAGAAAAAATCCCAATAAGGTAAACTTCTATCTACTTGCACCAGCTTTTAAAATCTCTATAGGTGGAGATACACTCAAGCTTTGGATCTTCAGCAACTTGAACCTATTTCTTTTGAATTCCTTAGTTTATCTCTACATTATGCTCAGTAGAAGGACTAATAATGTCTATGGTGGTGGATGCAACAAGCTAGGAATTATTAGTGTTTAGTGGCGGGTAGTCCATGGTGGTGGAGGGTGCAGCAAGTTGGGAAATGTTGGTGTTTAAAGGCGGGACCTCATTATCTATTGGTCAAAAGAGCGATATGATGGATAATAAGAGTTTAGAGGAACTATAGCAAGCTAATGGATGTAGGCAAAAGTGGTATAGGCATGGAGGTGTGTAAGCTAAATAGATGTAGAAGAATGTATATAGACAAAGGGTGCGAAAGTTATAGTGTATAAGTGTCGGATACAGTGTAAAGAAAGAAGCTAAAAGGGAAACAAATCTCACGTTAGAAAAGGTTAGACGTTGCTAAAGTAACATGCACGTTAATGCAGTGTCGAGAAGCCATGGTGAGCATTCGACCAACGTTCTCCCAGTCACCCAATGTTCTCCAAGTCATCCAGCATTCTCCCAATCTCTTCGCTTATCATTTGTATAAATAAATTCTTCGTAATTAGAAAATTATTTTCTAATATTAAAGGAAACTAATTTAAAAATTAAATAAAAAAGTTCAAATTTAATTAAGAAAGTCCTTTTATTATCTATTTAGAGATTAGTTTCTCAATTAATTATAGTATTATTCCTTAATAAATTAGAGTACTATTTTGTAAAATATTAAAGAAGGCTCATTTTTCTTAATTAATAAATAAACATATTTTTAAATTTAATCATTTTAAATTATATTTGAAAATTATATTAAGTTAGAAATACATTATTCTACATTTAAAATAACTTTATTCACCTTTATGTTTACTTTAGTATGAAAGTTAAACAAGTTAACTCTGTTTTAGGTTTAAGTCACATATAAACTTATATCTAAATATCCTTGTTCTGACTTAAAGTTCTAACAGTCTTGTTGCCAAATATATCTTGTTCTAAGCTAGGAATAACATAATATGTATCCAAACATCCTTTTTTCTTCAACTTTGAAAACCCTATCTATTGCCACTTACTTGCAATTACCAGATGCCCTCAATTATCACAACCATGCAATTTACTTGTTTCTACTATCATATAGTAGTGGGCTACTGTCTAGGCCATCGTGCCACCTATTTCTTGACACATCTCCATCTTATTGCCTAGATTGCTCCAACAATTGCCTTGGCATCATTGCCAATTAGACCTTTTGCAACTAGTAGTAACAACACTAATGCCATATTAGTCGCGTCATCTTCTCCAGATGTTTGCCATCACTAGAAGGCAAAAGCTACATTATAACCATTTTCCTTCAGTTCGTTGCAACTAGCCAATCTAAGATGATCGTAATAACTACTCCCAATATATTCAACACTTCATCGATAGTTGGAGTTCCATAATACCAATACTGAGATAACAAAGATTGCAAAATCAATAATTCCATAAACCAACATCCATCACAAACATACAAAATGTTTTCTTGTTTTTTAAGGTTGTGCTATTAATTAAGCTACAATTCCATAAATCCAGTCCATAAAACTATTACAAAGATGATTTAGTAAGCAATATTAGTTGTTCAATTACAACATTTAGGACATGCTTAATCCTAGCGTCAAAGTTATGTTGATAAGCTTCTAGTCAATTTAGCTTATTGTGCAACAATTTCATGAGCATTTTATTATGAATACAGATGGTTGGAGATTGAGGTTATTAATATAAACTTTTTAGATTCTAAGAACAATCAAATTCAAATATGATTTTAGAGTTTGCAATATTTAAAAAATTAATTTCAAAATTTAATATCGATATTAATCAAACAATAATTAAGTTATAGAAAAAGATGACTCTAATATCACTATTTAGAAATTGATTGAGATTTGATCTGCACGTAGCAGAAGAAAATTACAATTTTTTGTTTGATTTATCAAAAGTAAATATCACTTTATAATATAACTAATATATAAAACGTAAAGAAGCATAAATCATAGATTCATACCTTATTGTAAAGCTTGATCATTTTCTTACAATTTTCCTTTAATCGAGTCTTAAAGTAGGCCCACTGTCACCTTTGTAGTGATATAAGCGTTTGGCCTCTAACATCATCTACATGAGCTAGTTGAAAGAACTCTACAAATGTTGTAGATAGGGATAAGCAAGAAATATTAACTCCTTTAAAGTCTATGTCTGTTTATAACAAGTTTTGAATTTTTTGGTAATTTAGTTAAATTATAATTTTAATTAAACTTTAATTAAAATTAGAATCAATTTTAATTGAATAGTGATTATGTCTAAATAAGATCCAATATCTCGTATTAGTCCCTATTTATTTTTAAAAAATAATATTTGAAGAAATTCTAACATCATCTGTATGAGCTAGTTGAAAGAACTGTACAAATGTTGTAGATAGGGATAAGCAAGAAGTATTAACTCCTTTGGAGTCTATATCTGTTTATAACAAGTTTTGAATTTTTTGGTAATTTAGTTAAATTATAATTTTAATTTCAATTAAACTTTAATTAAAATTAGAATCAATTTTAATTGAATAGTGATTATGTCTAAATAAAATTCAATATCTCATATTAGTCCCTATTTATTTTTAAAAAATAATATTTGAAGAAATTATAAAATTAAAATAAATCTAATAAATATATTATATTATTAATTATAAATCTTATTAGTAATTAATAATATATTTATTTAATGATAAATCAAATTATAAGAGAAACAAAATAGAAAACAAAACTAACTTTTATGATTTTCATAAGATGAAATTTGGAAAAAAAACCTAAATAAAAATAGAAATTAGAAACTTAAGGGGTTGTTTGGTTCTACTTCTATCTTTTTGTTGTAGTTTTCAATTTTCATTTTCAGTTTTTTGTTTATGTTTTTCTTTCAAATAAAAACAAAAACAAGTTTGGTTGTTAATGTTAATGTAGTTATATTTTTATCACTAATAATAATTACATATTAGATAAAACTTAAAGATAAATTATTTT
>JAOTAY010000191.1:35852042-35887557 GCA_025629805.1 Erythroxylum baracoense
AAACCGGCCGGTTCAACAGTGAACCGGCCGGTTTTAGCACAGAAAGGTTATTACTTTAAACCGAACCGGACCACAGGCCGGTTCAAACTTTTTCCGGTCGAACCGGCCGGTTCGGTTCGGTTTTTAAAACCTTGGTTAGTATTAAAGGGGACAGAAATGAGTAGGGCAATATTCTGGAACTTTTAAGAATCATTGTAATTACGGCCTTTAGGCTTGGGCAGGATCAGAACCTTCTTTGGGTTCGTTTGTAGTATTGAATATTATTCATATTACAATCCCGAGTACTCTCTAACTGTCCAGATACCTAACTCTAACATTTGGTGCGATGAGCCTGGAGATTGTTTGGGGAGGGGGAGGGGGGGGGAGTTAATGACTAATACGAGGATGGACTCTCACCTGGAATCTGTAGAGAGGAGTCTGGGAGAAATGGAGGAAAAGATGGATCAGAGGATGAATGTTTTTGGGGTGGAACTTTCGAAAAACAAACAGCAATTGGAAGAAATAAAAAACTTGCTGTTAACAATGTGTAAGGGGAAAGGATCAGAGGAAGGGAGTTCTGTGAAGCAGTCATGCATTCCAAATGGGTCTAGTAGTCGGGCGGTGACATTGGATGACATCCAGATCGCAGCTAAGAAAGTAGAGCTTCCGAACTTCAATGGCACAGATCCTTTGAGCTGGGTGAGAAGAGCTTAACAGTATTTCCAGATTCACCAGACACCGGAAGAGCAGAAGGTGTCTCTAG
This sequence comes from Erythroxylum baracoense, assembly GCA_025629805.1. Classification (NCBI taxonomy): domain Eukaryota; kingdom Viridiplantae; phylum Streptophyta; class Magnoliopsida; order Malpighiales; family Erythroxylaceae; genus Erythroxylum; species Erythroxylum baracoense. The sequence continues at coordinate 35,852,785 of JAOTAY010000191.1, forward strand.
CGCTAGTGTGCATGGAGGGGCACGCCTTGCACCGGATGACTTGGCTTCAAGACAGGAAAACCCAGTTGACATGGGGAGAGGTACGACAGGAGGTGCTGTCGTGTTTTGGAGAAGTTTTAGCGGCAAATCCCTATGAAGCAATTGTTGACTGTAAACAAGTGGGAAGCGTCGAGGAGTATGTGAAGGACTTTGTAGCGAAATATGCCCAGGTGAAGGGATGTCCCGAGGAATATTTTACGGGTCAATTTTTGAACGGGTTGAAAGAGGAGATAAGAGCTAGGATACGTTCTCATGAGACCGTGGATTTGTACCGCACCATGACCCTTGCTCGCGAGGTGGAATACGAGCTGGAGGTGCTGACGAAGAAGGGGGTTCTCTTGTGTGACGGGAGACGATCAGTAGGGCTTGAAGCTGGTTATGGGTAAGGAGGCCGGGCTGGGGCGATACTAGGCTCCAGCAGCAATGGAGGAACTTGGCCCAAACAATCGAAGCGGGTTTTGCCTGAGCCCAAGACCAATCCACCAAGCCAAGCAAGTCAACCCTATCGGGTGACCTTTCCTACCAACTCCACCACTTCGACGCGGGGCAGCAGTAGTAGTACATCCCAAGGGGGGTCGCGCCCCATTCGGCGCTACTCAGAGGAGTTCCAAGATTTGAAAGCTAAGGGGTTGTGTTACCGATGTCAACAACCATACCACCCACTCCACCAGTGCCAGGCGAAATCGTTTCGCACGATGATATTAGCGGACGGAGAGGAGGAGACTCCAGAAGGGGAAATTATATGTAGTGAAGAGGCAGCTGAGATGACGAGTCCAACAGAGGAGAGGCGGACCAAGCAACTGATGCAACTGGAATTGCCATGTTTTGCCCTAGGGGACATCTATAATAGTAACACCATGAAGTTACAGGGACACATAGCAGGAACAGAAGTCATTGTAATGGTGGATAGTGGTGCTAGCCACTGCTTCATGGCTAGAAAGACAGCAGAGAAGTTGGGTTTGGAGGTGACACCAACGGAGGTATTGGGGGTGCGGCTGGGAGATGGACAGCGAAAGGAGACAGAAGGTGTTTGTCGAAATGTCAACGTGGGGCTTCCAGGGGTTGACATTTCGGTCGACTGCTACCTTTTTCCTTTAGGGGGTATTGATCTCATCCTTGGGGTATCTTGGTTACAGACTTTAGGAGAGGTAAAGGTTAACTGGCCAGTGATGACCATGCAATACACAGTGGAAGAAAAGATGGTCCGAATATGCGATGAGCCATCATTGAGAAGTTCACCCATTGCCTGTCAGTCACTATATCATTTATCAGAAGTTCAGTTTGGAGCCATGGTTTGGGAAGTTACGTAGGAGGAGCAGAAGGATAAGCAAGTTCCGGAGGATGCAAAGCGTCGAATGGAAATGCAGCAGCTTCTATCCAAAAGAGCTGCAGTTTTTGGGGAGCCCAAGGAGTTACCACCGCAACGACCGAACGATCATCAAATTAATCTTCAGTCCGAAGTCAAGGCGGTGAGTGTATGTCCATATCGATATGGACATCTCCAGAAAGATGAAATAGAGCACTAAGTGGCGGACATGATTGCTTCCGGAGTAATTCAGCCTAGTGTTAGCCCGTTTTCTAGTCCCGTCAAAGATGGAAGCTGGCGTTTCTGTGTGGACTACGGGAAATTAAATAGTGTCACAATTCTGGACAAATATCCAATTCCAGTCATACAGGAATTATTGGATGAACTCCATGGAGCCACCTATTTTTTCTGAAGTCAATTTGAGGTCCGGCTACCATCAAATCCGAGTACGGGAAGAGGACGTGCCGAAGACTGCATTCTAGGGTTGACTGGGTACTATAGAAGATTCATACAAGGGTATGGGCAATTAGCAAACCCTTTGATAGCACTGTTGCACAAGGAGTTTGTGGGGAAATTTCAATGGAACCAGGAAGCACAGCAGGCATTTGAAGCCTTGCAGCAGGCTGTGACATCTGCTCCTATATTGGCTATGCCAGATTTCTCAAAAGAATTTGTGGTGGAAAGTGACGCTTCAGGGAATGGCGTTGGGGCAGTGTTGTTGCAGCAGGGGCTTCCAATTGCTTACTACAGTAAGGCCATTGCGGGAAGAAACCTTGCCAAACTGACTTACGAAAAGGAGCTGATGGCCTTGGTTATGTCCATTCGGTACTGGAGGCCGTACCTGGTGGGAAAAAGATTTGTGGTGCGAACTGATCATAAGAGCCTCCGACACCTTTTGCAACAGCAAATAACCACGCCAGCTCAGCAGAACTGGGTGGCAAAATTACTGGGGTACGACTTTTCCATAGAATACAAATCTGGGGTTACCAATAAGGTGGTGGATGCACTGTCTCGACAATTTGAAGAGCTAGAAATGACAGCAATCTCTATCCCAGTTTGGGTGCAGTGGGGAGAGCTAGAGTCGGAAATTACACATGATAGTTCCATTCAGCAATTGATGCAGAAAGTTCAGCAGAACCCACAAAGCCATCCTAAGTATCGATTGATAAATGGCAAATTATACTACAATGGACGCTTGGTGCTGCCAGCAAATTCAGCTTGGATACCACGGTTGCTTGAAGAGTTCCATGCCTATCCGCAAGGAGGACATTCTGGGGCCTACAGAACATATAAGTGGATTGCTGCTTCGCTTTATTGGCCCGGGATGAAGCGTCGGGTGCAACAATTTGTGGCTGACTGCTTAGTGTGTCAAAAAAATAAGTGTGAGACCCTCTCTCCTGCTTGATTCCTGCAACCATTACTAGTGCCAGAGCAGATTTGGGAAGACATTTCCCTTGATTTCATTACTGCACTACCCCGTTCTAAAGGGTTCGATTGCATTTTGGTGGTAGTTGATCGGTTAAGCAAATTCAGGCATTTCTTGGGGCTATGCCATCCTTACACTGCTATGTCCGTAGCAGATTTATTCACTAGGGAGGTTGTTCGCCTCCACGGGGTTCCTCGGTTGATTGTTGAGTGACAGAGACCCACTATTTATGAGTTGCTTCTGGTGTGAATTTTTTCGGGGCATGGGCACCAAGTTGAACATGGGTACAACTTACCACCTGGAGACCGATGGTCAAACGGAGGTACTCAATCGCTGTGTGAAGACATATTTACGTTGTTTCACTTCGGAGCAACCCAAGGAGTGGGGCAAATGGTTGCACTGGGCAGAATACTCCCACAATACCATCCAAAGTGCAGCGAAGGCCACTCCATTTGAGTTGGTCTATGGAAGGGCTCCTCCGCATTTGTTGCAGTTCCTGCCGGGAGAGTTTAAGGTGGCCGCAGTGGCTGAGGCGCACCAATCCCGTGCAGAAATTCTCTGCCAGTTGCAGTATAACTTGCAGAAAGTGCAACAGCGCATGTCAAATCAGGCCAATAAGCATTGCAGAGATGTGGAATATCAGGAGGGTGATATGATGTTTTTGAAGATCAGTCCACATCGCCAATGGTCGGTGACTCAACAGGTTTACAGCAAATTGGGTCCTAGATATTTTGGACCTTTTCGTGTGCTGCAGAAACTAAGCAAACTGGTTTATTGCCTTGAATTGCCACCTGGTTCGAGAGTGCATAATGTCTTCCACATTTCTCAACTTAAACGGGTATCCAGATCCCATGTTGTCTCCCACGAACTTCCGGCAGATCTGGTGGTGGAGGAAGAATCGTTTATTCCATTTCGGGTGCTGGACTCGAAGTCATTGGGCACACAAGCGGACCCCTGCCATCAATTGTTGATACAGTGGCAGAACAAACCCGTGGATGAGGCCACTTGGATCTCCTGTGTGGAGTTTTGCAGACAGTTTCCAAACAGCAACCTTGTGGACAAGGTTTGTTTTAAGAAGGGGAGTATTGATAACACAGTTAGCGGGAGCAAAGGGGCCAGTGATTCAGCCCATAGACCCTTGTTGGTTTACACCCGTAGGAATAAGAATTGAGCACTAATACGTTGTTAGTATTAGAAGTTTGTTAGTGCCAGCGTGGTAGGTGGTTAGAAAGTCAGAGAATGTTAGTATTAAAGGGGACAGAAATGAGTAGGGCAGTATTCTGGAACTTTTAAGAATCATTGTAATTACAACCTTTAGGCTTGGGCAGGATCAGAACTTTCTTTGGGTTTTTCCTGTAGTATTGAATATTATTCGTATTACAATCCCAAGCACTTTCTAACTGTCCAGACACTTAACTCTAACAAGTCCCTTACTAAGCAATTCACCAACCTGTTTTTGTATCTCGGCACGCTGCATAGGTGGCATTATATATGCTGGTTGATTAGGTAAAGGTGCTCCAGGCACCAAATCAATAGCATGTTGAATGCTTCTTATAGGTGGTAAACTTGGAGGCAAATCATTGCTAACCAGCTCCTTGAATTCCTTCAACAATTGCTGGATTTCAAGAGTTTGTTGAATCAAATTTTCGTCTTTGTCGTCCTTCACAACCTTACTAACCAAAGGGAACACCACCTCTGACTCTTCACATTCTGATTCAAACCGTTCAGCTGCTATATATCCATTAACCTTGCCACCTTTTGAAGATTTAGAAGTCTCTTTCGCATCTTCCTTTAAAGGGTGTAAGGCGTAAGTCTTGTTGCCTTCACAAAAAGTGTAAGTGTTTGGTTTAGTGAGGTGTTCCATGTCATGGTCATATAACCAAGGTCTGCCCACAAGAATATGGCCAACATCCATAGGCACAACATCACACAAAGCTTCATCATCTAGATTTGAACCCATAGTGAATTTGATTGTCATGACCTTTCTTAAGCCAACCAATCTTGTAAAGATGTGGATGCCTTTCAATGGTAAGTTTAAGCTTTTCTACTGCATCTTTTGAAATAACATTCTTCAGGCTACCTCCATCAATAACTAGATTGCACACCTTACCTCCACAATTAACACGGGTTCGAAATATGCTACGACGTCTCCAGTCTTCCCTTTCTCACTTGTTAGTGGTTGTCATTACTCGTCGAACCACTAAAGATTCTCCTTGAACCAAGTACACATCTATATCCTCACTTTCTTCCATGCCATCATCATACACAGGGTCTGACACGTCCTCCTCTTCTTCTAATTCAGCGAGGTTCACCCTTCGCTCCGGACAAGCATAAGAAGCCTGACCTTTTTCTCCACAAGTAAAACACCAAATCTATGAGCTGCTGCTAGCTTTAGAATTATTAGGATTAGAGGTGTTTGCTGCTATAAACTTCACCAAAGCCTTCCCTTTTTCAATGTTGCCCATATTTCCTCCTCCATTAGCTCGGTTCATGTTGGCAGTCTCGCGATTATTTATGGGGGCTGATTGACCTGTTTTTTCATTGCGAATAGCTCCAGCACTCCTTTGAACAGCTCCATCAGTGTTTCCAAACAAAGGCCTTCTGGAACCATACCTCCAGATTCGTTTTTCTGCCATTAAACCATGTTGCCTTGCTTCCTCAAGGTTAAATAATCGAACTACTCCCATCTCATCCCTAATTGATTGATTCAAACCTGCTAGATATCGAGAGGTCAATTGTTCATTAGTTTCATTCAACCCCACTCGAATTGAGAGATTGTTAAACTCAGCTGTGTATTCCTCCACACTTGAGCTCCTTTGTCTCAACGAATGGAACTTTTCATACAATTCCATTAAGTAATCAGCTGGTAAAAACTGTTTGCGCAACTTCGCTTTCATGTGTTCCCAAGTGCTAATTTTAGGCTTGCCTTGTCGTGCACGCTGCTCCTCAACTCGCTTCCACCATTGAAGTGCAGCGCTCTTCAATTTAAGCTTCACAAACAACACTTTTCTAGCTTCAGCCATAGGTTTCCATTCAAAATAAGTCTCTAAACTCGCCTCCCAATCCAAATAGTCCTCCACATGCATCTTTCCATGAAAATCAGCAACTTCAATTCTAATTCCACCACCATTCAATTCAAGGGCATGGACTAATCTCTCTTCCAATCCACCTCTTACCGCATTGTTTACGGGTCCAACTGCATGAAAGGAGTGAATCTTCAATTTCAGCCTCAAGACTACGTTTCGGTACATTTGAGGGGTCGTGGTCGCCTTCCAGAATCTCCATTCAAGCTGCCACTGGTTCCCATTGCTACTGCAAATCATGCACAGCTCGCGACAAGTCTGCAATCATACGTCTTAACTCAGCCATCTCTCCTTGGTTATCTTGATTTCCACGTCCACGTGTTCTACCGCGTCCAACCATAACTAAGCAATCAAAATCTAAGGATCTAACTTGCTCTGATACCAATTTAACGTAGTGTGGGAAGGAAAAACAAAAATAAGTAGAATAGAATAGGCTATAATTGATGCAGATTGTAGCTAAAACTTGAAAATAAAGCTTAGGGTTTATAGAAAAACCTCTAAAAGCATAAAATTTATTAATTGATAAAAGACATCCCGAAAATAAAGCATAGGCAGCCTACTTATATTAGTATAAGACCTAAGCCAACTCCTAATAGGAAAAGGAAATACTAATTAATAAGTAATATACTAATCCTATAATAACTAGAAATCCAAGTAACTTAAGAAATACAAAATAGTAAGAAATCTAATATTAACTAGGAAAACTAAACTAACTGCTCCTGCATCAATTTACCTATTCTGGATGTGCGTGGAATAAGTAAAGACAAGATGGTATGATCCAGGAATTGGTAATCTTAGGAATAGTTATTTCGTTAGCTTTTTTTCATCCAAACAACAGAATACTTAGTTATTAGGAATAAATGGGTAATAGAATACTTATTACCTAATTATTAGTATTTAGTTATTCAATGTTTTAATTTCAAATTTCAAGCCTTGAGTAAAAAGAAAAACATAAAACTAAATTTGCAAAAGGCCCACGTGCAATCTGCAATCTGGGCTACTAGACTTGGTCGCTATAATAACATTTCACAAATACTGAACAATTCAATCCACAAAGTTCAAACACATTTCAATTTTTAACCCACAAAACAACATGCAACCAACAATGTTTAATAGTACCATAATTAAAATTAAATTTAAAATTATTTTTATTAAACTATTATTAATTTAATTAAAATTAAAATGGTAAAAAAAAGACTCATTGGCATGACTTAAGTGTCACGCCTATGAGCTGGTGTCACGCCTGTGACAGTAATATTTAAGTGACTAGTCGCTTAAAATATAAGAGAAAACTACGATGTTTTATTAATCGGACAAAGTTAGACGGAGTAAAGGTAGAGAGAAGATTCCATCTCTAATATTAGGAATAGTTATTCTGTTACCTTTTTTCCAACCAAACAACAAAATAGGTAATTATTAAGAATAAATGGGTAATAGAATACTTATTACCTAATTACTAGTATTTAGTTATTCAATATTTTAATTTCAATTTTCAAGCCTTAAGTAAAAAGAAAAGCATAAAACTAAATTTGCAAAAGGCCCACATGCAATCTGCAATTTGGGCTACCGGACCAGGTCACTACAGCATTTCACAAATATTGAACAATTCAATCCACAAAGTTTAAACACATTTCAATTTTTAACCCACAAAACAACATGCAACCAACAATGTTTGAAGAATAAGGTTCACGTTTAAAGAGCGATGCAACCTAGCTGGGATAAAAAATGAGAACAACATCCAACCTTCAAACGTTGAAAAGTGAAACTGTGAAGGACGAGTGAAGATGATTAGCAACTAAGAGGACCCGTTGGCACAAAAAGATGAGCAGCGACCTAAGAGAACTGATCGGCACAACACAGCAGAGAACTTGTCGACAGACACATGGAACTCGGAAGGAAAAGAAGTCGTGTCGGTAGTCGATACAAAAGAGGGGAGAGGAGAGAATTATTTTGAATAGTTGTAAATTGTAATGGTGAGGCTTACCTCAAACATAGCTTGGGGGAAAATAGTATAATTTTGTCATTTTTGCAATTTAACCCCTCAAATTTTATAAATTTTTTAGGAGGGACTAATATTGATCAGTATTTTGAGCACATCCATAGATTGGGCCGGACAGTATGCGAAATGATGGACAAGAGGACATAAGTTATAAAATTAAAAGTATTGATAATTTATTAATAATTTATTAAATTATATATGATTAAATAAAATTTAACTCATTTATCTTTTTTATAATTAATTATATTCATGAAATCTTCACAATTCATGTAGTCCAAAATTTTAAAATAGGTTTTAATTTTAGCTTTTTTAATATATAAAATTTAAATTTAATATAAAAAATATAAAAATTTCATTTACATTGCACAATATGTATTTAAAATAAATTCTCTAATAAAAAATAATTAAAAATTCAATATGGATTGTTAATCCAATAATTTAAATAAATTAATAATTTTAAATCTTAATTACTTTCTTAAACTAGTTATTATAAAATAACAACAACAATAACATCATTTTAATAGAAATCTCGGGAGGTCATTATGTTAAATATGAAGTATTTATCAAAATTACTTAAAAATACAAGTTATCGAGGCTATTTACGAAGAATGAGCCAAGTTTTGTAGAAAATTTTGAATTTAAGATTTCTGTTTCACGAATCATTAAGAAGTCTTGTAGAAGGCTTACCAGTCTGTTGCGACAGTTGATGTACAACATTAACTAGGATCTGTATTTTCATCGCAGTTATGGTGTTTATGTAAGCAAACTTAAGAAAATGCTCAAATCAAGGACATAAACAATTTGGGCTTCGTGTCCTTTGCTCTTTGAGATCAAATCTCCTGTTTTACCCTCTTGTTTTGTGAAGGATGAAAGTGCTGTCATATTGTGGGGTCCTTAATAATAACATTCTCAGCTAACTCGGCTGCTTGAAAGTTGAAAGGCACAAAGCTAAAACGACCTGAAACCGATATTTTTGTTGGAGACCCATCTCGCTTATGAGCTACCCAAGGCTGAAACTTACAAGCCCAAGTTCAATCCTAATTCGCCGTCGTTTTAGTGTTTCCAATATATCATATACAAAACGAGAAAACGTCTACGTTTTGCTTTCAATTACACCACACAAGTGACAAGTTCTCATTCGTATATAAAAAAATTCATTTATTATATATTTAAAATAAATTATATAAAATATTATTTTCTTTTCTAGAAACAAGTAAACCAGTGATGGCTTGCCAAGCAAAGCCTTAAAATCCCATAACAGGACAAAGCAAAATCCTACAAAAGAAAAAGGACCCAATGTATAAATTTATCTTTGGCAGCGAAAGTGAGACCGCCATTTCAATTAGCCACGTGCTTGTCGGCCGCTTCGTTCCGACTTCCGCGTTCCATCCACTCGCTGCCTTTTCATGAGTATGATTTTATTGTACATAACCTTAAAAAGTTGCTTCGAGGTAAATTATATTTTGAAAATACTTTTTGAAGTAAAAAGCAATGGAAGATTAGGAAAAGGATATTTCTAATTTAATTTAATTTAATTATTTTTTTATTTCATTTATAATATCAATATAAATTATATTTTATTAGTAATAATAGTTATATACTAGATAAATTTTAAAATAGATTAATTTTATAATTTAAGTAAGTAATTAGTTTTATTTTAATAATATTTATTGATATATATATATATTAGCAAAGATATTATTTTTTTATTAAAATAAATAATTTGATAAGTAAAATTCATTTATAAATTAATATTTACTTGTTAATATATTTTTATTATTAAAGATAACTTTATCTAAAATTTATTTTTAGAAAGGAAATTATAAATTAAAAATAATAAAATATATTAATTATACATTTTATTAATAATTAATACTTAATGTTTAAATATTATATATTTAGTTGATATTAAATTAGATTATGACAAAAAAATGAAAATATAAAACAAAATTTAGTTTTAATAATTTTAATAAATTATAAAAACATAAAGAAACTAAAAGTAAAAAGAAAATGAAACACAAACAAATAAAGTTTATTACTAAATTTAAAAATCAAAAGAAAAAATCCAAAATCCAAAATCCAAAACGAAAATAAAATAACCTAAATTAATGGCAACTTTAAGAAATAGCTCCAATATTGTTGGGAAAATAGATATATACATATAAATATATAATAGAGCTCAATGATTTAGCCAATCTTATTTTAGTTCAAAATAAATTATAATTTGTAACCTTTTTCAACTTAATGGGTAGAATAAATTATGATTTGTAACCTTTTTCAAGTTGGACCGAACCAAATCAGGCCAAATTGACAAGCCTATTTGTCTTATGAAATTGATAAATCATGATTAGGAAGAATCGATCCGATCACCACGAAGATTCCTTTTGTTCTGTTTCTACAATCCTCGGAACTTCTCAACCATCCATTTGTAATGTATTGCATGCCCATGGCATCCTTTTTCCCGGCCGTTTCTTTTCGTCATTGCTATGCAAAACCATTACCCTGCGTCATACTTTAAGCAAAACTCGATCCATTAATAACATATTAAGATTTATACTCCATTGATCCCTTTTATCTTACCAGCTATAGGGAAGTGAAAAAAAGGTGATCTTTACCTCAATGCTCTGCGTTTGATGATAAGAGACAGCACTGTTCTTATCGTCGACCTACGTTAAAGCCGTCTGTGTGTTTTGTGGTGATCTTTAATTTTCCCTCTCTGGTTAAACTAATCCTACTGTTTGATTTCAATTCACCAGCCGACATGTCAACGGCCTCCTCTTCACACCGCCGCTTCGTTCTTCTGTTTCTTGTCTGCTTGCTCTGCCTCTTGTCTGAGACTTGGTCCGACGAGCTTCAAATACTCTTGAATTTCAAAACCGCAGTTCAAAATTCAGATACCAGAGTGTTTGACTCTTGGCGTTCTGATAACCCCGTTTGCAGCTTTTCAGGAATTACTTGTAATTCTAGCGGTTCAGTCAGGGAAATTGAGCTCTCTAATCATAAGTTGACCGGAGTTCTTCCTCTTGATTCTTTATGCAAGCTTCAATTTTTGGAGAAGCTTTCTCTTGGTTTCAATTTCTTTAACGGGAGGATCAGTGATGATTTGAATAAGTGTGCCAGGTTACAATACCTGGATCTTGGCAACAACTTGTTCACTGGACCATTTCCTGGTATATCCTCTCTAACTCAATTACAACACCTGTACTTGAACAGAAGCGGGTTCTCCGGTGCTTTCCCTTGGAAATCGCTACAAAACATGACAAATCTTATCACGTTGAGCTTAGGAGACAATCCAATCCAACGAACTCCATTTCCTGAGGAGATCCTGAAGCTAACCAAGCTTAAATGGCTATACTTGTCCAACTGCAGTATTGAAGGAACAATTCCTCCCGGTATCGGAGACCTCACCGAGCTCATAAACTTGGAGCTTTCTCAAAATTATCTCTCCGGCGGGATTCCTTCAGAAATGGGAAGGCTTCAAAACCTCTGGCAACTTGAGCTCTATAAAAACAACCTGACAGGGATGTTTCCAATCGGGTTTCGTAACCTCACAAAGCTGGAAAATTTCGACGCTTCTAGGAACCATCTCGAGGGAGACTTATCTGAACTGCGGTTCTTGACAAATCTGGTAACTCTGGAACTATTTGAGAACGAACTTTCTGGTCCAATTCCATTAGAATTTGGCGACTTCAAGAAACTCGTAAATCTTTCTCTCTACACCAATAAGCTAACTGGGTCTCTTTCTCCAAAGCTTGGTTCTTGGGCTGATTTCGACTTCATAGATGTGTCAGAGAATTACTTGACGGGCTCTATTCCATCGGAAATGTGCAAACAGGGGACTATGAGGGGTATTCTCATGCTTCAAAATAATCTCACCGGTGAAATTCCGGCGAGTTACGAGAATTGCACCACCTTGCAGAGGTTTAGAGTTAGCAATAACTCGCTTTCTGGGACTTTCCCCTCTGGAATCTGGGGATTGCCTCAGCTGACGATAATTGATATCGAGTTCAATCAAATTGAAGGTGCCATAACTCCTGATATTGAGAAAGCAAAAGCTCTTGGAGATCTGTGGCTTGGAAACAATCGTTTGTCGGGTGAAATACCAGAGGAGATATCTCAAGCTACATCATTGGTTAAGTTAAAGTTAAATGACAATCGGTTCTCCGGTAGAGTTCCTGCGAGTATTGGTGAGCTGAAGAAATTGGATAGCCTTTATCTGCAGAACAATATGTTGTCTGGTTCAATACCAAAGTCGTTGGGCTCTTGCGATGCTTTGAGTGACCTGAACATCGCTCACAATTTGCTTTCTGGGGAAATTCAATCTTCTTTGGGTTCATTACACAATCTAAATTATATGAACCTATCGGAGAATCAACTTTCCGGTCTAATTCCTGATAGCTTGTCATCTTTGAGACTAAGCCTTCTTGATCTTTCTCACAATAGATTAACTGGTCGCATACCTCAATCTCTTTCAATTGAAGCTAACAGTGGTAGCTTCGAAGGAAATTCCGGCCTCTGCAGCGATACAATCAACTCCTTTAACCGATGCTTGCCTGATTCTGGGATATCAAAGAATACCCTTACTCTCATACTTTGTTTAGCTATAGGCTTAATGGTCCTGCTCGTGTCACTTACATGCTTTTTGTACTCCAGGAAGAGAGAAAAAGAGCGTGAACGTTCGTTGAAGGAAGATTCCTGGGACATAAAGTCCTTCCATGTGTTAACCTTTAGTGAGGACGAGATTCTCGATTCGATCAAGCAAGAGAATTTAATAGGAAAAGGAGGGTCAGGAAACGTTTACAAAGTAGCACTAGCCAGTGGTAAGGAACTAGCGGTGAAACATATCTGGAACGCCGATTCCGGTAGCTGGAAAAGGAGCTCAAGCACTACTCCGATGCTCGGAAAACATGGAGGGAAGTCCAAAGAACTCCAAGCAGAGGTTGAGACCTTGAGTTCGATAAGGCATGTGAATGTGGTGAAGCTCTATTGCAGCATTACAAGCGAGGACTCGAGCCTGCTGGTGTACGACTACTTGCCTAATGGCAGCTTATGGGATAGGCTCCATACATCTCGGAAAATGGAGATGGCTTGGGAAACAAGGTATGAGATTGCTTTAGGAGCGGCAAAAGGATTGGAGTACTTGCATCACGGCTGCGAGAAGCCGATAATTCACAGGGATGTGAAGTCGAGCAACATTTTATTGGACGAGTTGTTGAAGCCCAGAATTGCTGATTTTGGTCTGGCTAAGATTCTTCAAACCAATAGCTCCAAGGACTCCACTCAAGTAATTCCTGGAACGCACGGTTACATAGCTCCTGGTAAGACGAAGCAATATACTGTCATTTAAGGAATATATAATTTTATTATAGATTTAACTTATTTATGATTTTGCAGAATATGGATACACAACCAAAGTGAACGAGAAGAGTGATGTCTACAGTTTCGGGGTGGTATTAATGGAGTTAGTGAGTGGAAAGAGGCCGATAGAATCAGAGCACGGCGGTAACAGAGACATTGTTGACTGGGTATCCAGAAAACTGAAGAACAAAGATGAAGTGTTCAGTATATTAGACTCAGGAATTCCAGAAATTTACAGGGACGACGCTATAAAGGTGTTGAGAATCGCACTTCTCTGCACTGCAAGGCTTCCTACTTCGAGACCTGACATGAGAAGTGTGGTCCAAATGCTGGAAGATGCTGAACCATGTAAGCTGACCGACATTGTCGTCAGTCGAAGTGGTTGTATACACGGAAGCTAGAAGACGGAAACAGGGAAGTTGAATCCAGAGCCCCAATACAAGAATTTCCAAATTTTAACCGGAAAACATGTTCAAGCTCATGAATTGTTGGACCTTGGTAGGTTCTGCTTATAAGATATTAGCAAGTGTATGCAAACTTGAAATTTTGTACTCATGTTATTTATTGAAAAGAAATTGTAAAATTCATTGCTTAGTACATATGTATTTTTCTTATTTAAAAATATGGAAAACATAACTTGTTAAATGATTGTATTAAAAACATCTCAATGCTAAGATAATTGTTTTTAATTAAATCTCTTTCTTTAATTAAATTTCAACTTTTTTAATTAAAATTTAATTTTAAATTATTCCATTTTGTTCTATTTTTATTGGAAGTTAATTTTATAACAGTTTTTTTTTTCCAAGGCTGTGGGAGCTCGAGCCCAACGTCTGTAAAACTATTTAGTGCAAGAATAGTGTCCAAAGTTCAGATGATGAAACCCCGCAGCCTAGGATGGGTCCAACCTAAATCCAAACCCAATTTGTAATATGCAACATCATCACTATAAAAGAAATCACGATGAGTTGCATCTCAATGCTAAGATGATTGTAAAAATAATAATAATAAAAATAAAGTTATAAATTTACTCATGTAAAGAGAGTTTTGCTTGTATGATTCACATTCGACAGATTTGTATCATAAGCAGTTAAATATAAGAGGAAAGACATGACCTAATAATAGAAGAGATTAAAAAAAAAGACACTTTATGTTATTTAGCTAATTTTAAAAATTATCAAAATAATTTGTTATTTTTAATTTAAAAATACTTTTCAATTTTGTTAAAAATAATTATAAATTACATATAATTTAAAGATTATAGCTTAAAATTTGTAAGCAATATATGATTGATTTTGATGTTTGTTTATACTTGTTGAATATATGCTGATTAAAAGTTAAATTATTATTAGGCCGATATAAAATTAGTTTATAGTAAAAATTAAACAAAATGGAAGAATGAATCTTATTTACGTAATAGGTTATACGAGAATCGTTAACTATCAAGATTAATTTTATGGCAAATTAAAAATTAATTTATTCTATTAATAATTTTTAATAATTGTGATTTATTTACAAAATCAGACAAAAATTAATATTTAAATATAATTTACCAGATAAAATAATTGCAATAATTTTGTCTTTAGACACCTCCACTCCATAAATATTTTTTCTAAAAGCAAGATATTTAATACGCTAGGCTAAAGGAAAAATAGCCTGGGCCTAGCTCAAGACCAGATCGAGCTAAATATTTTGGACCCAAAGAAGAAATAAACATAAAACAAAACAATGTCGTTTTGTTTACTGAGAAATAATAGTGCAAAATTATGTCATTTTGTTTAGTGTTAATCTTGAGGTCGGCCCGTCATTTTATTTAATATCGAGCTTAAGGTCAACTCAATAACTATGATCAACACGGGCCGTTTTTGCCATCTCTAAGGATAATATGATGAAAACATAAGCTAAATGTATGAATTATATAATTATAGATATATTAAACACTACCTTACCCAAACTTACAAGATTTCTTAATTCAAAAAGTTGTGCAATCGAGTCTTTATATATATATATATCTAAGAAGGTATCATTCACTTAAAATTTTGAAAAAAAATGAGAGTGAACATATATTTAATTTTAAATTATTAATTTATTAAATATTTTATATTTATTTTATAAATATCTAGTCAATATAATTTCAATACATTTTTTATAGTTTTAGTTTTATAATATACGCTTTCAATTTCTGTAATAAACTCTCATTATAAAATATGAACTTCAAATCGACGTCTCGTAATATCATGTATAGTATCATGTATTGAAAGCAATATCGTTTTAAAATCTGCAATTAAAAATTTTTATCAGAAGTTAGTCACAGAAGGAACAAATGTTATAAAATTAGAAGCAAAAGAGAATTATTAATAATTTTAAAAATTAAGGAATATATGCTATTATAAATGCAGTAATTAACCACATTCAACAACTAAGATCACATTTTATTTAGAGCATAACAAGATAATGGAATCATACCTCCAACATATGGTATATGATCTTGAATCCTTTCTATGCTTCTTCAAAACCTTTCAAAGAGAAAAATACAACCCTTGTGCAAGAGAGAGTAATGGTAGAAGACCCAACCTTATCTTTTCTCACTCACACGCACTATATATGCAACAATCTCACCTTATGCCATTTATATATGGCATGTTCTACCCTAAGGAGTAGAATAGGCTAATTGTCTCATTTTAATGGATGAAGTGAACTATAGTTTAATGGGCCAACATATAGTTATTAGGGTACTACCATGTGCCTCAAATGCAATTAGCAAACTAACCATCCCATTATGGTTATTAAATATACATTAGACAATTCAATTGTGGTTAGGCATATGGAATTAATGTTGTGATTATATTAGTCCACATATATATTTCTAACAGATTTGGCTTCGGGTTAATTCGGGGAAGGGAGTTTTGCAGGTGATGACAGGGAAATTTTTGCACATACAGATGGTTAAGAAGGGGGATATATCATTTCTCCTCGCAGCTATTTGCTCTACAAGGAGAAGAGGTATTGGAGGAAGAAATAAAACAGAATAGGGGAAGTAGTGGGCATAGTTTGGAGCCAGCTATTGAGGAGTTGCTGCACTAGTTCAAGGATGTATTTTAGGAGCCAAGTTCCCTCACTCGAGCGCCAACAAGACCATGAAAATATTTCCTTTTCTGTTATACCACTTATGCTTATTTGGTTTTGTTTCTGTTTTTCTGTTTTCAGTTTTTACTTTACATTTTTGTTTTTCATTTTTTGGTTTTGTTTTTCTTTTAAATAAAAACAAAATTTTGTTTAGTTGTTAATGTTAATGTTAATGTAGTTATATTTTTATCACTAATAATAATTACATATTAGATAAAACTTAAAGATAAATTATTTTTAATTAAATAAAATTATTTAATCTCTTATATAATATTTATTAACAAAATTATTAATAAAATTATGTTATTTTAATAAATTAAATAATTTAAAAATAAAAAATTTATTTATAAATTAATATTTATTTGAAATATATTTTAATTATTAAATAAAATTTTATTTGAATATTTATATATATTTAATTATATTTATTAATAATTATTAAAATTTAATTACATATTATTTAATTATTCATAATTTTTATTGATAATTAATTTTAATTTATTAAATATATAATGTTGAATTAAATTATTGATATTTTATTAAAAATTAAATAATATATTTAAATGATAATAAATCAAATTATGAAAAAAAAAACAAGAAATAAAAACCACTTTTTATGGTTTTCATAATTTTTGAAAATTGGAGGAAACTAAAACTAAAAACAAAAACAAAAAACAAAAAAATGGAAACAAACACCCTAAATAAACCCTTTTTTACTGAATTTTAAAATGAAAAATATAGACTTTTTGTTAAATGAAGTATGAGATAAAATATATATTGCAAATAAAATTATAATGACATCATAATAATGAGAATCATATTATATTTAGTATTATTCCTAAATTATCCCTAGTTGTTGTTTTATTGAGATTATACACTAATAAAGTAGAGAGGCTATATAAGTTGTGTTTTTACGAGATAAGTAGTTGATCTCGTAAATTAAAATGTGGAGATTCTTAAACTAACATGTAAGTACTTCTTAGAGAACAATTTACTAAATTAACTTAATATGAGAATTGCATTTGTAATATTACTTGTATGTATGTAAAAATTAATATTGTGATGATCATATAATTGATCATTTAACTTTAGATCTCTAAGATATTATTAGAATTTTTAATATGGGTAGAGTATAGAGTCCACTAACAAGAATTGCGCTTAAGTCAATCATTGCCAAAATGACTAGAACTAGTCATTTAGATATTTGACCCTTACTACTTATAAACCCTTTAACATTTTCATATTTGGTCAATATGAGAAACTCTAACACTCCCTCTCAAGTGCAACTGGAACTGGACATCCACTTGTCACTTGAAATAAACACAGTGGTGACCAGACTGGGCCGCTAGGACTGGACATCTAGACGGACAACTATGAAATTAATAATTCGGGCCAAACCTGTTCTGATACCAGATTAGAATTTTTAATATGGGTAGAGTGTAGAGTCCACTAACAAGAATTAGGCTTGAGTCAACTATTGCCAAAATGACTAGAACTAGTTATTTGGATAGTTGACCCTTACCACTTATAAACCCTTTAACATTTTCATGTTTAGTCAATAGAGGATACTCTAACTGATATCTCTTATAGGAATTATTATGTTTTAATGCTACTTATAACCCATCTTAGTCAAGCATAGCTTAATAGTAGTTATTAGACATTATATGAACTATCTAGACGTAGTTGAATGATCAATATATGATTCATCACTTTAAAGTAACTAAGAAGAATATTTTTTTGCTATCGATTAATATTAATTGAGAATTCTTTGGCCAAGTTAGAATGAAAATTTGAAAATACTTGTCAAATGTTATTAATAAAATCAAGTACTTATGGTATGATGAAATAGTTGAACTATACAGAAAAATTACGCAGAAAAAAATTAGTTAATAAAATTATATTATGATAACTCAAATATTAAGAATGTCAAATTATGACCACTCAAATATTAAGAATGTCAAAGTAAAATATTAAGAGTGTGAAACACGTTGTTAGAAACTAATCTTGATTTATTGATATAAATTGTTTAATTAGAATTAAAGATAGATTAAAGGAATTTAATTTATCTAATTCTAAATATGATTTATAATTATAATTTATTTCAATATCAATATATTTAAGAACTTAGTAGGTCACATACAATGTACGGTTGAAAAGAAGAAAAAGTTTATTTAGTCAAGTACTTGATCGTAAAGTTTGAGAATATGAGATAATTATTAATCAATATACTTTGGATTTAAAATACCATAAAGTATATAAATAATAACTAAATATTAACTTACAAATAATGTTTAGTTATTAAATTATTAATTTAATAAAATAAAATAAAATATTACTAATATTTATTAATAAACATTGTACAAGATAATGACATAAAATTATTTTCTTAATTGATTCATAAATTTAATTTATTTGTAAGTTTTATCTAATATTTTAATTTTCAGTAATAAAATATAATTTTATGAATATCAAACTTAAATAAAATTTTGTTTTTGTTTTAAAAAATAGAAACTAAAAATTAAAACAAAAATTAAAGTTTACAATAAAAATAAAAAATTACAAAATATAATACTGATGGGCTGTTTGGTTCAAGGAATGAAATAGATAAGGAATAGAATAATTATTCTTAAGAATAGAAAAGATGAGGAATAGAATAGAATGAATGTTACTTTGTTTGGTTCAAGGAATGGAATAGATAAGGAATTTCTATACTAGTGTTTGGATTGAAAATATAAACTTGAAATAACAAAGGAATAACTAACAAAAAGACTAAAATATCGTTATTATTATTATTATTATTATATTATTATTATTATTATTAAATTCCTTATTATTATTAAATTTATTATTTTTATTAATTATTTTTATTTTATGATTAACAAATTCCTTATTATTATATATTTTGTTAATTTTATTAATTTTTATTTTTATTATTAACAATATTTTTATTATTTTTAAATTTATTATTTTTATTAATATTTATTAATATTTATTATTATTATTATTAAATTTCTCCTTATTATTATTAATTATTATTATTAAATTCCTTATTATTATTAATTTTCTTGTTATTATAATTAAATTCATTATTCTTATTAATATTTATTATTATTATTAAAATTTTCTACTTATTATTATTCTTATTAATTTTATTATTATTATTATTATTATTATTATTATTATTATATTTAAATTTATTATTATTATTATTATTAATTTTCTATTAACAACTATTATTATTATTATTATTAATTATTATTATTATTGAGGGACATAAGTTATCCAAAAAAAAAAATAAAGTTGTGTTTGAGGTATTCCCATTTGCATGGAATAGGTAAAGAAGAGGGAGAGTTGTCTTTAGCTATTCCTTAATGTAAAGAATAAGTAATCTTTAAGAATGTTATTTTTTGGGTCATAAAATAAACCAAACAAATGAATAAATAATAGGTGAGAATAGAAGGGTAATAGCAACCAAACACTCCGTGAAAGCACAACTCCTTGAATCGAAAGGTCAAAGCTCGCACACGGAACATCAAGATTAGACACCGACGATAGAGTCAGGCAAACTCCAGTAATCTAAACAGACGGTCCGATCGCCGTGTTATAAACAGCAACAAATAAACGTCACAAATAACGTCACAATCGTGTTAGAATCTGTGCAGTGGCATCCATGTCCTTTGATGGCAAACTACCTCTCTATCCACTACAGTAAGCAAGAAATACGCAAGCAAGAGATACGGTGCAAGAGCAACAAAACCCTCTTCGGCTACTGCCATTCTCTTTCTGGTCCATCTCTTCTCTTTATTGTTTAGCCCACAACCATGTCTCGACGAGAACGAGAGAGGGGACGAGACCGAGACCCCGATTCTAATACGAAGAGACATCGTTCCGGTTTCGACAATAAAGAATCTAGGTACCTTGAGTTCGGATTTTGGTTGGTTTTGATTCCGGTGCTTAAAGGTGCTTCGTTTATTCGTTTCTGATTTCTGTAATGTGCGTAGACTAGATACTCCATAATTTACCCGGAAATGTTTGCTTTTTCGTGTGACATCTAATTGTTTGTTTTACTTGAAGATATTCGAGTTAGATATTTACAGATTCTGTTGGTGTTTCTAATGTATGACATAGTGTTCCATCATATGTTTCTCTTCTCTGCAATTGCATGTTTTAGTGTCTGATTAAGAGGGTCTAAAATCGTGACACTGACTTGTCGAATAACACTTTGATAATATCATATATATGAGAATTTAAGAAAAACTCTTTGATAATACCATGTATAAGAGGATTTACGTTTTCCTAGTAAGGCAGGCGCTGATTTTTATTTAGAATATTTGTAGCTTGCAGTTACATGATTAAAAGATTATTGACCACTTTAATTGTTGCATGGATTATCTTCTTGGCTGCTTGCCATTTGGTTTTAGTCCAAAGAGGTCTAGGAGGGATGGAAAGCCAGAGATAGAGAGAGTAAGTGAAACTAATCTGGAAAGTAAAGACCATACTGATCGAGATCAAATGAAACACCGCCGGCTGCAAGATGCATTACCTCTCGTGGCTCCAACTGAGCTTTATTCTAAAATTGAATCTGGCCTTGTGGCGAAAAAATTCGACAAGAAAATGAGTGAACAAAATGAAGGGGAAAAAAAACTTTATGATCCAACTGAAGTGCCTCGGTCAAGATCTTATTTTCAGGTTCTTGTCTCCTTTTTTTTCCCTAAACGTTCATTTTTTTTCACCCCTTTCCTTTTAGTCTCTAGCCTAGGTTTTCCAAGAATTTACAGGGATCTATTAGGATCCTTCAAATATTTTAGTAGTTTGGTCCAGTTGCTTACTATAGATGAAAGCAACTTACACATTTTGTGCAAGTTCAACAACTGGATGATTATCTTATTAAATAAGAAACACCAAGCACCTGAAGTGTAGTAGCTATTGCTTCCACACTTGAGTGAAAGGGGTGTTTAAGTTGTTGATTTGAATAAAACCCTTCGTGGCCATGGTTTTGGAGGCTTGAAGTTGTCCATTCTATTTGTGGGATTGTTGCTTGGATGAACATGGTGAAATCTAGTTTAGAATTGTGACAATTGTGCTGTTACATTGTCAATGAACAACTCAGGATTTGTATGTCAAACTCAACGAGAGAGAGAGAATATATCACCTTAAAAGCTCCCACACTATTTTTTTTCCTTATAAACCTTTTATGTGAGCAAGCTATGGTGACTTTGGAACCTCATATGTTTGGTCATAGCCTATTTACATTTCAAAATGTTTATTTGCTCAATCAAATGACAATCCTTATGTTGATTTTAATTAGAAGGTTTTCATTCTATGTATGGGAATCTTTTTATTGGATTGATGGAGCGTGGTTGTTGTCTGATCCATGACTTCAAAGCCTCCTTGTACATAACAATCTTGGGCTTGCTTGTGCATGTCTTTTTAACAGCACGATGAGCGTGGTAATATCAGGCAAGTTGGTCGAAGCTTTGGTCAAAGAGCTATTGGTGAGTCCCTAATTCATTGAGGAGTTCTCTCAGTTTTCATTGACTCTTGTTACCATCCATGACCATTTCAACTTTAATCTTTGTTACATCTAGCATTTGTTGTTTGTTGGATTACTTTTGATGCCTTGTATTGCAGAATGCTCTAGGTAATTGTAGAAGGATATTGGTCTGTTGCTTTCTTTTCAATGTTATTAAATATGTGCTTCCATGTTATACATTTCTCTCCCTTTTTAGTATATGCTGCATGCGACTTTCACTCTTAGCCATGTTAGGTTGTCGCCATTTCAAGCCAAGAGTATTTTTTCCAATAGTCAGGAATTATAATGGTGAACATTATAATGGTTTGGAATGAAACTTAGAGTTCTATGTGTATTGTTATCTAATGTAATAGGGAAATAGGTGATTGAGAACATATTGCATGCCTACTAATTTGAATGTAATCTTTGCTTATGTACTTTGCATTGTGATTCTTTTTGATGTTGTTAATCTGATACTGTCAGTATTTTTATGTAGTGAATCTTGCTAATTCTTATGTTGTTGAATACGGATGCATTTTTATGTTTTGGTTGAATTTGCCCTTACAGTAATTTACTCGCTTCCAAGAGAAGAACAATCGAGAAGAGAAGAATAAAAAATAATAGATGGAGAGAAATAATTAAGTTTTGCTATTGCATGAGGAGATCCGTTAACAAACGCTTTTAACAGAAAAAGAAAGAACCATCAAAATGGGGACATGTAGGATAGCTTGTTATTCTTATACAATTACATAAATGATGCATATGAGTAAGTAAAATCTCTAAAGACAAGCATCATCATTATCCTATTTAAACTTGGCTCTTCTTTCCTGCAATCATCGTCACTTATTATCTACAGCAATTCCTTCCCCCTTAAGAACCTTGTCTACTAGGTTCGCTTTTGGGAATCTCTATTGTAGCTTAAAGAGATATTCTCAAGTTGTATTATCAAATGTTCCATGTGAACATTGAACTAAGAATTGGGGTTGCTAGTTTGTTGTGTCTTTTCACCGTCCTCTTCCCCAAAATTGCCAAGGGAGTATGCTTTGTTACAATAAGACTGGTTGGGAGGTCTATTGACTTGGGGGCTTGACTGGAAGTAAACTTCTTGAGTTGGGACATGTGGAATATTGGATGTATGGAAGTCTTTGCCAGTAGACATAATTTATAGGTCACTTACCTACGCCTTCCATGATCTCATAGGGACCATAGTACAATGGGGGAAGTTTGTGATTGGTCATCTGTATAGTTAAAGTTGCTTATAGGGTTGTAATTTGAGGAATACCCAATCTCTAGCCTAAAATTCTTTGTCAGATCTGTTCTTATCAGCTTGTTGCTTCATTTGGTGTTGAGCCCTTCTTAGATGATATTTTGTCATTGCAAAAGCTATCTCTCTTTCCTTCATAGCTTGATCAACAACCATGATTTTGGAGTCTTCTGCTAGGTAAGGAACACGTATGGGTGATGGATATCCATACAAGACCTCAAATGGTATTGAGCTAATGGTTGTGTGATCGGTGGTATTATGCACCACTTAACTAAAGGAATCCACTCAACCCATTTATGAAAAAGCATCACAACAAAACCTCCTTAGGTAAGTATAATTATTTTTTTGATGACCTCGGTTTGCCCATCAAATTGGGTGATAAGCCGTGGAGAATCCTAGGCTAAGCCCTTGTAGCTTAAAAATTTGTTGCCAAAAATTACTCATAAACAAAGGACCCCAATAATTTACTATTGCGTTTGCCATTCCATAAAGTTTAAAGATGTAACTAATGAATAATTAAGCCACTTTCGAAGCTGGATAAGGATGCTCCATGGCGATGAAACGGGCATGTTTGGTAAACCTATCAATAACTACCAATATCAGCGAATTACTTCTGGATAATAACAACCCTTCAATGAAATCCATGCTTATTTCTATCTAGCATCCCTTAGGTATAGTAAATGGTTGAAAGAGACCTAGTTAAGTTGATGAATCTATCTTATTTCCCCTACAGATCAAACATTGTTTTAATGGGATTCCTCACAAATTTGGCTAACCCTTTCCAGTAAAATAGGTTTTGTAGCCTTTTTGTAGTGACCAAGACACTTGAAAGCTCCTTTGTGCCTCATCATTCACTATGGAGACCCACTTTGCCTCAATTTTGGATTAAACCCCACTACCATTCTCTTTCCATCTCAACAACCCTTCTCTCCATTTATAACCTTCAGATCTTACCAGTCTAGCTTCCAAACTTTTAATGAGGACTTGAATTGAAGAATTTTGTTTTCAACTCGTTGGTTTCTTCCATTAAGCCTGTATGTACTTAAGAGATTTAAATTGCTAGCACCTAAGTGTTGGTGAGCCTTGATAAAGCATCAGTTGGCAGCATGCTCTTTGCCACTCCTGTAATGCTGCTCAAAAGTTGTATCTTAGCAATTTAGACAACGAAGTCTTCTGGAATGGAGTGGTGACTCTTTGTTCTAGTAGATATTTAAGGCTTTTATGGTCTGTTTGCACGATGAATGATCTTCCATTTGAGATAATGGTGCCAATGTTTGATATGGCTTTATTCACAACCAAGAATTCCTTTTCATAATTGGACAATCCTCTGTGCTTAACTGCCAACACCTTGCTTAAGAAGGCTATAGAATATTTACTTGTTCTAAGACCATTCCAATTCTGCATTCTACTTGCATCAATCTCATTTTCAAATGATTTGGAAAAATTAGATTGTGAAAGGACATGTGCAAATAATGTTGCCCTTTTAAGATCCTCGAATGCCTATTGTGCTTCTGTAAACCCAAGCTGGTCGTGTTTTGTTTCTTCAGCAATTTTGTTAGGGTATTAGCTAATTCTCCATAATGTTTGACAAATCTATGGTAGTAACCAGTGAGACCCAAACGACTCCTTAATTCCTTTAATGTTCTAGGTGGTGGCCAATACTAAATGTTCACCTTTTTGGAGACTGTTGCCTCTCCAGTTTTAGAGATTGAATAGCCCAAATAATCCACATGCCTTGCTCCAAAAACACACTTGCTTCCTTTAACAAAACTGATTCTCCTGAAGTATTTTCATAGTTCTGTCAATGTCCTCCAAATGTAGTTGGAAAGAACTGTTGTTGATCAAGATATCGTCAAAGAACACCAATATGAATAGCCTTAAGAAGGGTTTGAAGGTGTCATTCATCAAACTTTGAAAGGTTGAAGGGCCATTGATTATGCCAAAAGGCATAACCAAGAATGATAATGCCTTTCATGTGTCCGAAAAGCTGTTTTGGGTTTATCTCAAGGGTGCATCCTTATTTGGTGATATTCTAACCTTAGATCAAGCTTAAAATACGAGTTAGAACCATGCAACTCATCTAATAGTTCTTCAATAAGTGGAATTGGAAACTTGTCCTTAATAATATGCTTATTCTACTCCCTTTAGTTTATGTACATTCTCCATTAATTGTCCTTCTTCTTAACAAGGACTCCATGAATTGATGCATAAGGCTCAATGCTATGACCAATAAACCTTTGTTTCATCAACTCCTAACCCATGAATAAAGATAGGGTCTAATAATATTAACAGCTTCTACCCGCTCCTTCAAGTGAATTTTGTGGTTTTGCTTACTGTTGGGAGGTAATTGATTAAGCTCTTGGAAAACTAATGCTTAACCAGCCAAGACCCACCATTGATATCACCAAAAGCACTCAACTGATCCTCTTTAATGTTAACTTCTTGTAATTGACATTCAATTGGATATGTCAATTGTAGCATATACAGCAGCCCTCCCCTTGAGTTTTTGAGCATTTTATGAGAACCCTTTCCTGAAATCACAATGGAATTTTGCTGTGATTTCCACTAAGAGTAACCACATGATTATTCCACTTGAAAGTTCTTTTCCTAAAGTTGCACAACACATCATCAAGGCTAACCAGCCATTGCATTCCAAGCAGTACATCATAACCGCCCAATGCTATTACCAAGGCATTTGTGGTAGACTCATTCCCTGCATAGACTGTATAAGATTCATACAACATTGATTACATTCCTGCTTCAATCCTCTCCTTAATGTAATTTGAAAAGGCTTCACCTCATGAACTTCACACTTGCTTTTCTTAATCACTGATATATCAACAAAATTATGGGTGCTCTAATTGTTTACTAGAATATGTACCATCTTTTCTCGGATGGATTCTAGAAATCCTCATTTGCTTAAATTCTCACTCTCCTTCAATTCCCACCATAGCCTGGAAGGACACATTGAGAAAAATAGGTTCTGGACCTTCTCCCACAGATTCTTCTTCCTCCTTCACAGATTCTTCCTCTCTCCATCATATACAAGTGCAATTATATTTTCTTACAATTGTGAGTTGGTGCATATCTCTTATTACACAAAAAACATAGACCCTTGGCACTTTTTTCATCAAACTCTTAATTACTAACATGCTTGGACACTCTATTAGTTCTCAATTGAGTCAGCTTGTTGAGTTGATTACTTGGTCCAGGTAACATTCCCTTCGATTGATTAAGCTTATTGTGATGGTTCTTTGGGGTGATCCTCAGACCAGTGAGCCATTATTTGCGTTACCTCAACAGTGAGGTAACTTGATACTGCCTCCTCTATTTTGTTGTGCACTTAAATTGTTTGCCACCAACGCATCCTATTTTCTAGCAAGAACATAAGCTTGTTGAAGGGTTATTGGATCTAGGAGCTTCACCATCAGTTCTGACTCTAGTCTTAGCCCCTTCGCAAAAATTCCCACCGAATAACTCTCTAGTAGTGACAGATGATTTGAGTAACAATCAAATTTTGCACAGTATTCCTATACTATTCTATCTTGTCTCAATTCCTTTAAATCACCTACTGGATCTTTGAAAATCTCCTTATCAAATTGTTGTTTGAGAGTGGTTGCAAATTCCTCCCATTCGTTGGCTCCACCTTTTGTTCGATTCTTCAAGTAAAGATGGTAGCACTCTTGTGCTTGTTCCTCCAAATGCATTGTTACCATTCCCACCTTTAGATGATCGATTGTTAGTTGAGAACAAAGATTGCTCACACTTGTATAACTATGCCTTAACATGAGCTCCATCAAATGCGGAACAATTGATTTTACTGAATCTGGTCAGTATGGTGTGATTGTCGTTCTCGTTAGACTTGTAGATGTCCCTTTATTCATTCCAAATTTCTGCATGAATTAACATAGATTTGAGCTACATCATCTCACACTCTTGCTTCGTCATTCTCGTCAGAGGCCCTTGGGATGGCTCCCATATTTTCCTTGCCACCTGTAGATGTCCCTTGTTTCACTCCGAATTTCTGAATGAGTTAAGTGAACATAAATTTGAGCTCCATCTTCTCATGCTCTTGCTCATCTGTTCTCTTTTTGAGTTTCCAATAGTATCTCATACCTGGCTTGTGTTTCCACCAAGGTTTGAATATTTTCTTCAATCAGGCGCAGCTCTACTCTTCTAGTTCCTGTTCCTATAGTTTCTCCAGTGCTAAGGTTCAATTGCTCTGATACCAAATGTTTTGGTTGAATTTGCCCTTTAATAATTTAGTCACTCCCAAAAGAAGAACAATCAAGAAGAGAAGAATCAGAGAACGATAAAGAGAGAAACTAGAGAGAGAGAGAAACAATTGTGTTCTCTTACGGCCAGAGGAGATCCATTACACTTCGCATACTTATAACAGAAAAAAGAAACAACCATCACACTGGGGACTCGAAGCATAGTTTGTTGTTCTCAGAAACTTATATAAATGGTGCGTGTAAGTAAAATTTGCAAATACAAATGTTGTGCTATTTAAATTTGGCTGCGATCTATTTAAGTTTGGCTCTTCTTTCCCGTGATTATCGTCGCTTATTATCCGCAACAGTTTCTCATATGTTCCGTTTGAATCACCATATTTAATTCTTTCTTTTGGAAATTGTAGAGCATAGATCCAAGAATTTGAAGGATGAACAAGACAAAAGGACAACGAACAAATTGGGAACCCTCGATTTGCGGCAAAGAGAGCAGAAATCAGAATCGAATGATCACAATGGAATGTGGGGCCATGATGGTTTTCTAAAACTGGAGACTGAACCTCCATCACCTGCGAGAAAAAGACCACCTTTTAGGGAGAAAAAGGTACCCATGGACAACACCAACATTGACAAACTTACTGCTAATCCTGTAAGGGTGGGCCACTCAGTACGGCGCGTGTCTGGTGGTGAGAAAAGAGATGAAAGAGACCACAATCTCCGCTATTCAGACAAACCTGAGAGGTCATTTTCTGGTAATAGGGGTGAAGCACAAAGACACAGCCTTCTGCCTAGAGAAGGGTATAGAGGTGGAGGTAGCATCAGCAGCAATTACAGGGCAAGAGACAGACTCAGTGAAAAGCAAGGTTACCGCCCTAGGGGTAGAGAGAAGTGGAAGCATGATTTGTTTGATGAAGCTAATACTAGCCAATCCATAAAGAATGAAGAGGATCAGATTGCAAAAGTTGAAGCACTCTTGGCTTCATAGGAACGGTGTTTGAGTTTTTATGAATGCGTTAAGCGTTTGCTGGGATCCTTGACAAAAATGTTAGAATTTTATGTTCAATATCTGACCTTTTCTGAATATATTTTGTTCTCAAGGGTTGTCAAAATTGGATTATGATGTGCTCTTGGTAATGCAACTTTGATGAATTTGTTTCTTATTTGACATCATGGATTTTCTTTTTGTTACAAAAACCGAGCCAGGTGATTATACGCTGGAGAGGATGTTGCCAATCGGAACCAAAGCTCGTTGGCATTAAATTTGAGATTGTTCAAAGCATTGCTTGTGTTGCGGCTGAATTCTCTGACTCAATGTTATAACTGCAAGTTCTGGCCGTCCTCATAATCCGAGGTTTGTTTTGCTTCAGCATTATGGTTCTACTTCCATTATGTTGCTACAAAGATACCTTCCCCAATAATTTATAAACCATTCTGGTGATGTACTCATAGTTATTGGACAAAACTAAAATACAATTCTGATTCAAGTTCCTCAAATGCCCAATATGGTTAACTGAATAATTGCTACAGGTCGTTGTACCTACCACCAAAAACATGGTTTATCTTGACGGACCAAGATCTTCAATGTCAGTTGATGCATCCAACGTCTTATCAGATGAATTCACCACCAATTGACCACAAGCACCACTTATGTCTTGGCCCATTTGCTTGCGAATTGTAGTCCGTATGTTGTATGTACCTCTAAGAGTTTTCTGGAATCTTGACACTTTTTCTACACCGCTAGTTCTGTATCGACTCAAACTGCCAATTGAGTTGAAAGGTATCAAATTCACTACCTGCTTGGAAATTAACAAATACGTGAGTATCCATTTCTCTTGCAAGCAAAGAAATGCATTGACATCATTAAATACAAAACAGGCAGGTCGCGCTGCACTACGAGTTGCATAAGAACTGCGCAAGTCGGAGATGTGTTTGAACTGACAACTGAAAGAAAAATAACCGATGTAACTTGATCAAAACAAGCACCATTGAACGTGTGCCTGTCATCAGTTAACTTCATAGACATTGCAAATTGAAACCAGCTATCAGACCATGGTGTTGTCACTTCAAGAGGTTCCACATCTTACAAGTAACATACGTATCAAACCAACCATTGGACCATCGTCTGATGATCTATAAATCATAGTTTTGATTTCCTCGTGCTTCAATCTTTAGACCATCACATATTTTGCTAGCATCAGTAAACTAATTACCTTAGGGGTTCTTGAACCTAAGTATGGATAAGACTATAAAATCAAAACTTGAACTTGATACCCAAATTGCATATTTTGACAAATTATGTGAAAAAGCTGAATTGAAAAGAATGGGGTAATAATATTCATGAACAAAGATATCAGAGAAAAACGTACAGAAATTTTGCAACCAAAAGGAAAAAAGTACATTAGGTGACAAGTTTTTACTGGACACTCAAAACTCCACCCATAAACACACAACTGTTATTTGAAGAAGAAAATATTGGTCTAAATTAGTAAAACTTACGTTAATACCCCTAGCATTACCCATTATTTTAATGCTTCATAGGCTTCTCATAGATAATTGACGCAGTTTGCCCTCAAGATATTCATTGGTGCACATATAAGATCACCTTATCGATTCAAAGGTCAGTAAAGTAGTATATAGCTTGAAACATAATTCCATTTTCTGCAATCAGGTTTGACTTTTTGAGCGCTTACCACTTCAAATGACTCTAATAATTTTCCCAGCTGATGGGCATGCTGCTCTTCATCATTGATCGCATCAAGCATTATGTACTCGACAAAAATTTTCTGTTTACTGAGGATTAGACAATACTAGATTTCTTATGCAACAATTCCCAGGAAACGCAAGTAAATCTTTAACTGCAGAAACTTGAAGAATGAGCATATGCACCTGTTCTTTTGATATACTTGTAAAGTATCCATAAGCTTTTCCAAAGGAAAAGCCCTAGCAGCAGGCATAATATGGCAGCGTATATCTTGAACTGGTGCATGCAATGAGACTGCCAAGTTCAAACCTGGTAGATCTTTCTGAAGCTTATTAATTGCATGAATAACCCCAACCTACAAAAGAATATATTTTCCAGAATATGCTTGTAAGTCGCTTTTTCCCACATTCATGAACCAATTTTAAATTTCAATTTATCCCTGTTTATTGAACTATGCTTGTGAAAGTGGTTGACCATGACTAACAATTCATTCATAGACTAGCAAATGAAACAGTTATGACTGATTTTGCATTAAATTACACCATTTTCATTCAAATTTTCAACTGACACATTTCCTATTCTTCTTTTTCAACTTTTTTTTCGAGGAAAGGTTGTGGGGTATGCAAGGAGCCGAGATTATAAAATTTAAGTGAAATAGTAAAGTATGTACCGTTGAGACGGTAATTCTTTTTGGTGACAGCCTAAATGGGGATCCCAACATAATACGAATTGCTTCAACCACAGCAGTATAGTTATTCAAAGGTTCTCCCATCCCCTAATAAACAAAAGAAACAGAAATGAATAGTTTTAGCCACATTGCTAGATTGATAAGTACACAGACAATAAAGGAAAAGATGAAACAAAGAAATCAAAAAAGGACATAGAATCAATTGCTTGTGTTATATATAGGTACTCATGTTTGACATTCAATCTTTATAAGCTTGTGCCCAGACGTAAATGGATAATAAAAACAAAGAAATGAAAACTTTAACCGTAATTCATTCACATATTCTTGCTGCTGAAATAAAAGAGGTTTCCTTTTTGTTTCACAAAACCATCACAGAGATCACCAATTCAATTGCCAACATTCTCAAAAGAGACTAAAAAGAACCAATTCATTGTTGAAGTTGGCCCTTATAGCCATTAGTTGAACCCTCTCCACATTATGAAAAGGTGTTTTGTATACCATCTTAATGAGTCCTAAAGGAGGTCATTGTAGCACATTCGATCTGATCAACAGTTAGCTCAATGCACGTTGAGGAGAAAGCTTAAAATGCATAAGGCAAGTAATAAAACAAAGCATTGTCAGGCTGAAAGGTGAAATGCCCTTACCATGAAAACAACATTCCGTATCTCTGAAAAATGAGAAGCATGCACTAATTGTTCAACAATCTCACCCGAGGATAGGTTGTTTTTAAACCCCATACTTCCAGTCGCACAAAACTTACAGCCCATCTTACAACCAACCTGTAGCAAACAAAAAAGTTGAGGAAGACATCTATATATAACTTGTGTAATAGATGATACATCTTGGTCAACAGTAAACACAACAAATTATTAATACTCTTGGAATGATGATAGTAATAGAATTCCTTGTTGCCCAAAGTTGGATTCACACATGCAAGAGAAGGAATTAACTGCCATGAATATTATAAGATACCTGTGACGATATGCATAGCGTTGACCTTGGCCCACCAGAACGAGGTTTTCCACCGTATTTGCCCAGCCGAGTGTCATATCTCATAATTACAGCCTCCACGAATTCTCCATTCTAAAGATCATTCAAAAGGCAGGATAATAAGTAGCAGCCACACATAAAGAACCATCCTTTGCACATGTGAGCATGCACTCTCTCTCTGTAACTGTATCAGTGTTTACAATAGAATCATATAAAGATGTGTATTTAGCTAATATAAACCCTAATTGACGATCAAAAATAGATTCCCAAAGTAGAATGCAGATAAAAAAGCCAAGAGAAGTTCTTAAAAGAGCATTAAAACATGCAAAAAGTCTACCATCATTTTAGAAATTGGAGCACTAGATAACCACCCATAGACAACAGACATTCAGACTCAAGTGCCCTTTATAGTTTCTCTAAGGAAAGCACAAAATTGAACCGAATTTATAAAATTAAACAATCCTACCTAATCATAAATCGGCTAATCTTTCGTCTGACTTCCATAGTATTAATCATATATTGGCCAATCTTTCGTCTCACTCCCATAGTATTAATCATATGTTGGCTAATATTTCATCTCACTTTCATATTATAAATAGTGTAAGAGGAGTACCTGGAGCTTGATGAGCAGCTTAGTCGTGACCTCATCAC
Source organism: Erythroxylum baracoense (assembly GCA_025629805.1). Classification (NCBI taxonomy): domain Eukaryota; kingdom Viridiplantae; phylum Streptophyta; class Magnoliopsida; order Malpighiales; family Erythroxylaceae; genus Erythroxylum; species Erythroxylum baracoense. The sequence goes on from JAOTAY010000191.1 coordinate 35,885,157, forward strand.
TAGAATCAATGACAGAGTGCACATTAGAAGTTAAAGTTTTGAACTTTGAACGGAGAAGTGGATATGCAGATAAAGGCAAACTGGGTATTTCATCCCATTCCAGATTAGGATTCTTGATCACATACCTATCATCCACAATAAGAGAAAATCAGCATAAATGAACCAATAAAGTGAAAAGCAAAAAGACATATAATCAAATTTGTAAAAAGTCAAAACTTTCACACACTTCCAAATGACGGGGATGAAGTTGATGTTAATTCCTGACTTCTCAAAGTTGTCTCTGAGATGGGCAGCGTCAAAAATCGACCGTGCGGACATCCTTGCGGAGTTCTGCGAGTGCAGATGCTAGATGTCTCCTCTTCATATGAGACAACGTTATTGCGTAGTTTTCAGTTTGGTTTACACTCTCTCCTGCCAAGAAACGGCATCGTGTGCTTTGATCTCAACTTTTCCCTTTTGTCTATAACTTTTATTAATGCACGGATCCAGACATTTGGCAGCAAATATGCTGCACTTTATTTGAATTAGCTATCATATTACAATTTATTTGACTCAAAAAAAAAACTATCTAGCGAAAATGTTAGACTATCGAAAATTAGTTACCCGGACAAGGCTATCTTTCATATAAGTTTTTAAAGATGAAATGAGTTAAAAGGGAAAAGTTTTTACAAATATTAAAAGAATCCAAACATTTCACATATATTTAAAAAGGATTCTATTATTTTACAAATATTTATCAAAAATATAATTAATAATTTTATTATTTTTTGTGAACCTTTATCACATGTGTATGGCATATGACAAGTGAGCCCAAAATAAAAAATTTTGCAGCTCAAGTTTTTTTTTTTTTCTGATGACAACGTCTGGGAGTTTGATATCAGATGTTACCTCTTGAGGTAGTTGCTGATCATTTGAATTCTACTCGTCATTTAATGAAGAAACTTTATTCTGTTAGCTAGCGAATTCTATTCGAACAGACTATGTCGTCGGACTTGGTTCATCGACTATAGGTTCATTAAGTTGTGTGATTATTCACTTCATTTCTCTTGGTTCATCAACTATATGTTTATTAAGTTGTGTGATTATTCACTTCATTTCTACTCATAAGTCCCTGTTGTAAAAGCTTGAGAGCAACTCGATAACTTTTTGCCTCAATAACCTAGAATTGAGTCATATAACATCCTATTATTTGTAAGTAAGCATGGCTAAGAATATTGGTAGAGCTAAAATTGAAGCTACACTAGCAATCAAAAAGAGACCTTAGAAACTTTTGATACCAAGACTATTGGATGAAAGAAAGTTGTTTAGATCTGGATAACTTGCTTCTCTGCTAAACCATTATTTCTCCTTCTGTCATGCCTAGAATTGCCTTGGAAACATCACTTACTAGTGGGGAATTTACGAAGACAAAACCATCGATTTTAAATTTAAGGCTCAACACTGATATATTTGGAGCAATGCTTTGTTAGAAATAGTTTTACACATTTGGAGCAATCGGCAAGGTTGATCCTCAAGTTACGGAAATAGCTTTTTTGTAAAAATACAGAGAAAAGACTAAGTAAATTATGACTCTTTTCAGACCTCCACAAAGTGGGTCTTGTATACTGGGTATGTTTACTTCATTAAATGCTACAGCTATACCATTGTTGCCCCTTTCTTTGGTAAATAGTGCATCCCATTCTTCTAGAATTTTGTAAACTCAGAGATTGGATTCATCTAAACCTAGGTATTTCAAGAGCCATAAAACGAATGAACCATCGTAATAGAAAGAGCTCCAAAATCAATATTGCTTGAATATGAAGATTTTAGCATGGAATGTAAAGGGGATCAACTGCCCTAAAAAGCTTTCAGCTTTAAGGGATTTTGTCTGTAAAACATAACCATGGATTTTTGCTCTTTTGGAAACTAAAATCAAAAAAGAAAACATGAGATTATTGAATAAACTGGGCTCCAAATGGAGATTTATCTCTAATCATCAAGCCCATGGATACAGGAGAATCATTATTGGTTATGACCCTGCCTTGGTGGATATTCGGGTCCTCAGCATAGAGGCACAGGCCATACACATGACTTGTAACCTCCTTCAAGTTAATACTGCTATCTTTATCTCCTTCATATATGGATCTAATCATGCCTTCCAAATGAAACAATTATGGGGTAATTTATCTCAGTTTCAGAATCGGATAAATGGGGCATGGCTCCTATATGGTGACTTTAATTCCACACTGTATAGAATGGAAGCTGAAGGTAATTTCAGTTTAAGAAATTACTCAACTAATTTCAATGACTGTGTGGTTCAACTAGGAGTCTTTGACCTTAAATCCCAGGGGCACTTTTACACTTGGAGTAATAAGCAAATGGGTGGTTGAGCTTTGAGGAAAAAACTGGATCGAGCTATGGT
>JAOTAY010000191.1:35892177-35909245 GCA_025629805.1 Erythroxylum baracoense
GAATGAACTAGCCATGACTAGTTTCCCTTTTGAATCACTGATTTTACTTTGGTTATGTCTGATTCACTTGCCCTTAGTGCTGGAACCCCTCCCCGGGCGGGTCACCGGCCCGACGTCCTACGTGACATCTGGATGCGTTCCCACGAGGGAGGGATTCCCCACCAGTGATACTTAAAACGAACAAACTCATTTAACCTACCTCCCAACCAAATCAGAGGTAGCTCATAAGAAAATTCAATAAAGGTTGACCCCGGAAGATTTCGTGGTGGGATCGTAGAAAAAGCGTAGACAATAAAATAAATAAATCAAGCACAAAAATTTCAGAAAAACATTTAATACACAATTTAATAGATAACAATGAATTTATAAAAATAGCTAATAATGATTCTCAAATAATTTAAATTCATAGGAAGGGTCAAAATATTTTCCCACTATTTATAAAATATTTCCATGTCCGAAAATAATCAAAAAAATATTTAATTTGATAGTAAAATCAAAAGGGGTATTTTTAGAAAAATCAGAAAAGAAAAATGAAAAAAAGAAAATCGGATTTGGGAGAGTTGCGCAACTTCCCATTGGAAGTCGCCAGTCGCGAGTTTTAGGCGCGAGGCGTTCGCGCTCGCGCCTGCGCTCGCGAGGCGCTAAGCGCTCGCGTCCAGGTAGCTCATAATGAGTTTGTTCGTTTTAAGTATCACTGGTGGGGAATCCCTCCCTCGTGTGAACGCGTCCAGATGTCACGTAGGACGTCGGGCCTGTGACCCACCCGGGGAGGGGTTCCAGCACTTAGAGATTTGTAGATAAATAGTTTTTGTAAAGGGCTTAGTTGGTGCCAATTATCAAACTAAAATCAATCGGATTTCTCATTCCATATAATTCACTTAAATTCTTTACTAATTGTGTCCCTCGTATTTATGATTCGTCTATGTGATTATGAGGTTTTTATTTTTAGTTTTTCTTTTTAAATATCTTTTAAGAAGTGAGAGTGCATCCTTTTGCCTATAAAGACTCCTTATTTCTCAGGAGTTTCAAAATTCGCTTTGTCAATAATACTTTATTCATTGCATTGATATATTTAATGCACATACCACCTTTCTTTTTTGACAAGCTGACATCTAACTATTTGACCTTTGCTTCTTTGGCCTTGCTTCCTTCTCTTATATATAAAAAGTCCTTGAACAATTTTTGTAATTTCTTTGATGAGGTTTTGGGGTAGAAAAAAGATAAGATCACCAATATGTACGTATACTATTGAGTACATATATAATTAACTACTTTCTAACTATATAAGAGAAGAAGTTAGTGTTCCACTTACCTATTCTTTTAAGTATTTAGTTAAATAATGAGTAGCAATTCCCAGAAGTTAGTCTTGTTACAACTATAATGTCAAGATATTAGAAAGGAATTTGCTCTATTTTGAAACTTAACATTCATGATATTTGATCTAACAGGTCAAAGAAACCTAAGAAATAAAGAAGTTGAATTTTTACTCATTAATGGCGAGTCTTGAGAGTTTGAATTTCTATAAGGATTGTAAGAATATAATCTAAGTTTGTCCCAAAAAAAAGACATAGATTGTATATAAAATGGCAACTTGAAAATTTAGAGTTTAGCATAATTGTAATAGATTTTAAACCTCGTTTTTTCTTTATTCTATATCCTTATTATGATGTTAGAATGAGCCTCTATATATAAGGTAAACAGGTAAATGAAATAAGTTCACCTTACCTTGACCCTTTAGCCCTTCTATATATCTATCATTTCCCATTGAAAATGATACTATATGAGGTTGTTGTGGTGCATTCCTGTATCCATTGAATATATTGTGTTAGGAATCCAAAAGCCTTCATGATTGTTATGATAAACCTTCAGCTTGTAGAATCAAAATTTTTATGGAAGTTTATTTTTAATGTTTAATTTTTGATCTCCTTGCTCTAATGATAATTCTTAAATAATTTTTAGACAATAAGTATGTTGTCTCTAATATTCTTCCTTGCACAAAGAACCTTAAATAGGCATATTAGATGCTTAATATGATGTTGAAGTCTTAAAGTAAAAATCTTGGAGATAATTTTTTTATAAACTAAATTACAATAGGATATAAGTTTATAATTCAAAAGGTTTAAGGAATTACATACATTAGATATCAGAAATATTTAAGTTCTGTTGAATTCTTTAGGCATCATGTTCTTATAAAAGAATTCTTATACGTCACTGATAATTATGGAGCCTGTCAGGTTCTCTATTTTTAGAAAAAAAAGTGCATTCATTCTATTAAGACCTATGACTTTGTTTTGGTCAAAGCTAAATAAGGCCTCCTTTATGTCTGAGCTAGTGATTGGCCTTGTTAGTAGATCTTTTTCCTGCTTTACAATAATAGCACATGATATGAATGAACTAATTTTCTATAAAGTGCAAGGTAGGTTTTTAGCCTTACCAAAAGTTGATCTAAAGTACATTTGCACTTGTTCCTTCAACTCGTAATGGTTATTCAAGGTAGTGTCATTAGAGTTTTGTAATGAGGTGATTATATTGATATTTATCCTTATCATCAAAATATTGTGGAAGTATCTCATATTTCTATCTCCTTCATTTAACCATTGAAATCTTGATTGGTTTTCTTACCAATAAGTTGTAACTATGAATTGCCTCTATAGACTTGGTTAATGCACTCCTTTCCTTTAGCTTTAGGCTCTCATCACCTTGATTAGAGTTTAGTTCGCATTAAATTATTGTGAGGATGTTTAAGGCTTTATTTTTATTATAATAAATGTCTCTCTATCTAGATTTATCAAAAGCTTTAAGTTCTTTCTTAATATCTATAGCTTTTGAATACATTTAAAGGCTTTAAATCCTTAAACTCTTATTCTTAGGCCTTTTTTTAATTACCCCCTCAAACCCATCAACTTTTGTGAGGTAATTATTGAATTTAAACGGTGCTTTCATGTTACTTGTAAGCAAAGTTTGGTTCACTTTAATTAGGGTATGGTATGAGCATAAAGGACTTACGATGTGAGTTATATTGTTAGTAAATTTAGCCATCTAACTTGTGTTTACTAAAGCTCTATAAAGCTTTTTCCTCAAGAACTAGCGACCACTTTATTTATTGCTCTAAGTAAATTGATTGCCTTCATACCAAAGATCTGATAACCCTAACTAGTTTAAAAATCTTATAAGCTCCTTATTATAAGTATTAGCCCTAATTTTGGTCTTTTAGTTTATGTGAAAAAAAGTGTAAAGTTGAAATCACCTAAAATCTACAATGGTATTGAGTTGTCATGCTATAGGGTGGTAAGATCTCTCTATAGTATTTTTCTCTAGAATTCCATATTTGTTGCACGTATGTTTGTGATATTTATTCTTGTGCTTGAACTAATGATTGTTACTTGGTAGTGTAGGAATTAATGAAAATGTTGATAGTGATTTAGGCAAATGTGATTGGGGTCATAAGCAACTATGATCCTTCCATCATGGTGATTTTGATGGTTTGATAATGCCACCTACTTCCTTTCCAAAATCCAAAAGTTATCTTGCATTCCATTATCTTTTATTTTGGTCTCTAAAAGACCAATAAAAATCGGTTTCTACTTGAACAAATATTTGAAGGCATTAGTTATTTTTAGGGCATTTCAACCACCTAATATTCCAAGAAATAATGGAAATTAGGAGGATGTGAGGGATTATTAAGTACCTTTTTCTTGGGTTACATCTCGAGTTTCTTCTTTATTATTTAAAGATCCTTTGGTTGATGGATATTAGTAGGTATTGGTTTATCTATTAATTCAATCTCCCTACATATATATCTGTTCTTTTTTTTTTATATACTCTTTCCTTTATTACTTCATTGGTAAGCTCTCCAAATATATGAATCAGGGATTATAATTTCTCCTCATTTCCTTTTGGAGGTAAATAATATGAAATGATTTGAGTTTCTTAAGGATTCAAGTCACAAGTGTCAAGGTCCTTTTATTCCCCTATTAACTTTTAGTAATCCTTATATTGAAAGGTTCCTTTAGTTTACTTTCATTCCTTCATATTTTGTAAAGTTATGGGCTTTTATTTGTAGCTCAATAGGAATTTTATCTCCTCAGGGTTCCCCTTTTCATCATGCTTTGTTATAGTCAAAGTTTTAAGGAGTTTCCTTTCTACTTCTATCACCACACATATACAAGTATAATTTATTATGTTTATACTCAATGTTTGCTCATCAAGCCAAAGTGACCTAGCTACTAAGCTTACCAAGTAGCTCGATCTTATAGATTAATACTTAGAGGGTATGTTATGAAAATCAATCCGTATTGGAATTTTTTTAGCTTTATATTTTTTATATCTATTTTTATGTGTCATTTGTGCAAAAACATTAGCTTGCGATTAACATTTAATAGCCTAGCTTATAATAAATGTTAGTATTTTATCAATAAAAAAGATGCTAAAGTGGAGTTACATTGAGTTACTTCTACTTATAGAACCTCTAGTAGGGAGAGACTATAGTTTTACCTTCTCTGTTAACATATGACAGATACCCCAATTTGTCAAGTGGCTTGTTTTCCCCATAATTTGACAACAATTCATTTTGATATGGGCTAGGTGATTTGGTGAAGGGGGATTAGGAGATATCAAAGTGTCTGAGCCCTAAGTATGGGAAAGAAAAGGGTTTGGAGTTGTACTTGAAACATGTTCAGGTTCAATAACAAATGGATGAAGAAGGGGAGAGGAATGGTTACAAGGAGTTAAGTTAGAATGATTGAGAGAAACATGTTCAATAAATGATTGCGTTAAGGTTATAAGAGGTTTGGGTGTGGGCAACAACGCAGAAAAGGTTAAAAGCCCCTCCTTCCATGTAAATTCCATATAGTGATAGTGTACTTTTGGTTAATGTTTGGAGAGAGGATTTCTTTTGAATAAAATATTTTAATTATCCTAACTTTTTGAAAATTTATCAAATATTTCTCAATTTCAATTTTATAATATTGCATATCATCACACACACACACACACACCCGCAGTCTCACACACACCTATATCTCACTTGAAATTTAATAGGGTTCAAATAGATTTCATCATCATATTCAAAACATTTCTAAAATCTTCTACATAATTTGGCAACATTTGGACTTACATTTTATTTCCATGATTTTTCACATTTTTTATCTTTACAAAATTATAAAAAATAATTTTCATGTCAAATAATTTTCAAATTTTTATTGATTGTACATTAGATTATTATTTACATTTATACAAATTTTCAAGTATTATTTTTTAAAAATAAATAATAACCCAAAATAATTAAATTCTCTTACTAACTCAGGTACATAGATATATATTTTTATAACTTGTCATATTTAGTGTTAAAAAATAAAAATTAGGATATATATAATATTTACTTATGGTTTAAAATATCAGATATACTCAAAGTAAATGATATTTGATATAATTTATCCTTTTATTATCTTCATATAAAATTAAGATATCTTTATAATTTCTTTTGATCATTTTCTTAATCTCATAGAAATCTTATGATTAAATATTTATAAAATTCATAAAAAAATTTTGAAAAAACAAAAGAAATATTTATATAAACCATTAGCAACATAATCTCGAAATCCCTCCCCTTATCTTATTTTAGGAAGTTTCTCTTTTGAAAGATGTCTCTTCTCCTTATTTTAAAGGAAACTAAAATAAAATATATTTATAATTTAAATTTAAAAACTTCTTGATAATGCACTCTAGTTAAATGGTATTTTTGCTTGTAAATAAAATGGAGCCACCAGAAAAATGGTCACACTCATCTTCCCTACTTAGAATAGGAATATCTATAGAAACATACAAAATAAATAGAAAGCTATGAATTTATTTAAGTCATCTTTCAAGGATAATAATTTTCTTTAGAAATTCAAGAAGAATTATCATATGAACTATATCATAAGTGATGTTCAAAAAAGGTATTTAGTTCATATTTTAGAAATACATCACACTTTGCATTTATTTTTGACATTAGGTCTAAATTCTTAGTGTTGATGTTGGGTTAACACTACAAATAAGGAAATAAGTATTATTTTAAAGAAGTATAGTGTGGAATTAGTACCTAGGCTTAGAAATTATGTGCAAAATAGGGATATTGAGTTGGAATTTGTTGATATATTACACCAATTAACCGATGGTTTCACAATACCAATGAACAATAATAGATTTTACTTAATTAGAAGAGAATTGGGTATGTATGCTGGGAATTATACTTGATAAGGATCTTTATATATGTTTTAAATAATTCTTGATTGCTATTTGGTTGATTCATTATATGTTACTATTTTTATTTGAGTTTTAAGGTTATTTCTTAACATTTTAGAACACACAGGTCAACCTATATCAAAGTATGATTGACCGGTGTCTTAAAAAGTTAATTTTTTTATCTTTCCAATAAGTTTGTAAAGAGTTTAGTTGTAAGAATTGTCCACCATTATTGCTTTATAGTAAAAAAAAGTCACTTATAAATAAGAAAAAATTAAATTCTAGTGAGTTTTTAACAAATTTGGTTCTATAAATGGATGACAAATATAAAACAATAGTCTACCAATGTCCTGTCTAAGAGAAAAATTGAGTTATAGAAAGTTCAAAGTAAGATTGAGTGTGGGCAACCACCCTTAGACTAATTGACTAGTAGCTTGAGTTGGTTGACTAGATTCCCCATTTCTGAAGTTTTTTTCTCTCACATTTTCTTCTATTCTTCACAACATTCATCCCTTTTGTCCTAAACCCTCCAAACTTTGTCCCAAACTTACCAATTGGCATTATCCATGACTAGTAGCTTGAGTTGGTTGACTAGATTCCCCATTTCTAAAGTTTTTTTCTCTCACAATTTCTTCTATTCTTCACAGCATTCATCCCTTTTGTCCTAAACCCTCCAAACTTTGTCCCAAACTTACCAATTGGCATTATCCATGTTTTAGGCTTACTTCATGTTTTAAAGTTATTATATATATATATATATATATGGATAAATCCCAGTTCCTCCAGATTTTAGGATTTCCTTAATGATGTTTATGTTCTTGAAAATTTCTTTATAAAATTACATTATTCATATAAGTTATTTAAGAATTAATCCTTATTATGTCATATTTGTCATTTTAGGGTTTCAAATTTGAGTACTTTATCATATCATTATTTTTTGAAGATTTAAGGCATTCAAATTTGTACACTTTTTTATAAAAATAATGATTGAATATTTCTATTTAATATCTTTTTACAAATCCAACATTTAATCTTGTTAAAACTTGTTTTTTTGGCTCTAATGGAATTTTTCAGTTTAGGCACAATACAAAAGTTGGAGATTTTCAATTTCCTTATGCTTTCCTCAAATTAATTATTTATGAATGCTATTAAGGGTTTAATCAATTTATTTTATCTAATTGTACTTTGTTTTAGAATTCTAATTGAGTTTGAGTTTTAGGTATGATTGACTTGAAATTTAGGAATTTTCTAACCTAATGCATTATATAACACTTTATTTTCCTTAGATAATTGTTTTCTTTTTCTATGATTCCAAAAAAAGGGAGAAAGATTAATGATATTAGATTCAGAAGGAGTAATGACATTTAAAGGGAGTGAAGACATTCTTGGGGAGTATTTTTGTACTTCTTGTACTTTATATGATATTTTATACATAAATAAATTTTTTATGTTTAATCTATTTTATCTATGTGTGTGGATACTTTTTTACACTTAATATTGGATATTTTATTTTATTTTTAATGTTGAATGTTGTCTCATATATGAATTAAGGGAAAGTAAATCACTATCTTGATTGTGAGCATAACTTTATTATTGCTCTCTAATATAACAAATGTTTTATCATCATAAAAAAGGAGAGATTGTTGAACTTAGGAAAGTTCCAATCATTGTTTTTATGAAAACAAATCATAAGTGCTATTAATGAGAAGTTATATAAGAACAAGATGCATCCATGAATAACTCAAGAAGATAATTTATGAAGATGATAAAGAAGAATTAAAGTTCACAACCTTTTAAGTGAAGGTCAATTCAAGACAAAAGAAGATCAAGGTATATGAAGGTCATTCTATATTTTGTAATGTTAATTGCAATCTCATTTCGTTACTTTGGTAATTTTAAAGGCTTAACATCTACAAACATTTTATTTTACTTCATTTTATGAGTCTTTTCATTCGTTAAAAGGTATTAAAGCTTTTGTTTTTAAAAGAAAAGCCTCTTGATATTTCAAAAACTCTTTAAGGGACATTATAAAAGTTGTTTTTATTTATAATTATATTAAACAAATCTAGTTTAAGCATTTGAAATTATTAAAATTATATTTAGACCAATGTAGGTTAGTGGTCGATCAATGTAAGTTAAATGTGTAATAGAGGTCCTTATTGACATATTGGCCAACCAATATGATGATGTAGTTGACCAATATTCCTAGTGAACGACCAATGCACAATGCCTAGTGAATACTAAAGTTATTCTTCACCTCATAAGAAGACCTATAGTGCAATTTCAATAAGAGTTTTAGGAGTAGATCTAAGCAAATGTTATTTATCGAATCACTATAAATCAATTTGCATTTCTATTCCCTTACCCGTTTTAACTTATTGCTTATGTGTGTTTTATGAAATTTATTATTCTATATCATATTTTTCATATTTTATAAATTGTGCTTATTAACACACTAAGTTAGTAAATATTTTGTTTAAATTTATCAACACTCAATTCATCCCCCCTCTTAAGTGCCTTTAATCCCCCCTCTTAAGTGCCTTTAGGGACTAACAGATGGAAAATTGATATTTGCTTATAAGTTGATATTTTAATCTAAATGAATGTATGAGATTACATTCCATCAAATGTCTTTTTATAGAAATTGTGCATATTCTCGCCTAGGGAAAATTGAGCTCTATACCTAGTTTTAAATCCGTATATGAAAGCATATGCTTTATGTTTAGGGTAAGGTTTAAAAGTACATATAATATATATGTTTTCTTAGAAATGGATGCATCATGCCCATTTATCATCTTACTTAGGATTTTTTTACTAAGCAAATATTTTCCCTTAATAAATGTGATTTTGTCATTGGATTTACTTCTATAGTTATATCCAATATTAAGTCTATTATTGACAATCTCTAACGAACTTTCAAGTTTCTCACTTCCCTTTTAATTTAGACAATAAATTTTTGAGAGCATTGACCTTCTTTTTTAATGTCTCAACTTAATGTTTTAATGTTTCTAATGTATGAATGTCCATATTCTTAGATGAGATGCTTCCATCTTTTCTCTTTCATTTATGCATACTTCGAAATGCTTTAAAACCTTTTTGAGTTAGAAGATAGCTTATTACTTTTCAAACTCATAATTTCTAGAGTTCGTATTAGTATATCATATATCAAACTATTATCACTATCACAATAATTTGAGTTAGAGAGTACCTCATCATCATCATTTTTCTTGAAGCACAAGTGAGCTACTTCTCCTTCTGAGTGCTCACTTTTGAAGTCACTTGAGTTATCCCAAATTAATGCTTTGAAAGCCTTCTTCTTCTTATAGTTCATGTTCTTTTTCTTGTAATTTCTTTCACTAATTTGATTAGTAAAATTATGTGTGACTTTAAATGTGTGTAAATTTTGTGAGCAATTTCATATATGGTTACCTTCTCTAATTAATATATATCTAATGCACATATTAATATTTAAATGACTTTGCTATTTAAAGAAATAATCTCTTTTCTTTTAGATGTCATTCTTCCTTAAGTTTAGCAGACTTTTTTTTTATCATATATGACTTTTATAGGAGCGAAAGGGTCATTTAAGACTATTTCTATAAAAAAAATACTGTTAACCATAAAGAAGAATTTCATCCTAATTTTTCAATAGAGATAGTCATTACCATTAAAGAAAAAGGCTTTACTAATATTTTTTTCCCTCTTGATAGTATGATGATGAACCTAAGTATACCATTGTGATATTTACTCTAGAATTTCGTTTAAATTGCAACTTAAGATACATGCTCTAGTACCATTTGTTGGTCCTTAATGGCACCCAAGAGGGGGTGAATTGAGTGTTGGTAAATTTAAACAACTATTTCTTAAATAATAAAAGCAATTGAACAAAAATCAATATATAATGAAAAATAGTTTGATGTAAATCAATAATATAATCAAACAATGATATGAAGAATATAGGAAAGAAGAAACATAAATTAATTTGTAGTAATTCAATGAATAACCCTTACCTATCTATGTCCACTCTCTAAGACACTTCTTAAAATTTCTATTAATCTCTTTTTTGAAGACAATAAAGAAGAACCTTTTTAAAACAATCTTCCACGAGTAAATAGCAGCTTCTGTTACAAACTTTCCTTAAGATGAAGAGTAACCCAATTTATAAAAGAATTTACAACTTACAAGACTTTGCTTGATAACTTTGATAATATTAAAGACCCACTCATTTCACAACACAACAATGAATGTTCAAAATATTTTTAAAAACTGTTAGAAATGTGTATATACAACATTCAAATACTTTTTTATACTTAAAATAGTGAAATTTATACATTTATGGGATCTGAGGGTCAAATGAGCTTTTAGAAACAAGAATAAGGATTCTTGTTTCTTATTTATGGATTATAACAATAAAATTTTTAGTTAGCCTTCTGCATTAATAGTGAGTGAAATTAAATTATTTTTGAAGAAATTTATACTAAAAATGAAATAGTTTAGAGCGTTAAAAGTTTAATAAGTTTTTATTTATTTCTTACACCTTTAATTGACTAACATGTATATTAACATATTAATTCTTATACTTCTTTATGTTATTATTTATTTTATTTTATTTTCTAATAAAAAATTCTCAGATCTTATTAACAAAACTAAATATATAAATAAATCAATTATGAATATTTTGAAATGTGAATTGAATAAGAAGTGACATAAAAGATTTAAATATAAAACAACATATAGAAGTTTTTATTAAAGAAATGCAATATGAGTTATTATAAATATTGCTTCTCCTAATATATACAACTTCTAAAATGTAAATATGAAATTATTTTTATTTTAATATGTATTCTTGATGTTTAATGTATTAATTTTAATTATAAGTTAGGTCAATAAAAGATGATAATTAGAACTATAGAAGGGCTCACTCTAAATAACAATATGTTCTTCAACATGATAATAATGGAACTCAATGTTAAATTAATTTTAGATCATAAATATTATAAAAATTATTTTTAATATTTAATATACTTGAATTATTGTAAAATTTTATAAGATTTAATAATTTTAGAAATTAATCATAAATTATACATATTTTATTTTATTATTTTAATCAAATTGGCTTGATTAAATCTGATTTGATTATTAAAATCTTAATCATTTTATTAAATAATAGTTTTGTAAAATTACCTCTCATGAGGAAATGAGAAAATATCCAACAAAAGGTAAGTATTTAAAAATAAATACATAAATGATAAAATAAGTTTGGTGAAAGGGTTTTAGTGGGACATCTGAATTAAACACACATAATCAATTTGATCGACTTTGAAGTTACTTTCAAATTTAATAAAAAGATTTAGATTTTAATATTAAAAAATCTAACCTAAATCAAATTTAATTCAAACTTAAATTTAACTCAGAAATTAAGTTTAGTCTAATCCAATACCAAGTCTATGTATCGTTTCTCTTAACTACTTTGAATATTACCTATCCGTTTTGTCTTTATTCGCCCATAGGAAACTGAGGTTATAAGCAATCCAAACGTCAAAATGATGGTTTCTTTCTCTTTTCCCTTTACTATATGTTATGGGTGAAAAAGCCCGAAAAGTAATGTGAACGAGGCTGGAGTGTGTTTCAATTCCAATGGTTCAATGACAACTAACAATCACAAGTTCAATTTGGAGTTTGCTCGAGTAAATGCGCAAGCCTTGGCTAAATAAAAGTGGAAGTTACGAAAATGTCTCAGCCGGAGAGTCACAAAGAAGAAAAACTTACTCAAGTTGGCAATTTTGAAGCGTTCAAACTTTCCTCTAACAAAAGAGAAAATTACATTCAAGCTTTGAGTGTGGTTGCCTATACTTTCGGTTAGTCGATGGTAGTCGATGGATCCAGATTCACAAGACATATAAATTAAAACAAAGATGGATTTTGAAACATAAACAGTTCAATTAGGGAGAAATTTGCAAATCAGTAATCAATTACATTTTACAATTATCTTGAATTGAACAAAATACATAAAGAATTTACAACTTAATTAAATTCAAAAGAATTACCGCAAATCCAAACCATCTTCAGTCCTCGTAAGTATTCACTTTAGGAGGCTAGAAGTTTTGTTTATGGTTGACCTTGGACATTTGATCAGGATAAGTATACAATTTGGAGGCATTAGCTATAGCTGTAGCGTTCCCCGAGCGCATTCTTAAGCTACCTGAACGGAACAACTCAAGACCAGCCTGGTGCTCCAAAACCTCCATGGTGGGTTGTTGGAACTCTGACTTGGTCCTCCGGTGAGATGAGCCGCTGAAGGAGTCTCCTCCGTTTAACAAATGGTAGCTACGGCTTGAACCCTCCGAGAAAGACCTGTAGGTGTTATTGTGTGGCTTCTGTTTCTTCATTGCGTGCAGAAGATACGGTATTAAACCTTCCATAACTATATCTTTAATTCCTCTTGATAAGAACTATTTCCCGCAAGTATTGAATGCATCATAAGGTCACGGACCACATCCATATATATACTGCAAAAGGGTCCGTGCAAATGGATAAGTGAGGAAACTTCAAAGGTGATTGCGCTTGGTCAACCAAAATTTGTTGAATGTGACTCTCTTGGATAGTGCTGCCCCAGTTCTTGACGCTTAGCAAATGAATACAGTGCATAGCATCAATTCATTGAAACATGTGCACGTACAACCAATTGTGTTGCGGGCTAGCTAGCTTCCTACTCTATTGAAGTCACCAAATTTGACATTGAAAACGCGGTGCCCGTGGAGGTTTAGACCAACGAGAAATCTCTGTCCGTAAATGTCAACATAACATCAAGATTGACCCTTCAATTGCAAGACGGAGCATTGCTCTCAGAAAATAAAGTAGAATAGTGGGTGGATAAGAAACAGAAAAGAGAGAGTTGAGTTTGAGTTTGAGTTTGAGTTTGAGTTGGCATATAGTTTTTAACATCGATTCAATCTTTGACTTTTGCTTACCTGGAACGTGTCGTGTCCTAGTGGGAGTGCATTGAAGTTGAATCATGTAGTATCTAATGCTTGATTATTAATATCTAGGTATACAAAGGAAACCTACTTTCCGAAGAGTTTGACAAATATGGAGAAAGTACCTTTAATTTTCTTAATAAATAATTAATAAAATATAAACAATTTATTTGACTTTAAATGATAATTTATCACTAATAAATGTATTATATTTTCTAATATTATTTTTAACCAAAGAGATAGACTCTCTTTATCCATATTTTACTATTTAAAATTTATTCACAATTAAATATTTATCTTTGATGAATAAATTTAAAGATTTTACAATTATCTCAGTAATATAATATTTAATGATAATAATTAAGTTAGTCTTAATTTAATAAGATTTTATGCGTAGACTGTACAAAAATTTAATAAATAAAAGAATCATATTTATAAGAAAATTATGATAACTATTTTATATATTAAAAGTAAATCAAATATTAAACTAGCAAAATGTAAAAGTTTCATTATAGAATTCAATATATAATAAAAAATTTTAAAAATTTTAATATCTATTTTTAGAAATGAATTTGATTTAAAAATACTTTAGATATCAGTTTAAAGAGGCTCAGAGTTACGT
Source organism: Erythroxylum baracoense (assembly GCA_025629805.1). NCBI lineage: Eukaryota > Viridiplantae > Streptophyta > Magnoliopsida > Malpighiales > Erythroxylaceae > Erythroxylum > Erythroxylum baracoense. The sequence goes on from JAOTAY010000191.1 coordinate 35,906,002, forward strand.
ACAAAATCTTTATAAATTTCAATGTCTTATTAAATATATGTTTATTATATTTAATGACATAAATATTTAAATAAATATATTTATTTTATCTATGCATACAACAAAATTCTTGATTGATCATTGATAATTACAAATTTTTCTTCATCATAAATATGATATACTGTTTATGATATACTAAAGCTTAACTTATACATGATATAGAGAAAATAAATTTAGAATTTTGTAAATGTATCTTTAATATTTTTAATATAACATTTGAATAAGATAATAATTTTATCTTTGAAAAAATCGAAATTTATTTGGTTTGTGTTATTATTCCCTCACTCTTAATTGTTAATTATATTCAAGCCTTTTTTATATTTTAAAAATAATGTATCAAGTTACATGATTGTTGCTTTCAAGCCTTAAACCTTTGTTGACAAACTAAAGAATTGATTCTAAATATCAGACTTGAACTTTGCAAGATACATTCAGAGCTAAAGAACTCTTATAGAGTTCAGGTTTAAGAGCGTTTAATAATTTTTTACATTCACTTAGATATGAGACACATGCGCCTTCGTGATTTGACAAAGAGATAAAGTTACTTCATTATACTTGCGAGTTAAAAGAGCAAATATATAATAACATTCAAGATGAGATGGAATGTGGAACACAAATATAAAAATACAATTGGTAGGTGATGGTTTATTGGGTTCAATAGTTTTTATGAATCATTATTGTTTCCATAGGCTCAGATCATGAAATTGTTGTAACGAGCTTCATAAACTACACTTGATTCCTTATTAATAGGCATTTAGTCGCACATCACGAATTGCATTGGACCACGTAAGGTGTACCAATTTTCTAGATAAGAGACAAGATCACGGGCTATCCATTTGAAATGGAGTAGCTTAGCACAAGCTTAAAATGATGCCATCATATTAAAGCAATTTGTTGAAATACATAGCAAAGGTTGCATTAATCCTCTTAGACTAATTTCTACCTTACAACCCCATTAATCACTATTGTTTGATGAAATCAAAAGTATAGCACTTGAAAGGTCTTAAGCCTTGCGGTAATGACAATATGCAAATAGATAAACATAATTCTCTCAATAGCATCGGCATGTCAAAGCTCCATTATATTCAGAATTAAAAGCTGATATTGACCAATTGTATCTGAACTTGGAAAATATGCCACTCAAATGTATTGAAAGAAGTGAATGACGCATATTTCCATTGTTCTTCTATGGTTTCTAATAATATATTAGAATATGATATACCCTTACAAGATGAATATGTTAGCTAAAGATTTAACATTAATGATTTTAATGATAACTGTATAATATTTCAAAAATCAAATTAGATTTATTTTCTTGTATAATTAATGGTTTAATTCTCAAAAGGAAACAAAATCATAAAAAATACGTTTTCTTTCTTGTAGAAACCTTCTTTATGAACTTACTATATTAAAAATAATTTATCCGAAAGGATCCTACAAATTATGAAGGTCATATATATATTAGCCTGTGATAACAGAAAGATTTTTGGCAAAGATGACATCAAAATTATTCAGATTCAAATCGATCCAGTTGACTAAGGATGCAAGTGAAGCAATGACTAATTGAGGAAATGCCTATTTAAAGAAGAGCCAATGCAACTGTAAAAAAAGAATTGATCGATATAGAAGTTAGCGAAGCTATATTTTCGAAACTCATCAAAAGCATATATACTCTTGAAAGTGATATCTTTGTAAAAATTCTCTTGTGCGTTAGAAAATGAAATTTTGTTGAGAGAAATTAATGAAGCTTATATCGAGCAAATCTCATTTTTTTATTTAAGAGCTTGTAGAGGCTAGTGAAATACTACTAGTGTGGAAGGTTGAAGAACCTTGAAAAATATTAACTTTTGAGCTTGGAAAAGCTTGTCAAATTACTACTTGATTTCAAAATGAAACACTCAAGTTGGATACTTAGGGATTATACGTAGGCTTGGGTTGTAAGCCAAACCAGTATAAATCAACTGCGTCCTTCTTCTTTCTCTGTCTTTATCTTTTATATTTGTGCATTATTTTGTGTATGTGTTCATTTCTACAAGAGGCTCCTTCACTTTTATAATATGCCCTTTTGTTTTCAACTTGCTGGCGATTCCTTTCAGTTTAACAAGTGCCTTCCTTTTTATTGTTTTCAACAATATTTATACTTTAGCAGGCTTTTGTTATTTAATAACTACTATTGTTTGACATAAACTTATTGTTTTAATTTTTACAGACCCCTTTTTCTATATTAATAGAAAATAACTTGCGAATTTTTTTAAGTCACACATAATTCACCCCCTTTTTGCATGTGTTTGTTTTATGATTTGGTATCAGAGTGAAGTTTCACATTTTTGTGTTTTACAACACGTTATCGATTATGGAAAACAATATAAGAAGTTTTGAAGGACAATCCGTCTCAAAGCCTCCTTACTTCAATGGAAACAACTACTTATACTGGAAAGAGAGAATCACAATCTGTCTCGAATCTATAGATGTTAAAGTCTAGAAAGCCATCAAAGTTAGAGCTACACTTCTCAATTCAGATAACGTAAAAGTATGAACTGAAGCTAATAGAAGAAATGCACAGCTAATCGCTAAAGCAAAACATCGTTTGATTTGTGCATTATCTCCAAAAGAATATGAGAAAATATCCTGCTTTTCTACAACAGAGTAAATATGGCATAAACTACAAGTCACGTTTAAAGGAACAAATGAGGTAAAGAAGCACATAATAAGTCTTTTAGTGCATCAATACGAAACTATTAGCATGAAACAAGGAGAGACCATAAATTGTTAAGTCAAAAGACTTTACGATAATTGATTTTGATGACAATCAAATAATAATAATGTTAGAAACAAATGAACGCTTTTGACAAGTGTGTTAAGTGTGCAGACAAAGTACAGACACAGACGCAAAAGAAAACATAGACGCAAAGTCAGTACAGATGCAGAAAGTTAATATAGACGCAAAGAACACACAGACGCAAAGTCGAGATATAGATGCAAATACAATACAGACGCAAATGTGAAGTCAACACAGACGCAAATGCGAAGTCAACACAGACGCAGATGCGGAGTCAAAATGCAGATGCAGATGCAGATGCAAAACATAAATACAGACGCAGACATAAGACATAAACATAGACGCAGATGCAAAACATAAACGCAGACGCAGACGCAAAACATAGATGCAGACACAGACGCAAAGAAAACATAGACACAGACGCAG
>JAOTAY010000191.1:35909345-35931493 GCA_025629805.1 Erythroxylum baracoense
ACTCATATGATGCCATGTGGAGTTCGGTAGTGATTGCACGTAGCGCTTCCTTATCGTAGGATATGTATCGGAATGACCTACGGGCGTCCCGGTACGTACCCTAGGGTAATGGGGTGTTACAAAAAAGGGAAAAGCACATGTGACTGAAGAAACTATTGATAGAAATAAGTTGTTTCATGAAGAGATAATTTCGAAAGAAAAAAGGGAAAAGAAGAGAAAAATAGTTACACAAAAAGGAAAAAAATCAATACCACCAAAAATGTTTCAATTAGCGGAAGCTAAAATTCGCTATAAAATGCAGTACAAGAAAATAAAGGTGGTTACTGGGAGGATCTTGCCTCCCATAATGTTTGATGACATAGGTATACCTATATCTCCTTACTTTGTTGCCATTGGTTGGGAAAATTTTCTAAAATTAAATGAGACAATATGCGATGATCTAGTCAGAATATTCTACATACATATGAAAAAGGAAGAAATTAATGGAAAACTAGCCATTGTCTTATAGGTGCATGAATGTGAAATTTTAATTTCTGATGAGATCTTAGGAGATATACTGGAAGTAGCTCCTCTGGGGAGAACTAATTTTTCCTATTATAAGTGGGATGTTGATGATCTAGAGTTAGTCGAAGTTGTCAAATCCATCTACCTTCATGCTGAAAACACTCAAGACGGAAGACCCTGGAGCAGACAATTAGACTTAATACCATGATGCCTTGCATCGCTTTCAGCTACTTCAATTTTTCCTATGAATAGTTGAAGGGGTAGTCTCTTGGACACTTATATGGTGTATAATTTGATAAAAGGAAACAAAATGAATCTTTTAGCTATGATCTTGAGGTTCATAGTGGATAAGGGAAATCATAAGAATACCACAAGTTGCCTACCTTATGGAATATTGCTCACCAAGATTTTCAACCATTTTGGAGTTCCCTTTGCAAATTTGAATTGGTATGCACTAACTAAGTTTCACCCTTCCATTCCCTATAAATTTGGATACAGATTGCAAAACAATGTTTGGGTAGACAAAAGATCTGAAAGAATAGCAAAAAACTTAATCATGCTCCAGACTAACAAACTCCTGTCCCTCCTCAGGATGAAAATAATGCAAATCTTCAACAACAATTAAAGGATACTCAAGCCAATTAAGAACAAATGTGAAAACAAATAGATGGCATGCAGAATCAACTTCATGACATGCAGATTTTGTTCAGAAGATTCCTTGAATCTCTTCAATAACTCTGTTGCTATTTGCTTTCTGCTTGGATTATTTATACTAATGATTTTATTTGATGCATTATTTACTCTTTCCCTCTATTTCATTTTGTTTTATTTCACTTCCTCCCTATACTTTATTATTTTCGATAATGACAAAGGGGGAGAGTTTATGTGGATATATTTTTTTGCATATCTCTGCATATATAATGATATATTTCTCAATGCTGCCTTGATTATATATATGATTGATTTTGCTGTTGAACTTGTGAAAATCTGTGATTTGTAAACAGTAGGTTCTTTTTTTAAGAGACAGGCTCCTTCCAATTATGTCCGAACATATAAAAGTCACAGGTATCTTTCGAAATCATCTATTATCTCTTTAAAATTTGAAAAATATATCTATTATTATTTGTCATCATCAAAAAGGGGAGATTGTTAGCTCAAGTTTTATGATTAACGATTTTGATGATAACTGTATAATATTTCAAAATTCAAATTAAATTTATTTTCTTGTATAATTAACGATCTAATTCTCAAAAGGAAATAAAATCATAAGAAATATGCTTTCTTTTTTACAGGAACCTTGTTTATGAACTTACCTTATTAGAAATGGTTTGTCAAAAAGGATCCTATAAATTATAAAGGTCATTTATTAGCCCCATAATTATTGGATGATTTTTGGAAAATATGGCATCGAAATTATTCAGATTCAAATCGATTCAGTTGACTAAGGATGCAAGTGAAGCAATGGCTAATTGAGGAATGCCTATTTAAGGAAGAACCAAGGCAACTGTGAAAAAAGAACTGAACGATATAGAAGCTTGCAAAGCTATATTATCGAAACTCATCAAAAGCATATACATTCTTGAAAGTGACATCTTTGTAAAAATTCTCTTGTGTGCTAGAAAGTGAAATTCTGTTAAGAGAGATTACTGAAGCTCATATCGAGCAAACCTCATTTTTTTATTTGAGAGCTTGTAGAGGCTAGTGAAATACTACTAGTGTGGAAGGTTGAAGAACCTTGAAAAATATTAACTTGTGAGCTTGGAGAGGCTCGTCAAATTACTACTTGATTTTATAGTGAAACACTCAAGTTGGATACTTGAAGACTGGACGTAGGCTTGGGTTACCAAACCAATATAAATCGACTGCATCCTTCTTCTCTCTCTCTCCTTATCTTTTATATTTCCGCATTATATTGTGTGTGTGTGTGTTCATTTTAGCAAGATGCTATTTCATTTTTATTATAGACCCTTTCTGTTTTCAACTTGCTGACAATTCATTTCATTTTAATAGGCCCCTTCCTTTTTATTATTTTCAATGGTATTTATAATTTAGTTGGCTCCTGTCATTTAACAAGCTACTATCGTTTGACAGACACTTATTGTTTTAATTTTTGCAAGCCCTTATTTTTTTATACGAACTAAAGTAACTTGTGAATTTTTTTTAAGTCACAGACAATTCACCCCCCTCTTATGTGTGTTTGCTTTATCATAATATCTTACATTTAGCTTGACTCAATTTATTTAGTTCTATCACGTGCATGTTTAATGAATAAGATCAATTAAGATATGATGAATTCAAATGAATAAATAGATTTTTAGCTAAAAATACTAATCAAATTTCTTGTTTGAGATAGACCTCTATTTTATTAAAATTTAATATATTTTATAAAAAGGATATATTTCAAGTCAAGTATACATTATTACTTCACAAATTTACTTAAAAAAATTTTGTGCTTATTAACACTTTTTGCTCTTACTAACTTCATAGTTAGAGTGTCCTTATAAAAAACACCCAAACACTTTAACTATTTATTTGTACAAGTTTATAAACTTAAGAAGCAATCAAATGAACTTCCAATAAACTTACTATTGGGTGATTTTCTCTCTTATATGAATAAACCCATCTTGAAAATTATATTAGTAAGCCAATTTGGATGGATGCAGTGATTACATCAATAAAAAGAATAGGTTATGCTAAACTAGGTGTACTTATTAATTTACAGCAAGACTTTCTTAATCAAATTACCTTAATAAGGTTAATGAAAATGATTTTATGTTTGAAGATTAAGTCAATGTTTCTTATCAATAGAGATCATTTATAAGCCATTAAGAGAAGAGATGGAAGCCAACTATGAAGATCTTCTAGAGAGGGAAATTTTTTTTTAGTTTGTGGGATTAGAAACTCCTAATAAGAATGAAATATACATAATGAAAAAGAATGACCAAATAGTGCATATACTTCTAGTAGCTGATGAAGCAGTAGCTTTGAGATGGAAAAAGGATAAGGAAGAAATTAAAAAGGACCAAGGAAAGGGGAACAAAAACCAAGTAAGAATGATTCTCTAATATTAAGCTTAAAAAAACTAATGTTTCCTTTAGAGATGTTGAAGGATTGGAATATTCTTTATTGAAACAACTGAATTCAATAGCTTAACCTAACAAATCTACTGAGGATCATATGCCTTTTAATGTAGATAGTTATATGGAAACTCACAACTGGATCAATGTGTATCAAAACCTAAAAAGGAGGACTTCAAAGTGGATAACAAAAGGAGATCTAGCAAAAAGAATATAGCTAAAAGTTCTATGCCTCTTACTCAATCCTAACATCAATACTCTCATAGAATGTTAAGAGATTCAATAATTCCAAAAAGAAAAAAGAAATAGGTAATTCAAGATTACCTTTATGAAATGAAACACTTAATAATAGGTCTTTTAAAGGCTAAACTCAAGATTGATACGTGCAAGAAGTTGGTTTTTTTGGGAAAAGCACTATCAAATCATTACTATAATAAATTCAATTATAATGGGCACCTATTTATGACCCATGATCCATATAGAATAGAGGTCTCTCAACTCCTAAAGGTAGACCAAATTATCCATTTCTTAGTAAACTTGCTTTATGAGAAGATTAAGTTCTTTGTAACCTTTATATATGGCTCCAATTAAGCATTTCAAATATACTTGTTGTGGGAAAAGGTGAAGGTGATCCACTTGTGTATTGATTCATTATGGATAATTCTAGGAGACTTTAACAACACTTTGATACACTCTAAAGCTAAAGAGAATATAAGCTTGAGGAGCTTCAATAAATATTTTAGTATTTGTGCCAATTATATAGAAGTTAATGACTTAAAGTATAAAATTAAATCCTTTATCTAGAGTAATAGAAAAAGTGGGAGATGGCTCATATGAAAAAAAATTGGACAGAGTAATGATTAATGATACCTAGTTGGTTAATTTCCTAAAGAGCAAAGTCACCTTTAATAACCCTCTTTCCCGTATCACTTAGCGTTGTCATATCATAACTTGACCTCTAGTTATCAAAAAAGAGCTTCTTTTCGATTCAATAATTATTTAGTAAAAATTAAGGGCTAATAAGAGGTAATGGCTAAAGGTATGTTATTAGTGTTTCAAGGTTACTAATCTTATATCTATATGAAGAAGCTTCAAATGACGAAAAAGGAACTCAAAAAGTAAAATAAAAAAGGTATAGTAATACTTGAATTGATGTTATTGAAGCCAAAGCTCATCTTATACAAACTGAAAACGATCTTTACCTAGATCAAAGAGAAATAATTAAATAAATAAAGGGGAGAACCATTTTGATGAACTACATATGATATCTAAAAGGTGTATAATTCTCTACTAAGACAAAATCTAGAATCCAATAGCTCAAGGAAGGTGATAAAATTACTAAGTTCTTCCACAATACAATATTTTCAAAGAGACACGTCAATAAAATTTCCTCTTTTCTCAATAAAAATGGAGAAATAGCTTAAAATCAAAAGAAGATCAAGTAAGAGGATCATGAATACTTTGGAGACACACTTGGTCATTAAGCTAATGGTTGTTCATATGTGTAAATCTAAAAATCTTTTATTGTTGTTCAAGTTACAAGTAAGGACATACTATTTTTGTCAGACTCTTTATTGTTGCTGATGTGTGGAAAGTTTTATTTAAGCTCAATCTTAGAAAAACCCCTACCATGATGGGTTAAATGCCTTCTTCTTTCAAAAGCCCTAGTACCAAATTAAGGATGAGGTAACTAAGGCAATTATAGAACTCTTTAAGAAGGGAAAAATATTCTAGGAGATAAACAAAACTTTCATTAACCGCATTCCTAAAATTTTAAATCTAATCTCCCTTGAAAACTTCAAGTCAATCTCATATTGCGACACGTTGTACAAAATTATTACTAAGTTTATTGCTTCTAGACTTAAAAGGAAAATTTATAAGTTTATTGCTTCTAGACCTAAAGGAAAATTTAAAACCCCATATCAATTCTTCCCAAGGTGTATCCATTCAAGGTAGATAAATAGATGATAATATTTTATTGACACAATAATTGTTTGAAAATTTTAATAAAAAATATTCATTCAAGAGTTATACTATTAAGATTAATTTTTAGAAGGCATTTGATTCTATCAATTATAAATTCATTATGCACATTTTAGAGCCTTTTTGGTCTTCCAAAAGAATTTAGAACTTAAATTGATCAATGAATTTCCATTGTATCATATTGTATTTTAATAAATGAAGAGCCAACCAACCAAAATAAAGAGGGGTGATGACTAAGGCGAAGAGACCCGATTTCCCCTTATTTGTTCACATTATACATTAAGACCGTAAATGGATTGTTGATCATAAAACTAACTATAAGGTGAAATTCAAGCTTCAAAACAAATGTAAGAAGCTAATAATCTTTATCCTTTCATTCACTAATGAATTGTTTCTCTTTTTTGGGATGTTGACAAATCTATAAGCATTATGATGACATCTCGTTATACATTTATAGAGCTCTCTAAACTTTTAACCAATAGGGAGAAAAGTCACTTTTTCATTTGTTGGAGCTAACCATTTAGCTAAATGTCTACCTAATTTGACAAGTCCTAAGCTAAATGACCATCCATTCACTTACCTTGGTATTTCTATCAATACTAAGAGACCATCTTATAGTTACTTTCTCTTATTGATTGAGAGGCTTCAAAAAAGAATTGGCAACTGTTTTAATGAATGCCTTTCACTTGCTAAAAGAGTATAACTCATAAACTCAGTGCTTAAAACCCTATATAAATATTGACTTTTCATATCTTTCTTTCTAAGAGCCTGATTCAAACTATAAAGAAAATGATCAGAAGATTCTTACAGTTAGGAGAGTTGAATAATAATTCAGTTACCAAAGTTAAATGGATTAAAGTTTATAAGCCAAAGAAGGAAAGAGGACTAGGTATCTCTTTTAGAAGGATTATCAATAAAGTATGGATGGACAAAAGGGTTTGGAGGCTTCTAACCCACAAAAGACTTTACAGGTAAACTGGATTCACACACATTTTTTAAAAGGTAAAAACTTGTAGGAAGTCAAGCCTAAGTCTAACACTTTGTGAACTTTGGGGTAGATATTGAACAAAAGGGATTAATTATTAAGAGTTTAAATGTGAGATAGGTAATAGAAATACTACTTCTTTAAGATTTGAAAATTGGAATAACTTAAAGCCATTAAACTAGATTAATGGAACGTGATTCTTAAGGCATTTATTTTAGAGAACGCCAAAGTCAAGGAAGTTATCAAAGACAATAATTATAGTGAATTCTTCCCTCTATTAGCTAATCTCCTTGATTATAGCCGAAATTCATATATATGACTCATTTTTTTAGTTAAAACATTCTTCTATATAATTCACAAATCAATCATGCAAAGTGATATTCATACATCAAATTTAAAAAGTGAATTGGTTTAGAATGGTTTGGCTTAAGTAAGCTCTTTCTAAAGTCTCCTTTATAATATAGTGTGTGATCAAAGAAAGACTAACTATTATGCACATATTAAAGGGCATTAATATCCTACAATGATGCTGACTCTACATGGTTCTTCTTGAAAATTTGAACCATATATTTTCTTAGTGTGTTTTTTCATTTGAGATTTAGACTAAGGTCTAACAGCTTTACAATCAAGTAGGCTCTAGGTTTGATTAGTCTGAGATTATAATTTGGATCAGTAGAGATTAAATTATGTATCAGGGGGCAAAGTGATCATTTAACTATCTTTTGAAAGTGCAATTTATACCAGCTAGAGGAAAAGGAATTCAAAGAATTTTTTTAAGGTAAAGAAGGATCAAATATTCAGGACTCTTATGAGTTGGTTTGTTAGATAAGAGAGCAATTGTTGACAAATGAATACACCTATTCTACAACAAGAACATACTACATCTTGGGGGATTTAAGACACTTAGCTCTTAATAATTTGCTTAAACTTATATAGCAACTATCAAGCTATATAAAGATCTATTTTGGAGGCTTGCACACAAAAGCAAGAATATAAGAGTAGAAAAGCATATGTGAGCACATCATATTAGTATCTAGTTTAAGGAAGCCTTTTTTCAACTGGTTGTTAATCCCTTTGGTTACAATCCTTGTTATTGCTTTTGAGATATTAGGGGTAAGGACCTTACTTCCATTATTTCTCCATTTAATTAAATTTAGTTAAAAAACTAATAAACATTAAATATTATGCATCCATTATAAGAGAAAAGAGTTCTTATGTTGCTTGATAAATTCAAGATATATATATATAACTTATCAACTCATTAATGCTTCGCATAAGTATGAGTTTTAACAATGATATACATCAAATCAAAGAAACTTCATAATTAAATAAACTTAAATAAAAAACGTAAATGAGAATTTAAATGTAGGATTCTTCATTGTACAACCAAGTTTGGTTAATTTAACTTTTCTCTAATTTTAAAGAAAGTTTTATATTTGGTCATGGAGTTTAAGTTTTGATCCTTAAAAATCTTTTATAATTCAATCTTATCAATGCCACCTTATAAGTTAATTAATTCTTTTCATTATTTTCTTATATATCATTAAATAATGCACTTGTATGAAAACTCTCTCATATACAAATTTTAAAATAATAACTCATTAATTTGAGCAAAAATACTAATATTAATAAAAATGTAAATAATCATTTTAACAAATCTTTCACATATTACTTGTAACCTAGGTATAGAAATACAAAAATTTTTATTTTTATTATAAAATAAAGAATAAAAATTAAAATGAGAAGTTTTTTCTTACCAATTTTGTAGACATATTTTCATTAACACAATGTCAAAAATGAAAATTGGGTTCCAAACTCATCTGTATTGATAAAACAAAGAAAACAATATCAAAAGATACAGTTTTGTGGGAAAAAATTGCATAATTCGACTATGAGTAATGATGATGTGTGATTATACCTACAATATATAAAAGGTGATCAAGAAAATTTTCATGGGTAGGTGAGTAATCTGAAAATGATGATATAACATGAGTATTGTTTAGTTTCTTTACTAGAACATGGCAAACATAAAATTTTTTAATGTAGAGTTAACGTCTGTTAGTTCTTTTTTTTCTTCACTTGATGGCTCAATGATTTTGAATTTAGAAAAGAATTAATTTGCGTAAATATGTGTACTAATATATCAATATCTATTATAACCAATTAAATATATGCATAAATATTAAAAATAATCTTTGAATTTATATTTGATATCATTTTTTATTGCTGTAATAAATGAAAAATTGTAAGTTTTAAAATAATGAAATATTGTGAATTAACAAAATGTAATATAATATCACAACTATATGCAAATTTACTTATTTAGAATAATTATATATGTCTAAATAAAATATTTATGATGCTATATAACACCATTCTGTCACAATTTCTCATTTTATTAATGTTTGTATTAGCTTTAGTAAATAGATGCAAAATTACAGATGGAGATCTTAGAAAGAGCAGACAACATAGAAAGGAAAGAAATTAGCAGAGGACGCTACATCGATGTCAATATTTTTCTACTATCTGTTGTTTACCCAAGGTGGCCATATATTCTCTCACTCACGAAGATGCAAGGGAATCTTTCTTGCCCTCATGTTGCACCTAACGAATTCTATTAGCTCGTACAAGCCTTTCGAATCATATGCCAACTGTCTTCTCCCAGGACCACTTGTCGAATTTGAACCAAGTTTATTTTTAAGCATAACATTTCCCTCCCCATTAAAAATCACCTTAACCTCAAGGTGCAGATTTGGGTACTGATCACATAGGTTATGTAGAAACTCCCAAGAAGTTGCAGTGATGCCATCCCATTTAACTAGAACCTGGAGTACCCAGTGGTCCTGAACTCAAACTTGGTGAATGTCTAGAAATTTTATTGGCTGAATTTACAACCCTTTAGAGGTAGTAAGTAATGGTGGTGGAATATATTGAGTTGTCGGATCACCTTCACACTTCTTCAAGAGAGACACATGGAAAATAGAGTGAATCTTTGCTTCTGGAGGAAGAGTAGGCCTGTATGCAACCAATCCAATTGCTTCAACAATTTCAAATGGCTCAAAATAACGCATACTGAGTTTCTTGTTTCACTGGAGTTTTAGAGAAGCCTATCTATAAGGTTGCAACTTGACAAAAACATAGTCACCCACTTAGAATTAAAGCTCAGTGCAATTTTTGTCAGTAAAGTGTCGCATACGCTGCTGAGCTCATTGTAAATGAAGTTTAAGATTATTTAATACCTTATCTCTAAGCTACAATTGCTCCTGAACGTTAGGAGGAGCGTCTTTCTGACAAGAATATTAAACAATTGATGGTGGTTCTCTCCCATAAAGTATCTTGAAGGGAGTCATATCAACAACTGTCTAAAAAGAGATATTGTACCAGAATTCAACCCAAGGTAAATAAGTAACCCACAGCTTTGGATTGTCAACCACAAAGCATCGCAAGTACATTTCTAAGCATTTGTTAGTGCTTCAAATTACTCATTCGTTTGAGGATTGTATGCTAAACTTATTCTTAAGGTTGTATCCTATAATTTGAACAGATGTTTCCAAAAGGAACTTGTAAACACCTTATCTCTATCAGAGACAATAGAACTAGGGACTCCATGTAACTTAACTACAGTGTTTAAGAACACGTTAGCAACTTGGCTGGCAGTGAAAGTACTTCTAAGAGGAACAAAATGAGCAAACTTGGATAATCGATCAACAACAACAAAGATAACAGTGTACTCCTAAGATGGTGGAAGGCCCTTTGTGAAATCCATAGCTATATCTTCCCAAATTTGATTTGGAATGGGAAGAGGGTAGAGAAGTCCAGCTAGATGAGCTTGTGAAGTTTTAACTTTTTGACAAATGATACAATGCCGAATGTATTTCATGTTATTAGCTCACATCTTTTTCCAATAAAAATAAGTGGCAATTCGTTGACACCATGTCCCCCTATTGAGGAAGAATGACACTCCTGCTGTATTTTTTAAATTGTATATTTCACTTCTTTAGGAATAACCAAACGATTCCTCCAAAACAAAAGTCCATCTTTGACATGATATTGTGATAATTCTCCAGATTTGTGGTTTAGAGTATTGATTTGTTGCTGCAACTCAGTAGAAACAGCATTGGCCATTTTGATTTCATCCATTAAAGATGAGTGATGCATAGTGACAACTATATTGAAGGTACGAGAAAGTGCATCTGCTGCCTAATTTGTAGCTCCAAATTTGTATTCAATAGAGTATGAATATCCTAAAAGCTTGGGAAGGCATGCTTCTTGTTCTGGTGTTTGAATTATTTGGTCATTTGATTGTTTGAGATTGTCATGATTTCATGATCGATACGAATAATAAAATGATGACCAAATAAGTAATGATGAAGTTCTCTTACATACATAGATTGTTGTTGTATTCTTAAAGATAACTTCTTAGAGAAATAAGCTATTAGATGACCATGTTGTGATAAAACAACACCCATCCCCTTTCCATATGCATCCGTCTCTAGGATAAAGGGACTATCAAAAAATGGTAGAGCTAATAATGGAGCACTGACCAAGGCTTATTTACGGTTATCAAAAGAAACTTGGGCTTAAGAGGACCAATGAAACTGATCACGCTGAATTAAATATGCCAAAGGACCTACAATTGATGCATAATTTCTGATAAATTGCCTGCAATACCCTGTGAGACCCCAGAAAGCTTTTAGTTAAATGACTAAATTGGGTTTAGGCCAAGCTTGTATTTCTTGTACCTTTGAGGGATCCATCTCCACCCCTTGACCAGATACCACACGCCTTAAGTAATCAATCTTCTTCCTGTCAAATAAGCATTTAGAAAATTTGACGTATAACTTATGCTGCTGCAAACAAGTGAAAACTAAGTGTAAGTGATTAAGATGCAGAGGCCAATCCTAACTGTATACCAAAAATTCCATCAAAGAAAACCAACACAAATTTATGTAAATAGGGCCTAAAAATATTGTTCATCAGTGCTTAAAATGTAGCTAGGGCATTGGTTAACCTGAAAGACAAGCCATTCATAATGCCCATGATGTGTTCTCAATGCTGTTTTAGCTTGATCTTTAGTCTTCACCATGATCTGATGATAACCAGATTTGAGATCAAGCTTAGAAAAGAATTGAGAACCCTTGAGTTCATCAAGCAACTCATTCACGGTTGGAATTGGATAAGAATCTTTAATGGTGACATAATTTAATGCTTTGTAGTCTACATAAAACCACTATATGCCATCCTTCTTTCGAACTAATAAGTCTATAGCAGAAAAAGGGCTTGTACTTGGTTAAATTAACCCTTCTTGAAGCATCTCATTGACCAATTTCGGTCTTCTGAGAGTAAGGGTATCTGTAAGGTTTGACCTTCATTGCAGCCATTCCCTCCTTTAAGGGTATGGAATGATCTTGAGATCTAGAAGGAGGTAAACCATGAGGAGTGTTAAATATAGAAGCAAATTCATCCAGTAGAGTGGTTAATTCAGTAAGTACATCTTCTTGTAATTTGAAGTCTGTTTTAACTTCTGTTTCTAATGAAAATTTACTCAAAGTATATAACTCTTTAATGGAGACAGTAGTTGTAATTTGTTTCAATTGATGGTAAGTAGCAATGCTATGTTGATTGGTTTTATGTCCTTATAAAGTAACTACCCGAGTGCCATCATAAAACTGAATATATGTAGCCTGTAATCAGCTATATGATGACCCAGTATAGCTAACCACGAGGCTTTAATAACGCATCAGTACTTGAAATTGGAAGAACATAGACTAGAAATTGTACCAGATAGTCATTAATATAGACTGAAAGGGAACGAATGATACCTTCCACATGCATGTATTGACCATTTCCCACATTACCTTAGCACCCGGAGCAAGTCCAACTGGTAATTGCAAATACCTGGCTAAACATGGTTAAATGAAGTTATCAAAACTCATAACATCCAATAGTATTCTGAGCTGAGTACCACAAATCATCTCAATGTAACGAATAGTTACGCTTCTAGGGGATCCTTGAAAAGCTTGCAAAGTTAAATGATGAATAGATGTAGTTGCTTCAGTTATATTTGGTATCTCCACCTTTGGTAATGTCTTTATTTCTTGCTCATTTGGCGGCTCATTCGGATCTAAAATCATAACCATTAGTTGTTTGTTGGGACATCTATAATTTCTATGGAAATTTTCATCAGATGTGTAACATAGTCCCTTCTCTTGTCGCGTTAGCATCTCTGTTGGAGAAATATTCTTGACAGGGAATGTTGGTTTCATAGCTGGCGTAGTTAGTAATGGAGGTAATTTACCACTTAGGCTCCCAGCTAGCGCTGGAAGTGGTAACACTGCAGGAGGTTATAATATTATCTTGGGTTTAACTATAGCTCCACTCTTATTAGATTTACTGGAGCGTGCAGACTAACTTAATAAAACCTTCTCATCAAAACAACGAGCCAGAGCTACTACTCGAACCAAGGAACTGGGTTTTTGAGCCACTACTTCCACTCGTACATTTTCCTTCAGACCACTGATGAAACAATCTAGCAGGGTTGGTTCAGATATTCCCTCGATTCTATTGGCCAAAACTATAAACTAAGAATAATATTGAGCTACAGTACTAGATTGGACCAATTTAAATAATTGAGCTCACGAAGAGTCAAATCTGGATGGACCAAAATGCTCCTCAATGGCACTAGCTAAGGTTATCCAAGTTGGAACTAGATGTGCCTTTTGAAGCATCTGAAACCAGGGAATAACCGATCCATCAAAGTGTATAGAAGCAATAATGAGCCGATGAGGATATGGTGTCTCACAATAAGTCAAAAATTACTCAGCTCTGAATAGCTAAGTCAGAGATTCGATCCCATCACGCTTGGGAAAATCCAGCTTAATCTGTCTCATCTGAAAAGGTACAGCGTTATTCTATGTTGTCATCAAAATTTCAGTTATTCACGATGAAGTTCCATTCACCGCCTGTTCTGTCGACACTGTTCTTGTAGAATGATCAACATTTCTACCCAGAAGCTCCATGTTCCATGGATTTAAAGATGGATTCAATCTTGCTCAATTTTTGCTGAGTTACTGCGTCTCTTTGATTGAGGTCAGCTATATCATCCGTAACTTTCTTAAGTTCAGTTGCCATATCCCACCTTCGTGTATGATCAACTACTACCATAGATTCTCTCAATGAAACCACCAATGTTATGACGATGCCTAAAATGCACTAAAATACCAACAACCATAGAGATACTGAAGTTGATATTATTAATGGCTAGGTAATACTGGTCGAATATTTGAGGAATTCACTCAGTAACACGTCATGTTTCACAAAGAAAGAAGGAAAAGAACAAAATTACAGATGGAGACCTTAGAAAGAGCAGATAACACAAAAGGAAAGAAATTAACAGAGGAGGTTACATCCATGTCAATATATTTCTATTCTCTGATGTTTACCCAAGGTGACCATATATTCTCTCAGTCACGAAGACATAAACAAATCTTTCTTGCTCTCATGTTGTGCCTAACGGATTCTGTTAACTCGTACAAGCCTTTTAGATCATATGCCAACTGTCTTCTCCCAGGACCACTTGCCGCATTTAAACCTTTTTTTTTTAAGCATAACAACCTCCTACTTGAAGATCACCACTTAAATAGTAAACTTACCGATATTACCTTGGCTACTTCTCCCAAATATAGTATCACATGGCTCAGAGCTCTTAATTTTGATAGTGAACCAAAACGTCTATGACTTAGTTAACTTACTTGCCTTCCCAATGTATTGTTTGATAATCGAGAAGGATGCTTGTATGTTTTCTTTATTTGTGCTTTGGTTTGATAGTTAAAAAACCAACCATAATTGAATCACAAACGTCACAGAAAAAGAAATTTTTTACGACTTTCGATCGGATCACACAAATTGAATAACTTAAAAAATGTAGATCATAAAATAAAGCAATCACACTTAATTCGAATTTTCTACTTAAACCTCTTTAAGATGTTAATTACAATCTATTTCTACGTCCAGTCTTTAATAGTATTCACAAAGTAGTAAAAAGAAACTCAATGCTTGAGAGGATTCAAGAAAAAGTGCTAGTTCCTTTATACTTATTTCTATATATAGAAAAAAGCATTAGAGTTTTATTTTTATTAAAGTCAAATATTCAGTTATAATTAAAGACAAACTCTAATTATAGTTTAATTTTAATAAAATCAAATATCCCAGATTTAATCCCTAAAGTTTCTCAAATTTTACAATTAAGTCTAATTTAATTTAAATTATTTTTTCTCATTTAAACAGCTCTTTATGTGTGACTCATTAGATTCCTACTATGTTAACAATGATTATAAATTATAATTATAATTTAAAATTAGAATCATATAAATTAAAAATTCTTTTAATTTATCTTAATTCTCCAATTAAACAATTTATAATCATAGATCAAGATTGACATATAAAAACATGTCATAACCACCCAAATATTAGGAATGTGAAAGTGGTTTGACTCAACCTATTAATGTATGGTTATGATGTATACTTTACTTCTTTCATTATCTAATGTTAATTATATCTAAGTACCACCAATTGAGATATCCTAAATAAGATAGGTTATAAGGAGCATAAAAATACAACAATTTCTACATAAGATACCTTAGTAATATCAATTCTAATGATTAATTATATAACCATCATAACAAGAAAATTCAAAGACATATAAGTAATATTCCATTTAGGATCCTTATAATCGGGTCAGTTAAGTGAATTTATTCTTTAATAAGCATTCACACATTTGTTTAAGTATCTCCATAATTTAATTTATAAAATCAACTACTTTTTTCATAAGAAAGAAATATAAGATGTGCCAGTTTTACGTTTCATAAAATCTCCTGTCTTGATAAAGCTACAATTAGAAACAATTTAGAAATAATATATAAATGTTAGTTGAATCTCACAATTATGATCTCATTATAATTTCAATTATACAATAATTATTTCAAGAATTTTACCTTTAGTATTAAAACATCAAATGTAATTAATATAATACATAAAGATAAAGAATGTCTTTATTAATTAAAAATAATAATATCATACATAAAATTGCAACTAACTAATTGGATGTAAAGATATAAACTAACAATATCTTACTTGCACTAAAGTCAATAGTCTACATATTTGATACCATATCCATGCATATGTCGATCATGTTTATTTTAAGACAATGGCTTAATGAGAGGATCTATAAGATTCTCTTTAGTATGAACCTGCTCTAATGTTATGTCTTTCCACTACACTATCTTCTTGATCAAGTAAAGCTTTCTGAGTACATATTTGGATCGTTGATAAGACCTTGGTTCCTTTACCTATGAAATGACACCATATTTGTCACAATACAATACTATAGGCTCAATAATGCTAAGAACCACTCCAAGTTTAGTGATGGACTTCTTAATTTAAATTGCTTCGTTTACCGCATTTTATAATGAATATATACCTTATCTATGAGATACTATCATCTAAATTTGACTGAAACCTAGAATTTAAATGCCCCTGGACTCTCAATTCAGCTCCTTCATAGACTAAGAAAGCATATTTAATCCTTTTTAAGTACATGAAGATGTTTTTTCACAGCCTTTTAGTAACCATCACTAGGATTGGTTGGAAACCTACTCGTTATGCTCAAAACATAAGAGACATCTACTCATCTAGTATATAGCATCGCATACGTAATTGATCCTATTACCAAAGTATATAGAACATAAAATATTTTTATCTATCCCCCTTTGTGTTTTAGGACACATACTTTGTGAGAGAGAAATCTATGTGATAGGTAAGAATCTCCTCTTGGAATTCTCTATGTTAAATCTCTTTAGCACTTTGTCTATATACGTGGATTAGGATAAGCCAAACAAAATTTTTGATCTATCTTTATAGATCTTTATTCCCATAATATAGGTTGCTTCTCTTATATCCTTTCATGAAAAAGTTCTTAGACAACCAAATATTTATAGATTAGAGCATTGGTATGTCATTTCCAATCAACAACATGTTATCTATATATAGCACTAGGAAAACATCAGTACTCCCACAAACCTTCTTATAAACATATGGTTCATCCATATTTTTGATTAAATCAAACTCTTTACTTGTCTTATCAAAACGGATGTTCCAACTCTGTGATACTTATTTAAGTCTATAAATAGACTTTTGTAACTTGCATATTTGTTTAGGAAATCTCTTGGTTTCAAAACCCTCAGCTTGTGTCATATACATATCCTATAGCAAATTCCCATTGAGAAATGTTATTTTGACATCCATTTTCTAGATTTCATAATCATGATATGCTATTATAGCTAATAATATCCTTGTAGATTTAAGTATAACTACCAGTAAAAAGGTTTCGTCAAAATCAACTCCTTATTTTTGTTTATAACCATTTAACCATTAATCTTGATTTGTACATATGTACAGTAACGTCTATGTTATTTTTTCTCTTAAAAACTCACTTGCATCCTATAGGTACAGTACAATCAAGAGGATCCACCAAAGTCCATAATTGGTTAGTGTACATGGATTCTATTTTGAATCTTACGGCTTTATGCCATTTTAAAGAATCAATGTTAGGCATATTATCCCTTTAAAAGTAGTAGACCTATCATTTATGAGCTATGTATTGTTCTTCCCCTTTTCAATATGTAAATCTAATCTAGGGGGACAATGTATCTTAATAATATATCACAGACTATGTCTCTTGACCCCTCAATTGTACATTGTATGTATTAATTTGAGATTTATATCCCATCTGGATATGAATTTGTGGTTCTTAAAATTCTCTATATGCTACCTCACTCTCATTAATTTCTTGAGACTAAATTCTATTTCTAGGAATGTCATATGTTTTAAGACAAAAATTTTTTACTCAAGAGGATAGTAAAATTGATATATGATTCTATCTTTTGCATACCCTAAAATTTTGCATTTTAATATGAACCTTATCAGATGTTACACGATTCACATAAGCGTCACATCCCCAAATCTTTTAATACATCAACTTTTGGTCTACTATTAATCCATATATAATCTTTTGTCTTATCAACTGATTTGGATGGAACTCTTTTTAGAAGGTAAGCATTAGTTTTAAAGGCATATCCCTAAAAGGAGATAAGAAGGACTGCATAGCTCATCATGGAACGTGCCTTAACTAATAGGGTATGATTTTCCTCTTGTACACTCCATTATGTTGTGGATTTCTAAGAGGAGTCCATCATTATAAAATCCTATTCTCTTTTAAGTAACTAAGAAACTCATAGTCTATTTATTCACCACCTTGATCATATCTAAGTATTTTAGTACTTTTACTAGTTTATTTCTCAACCTTAAGTCCAACTTCTTTAAACTTTTCAAATGATTCGAACTTTTGTTTCATTAAGTACACATAACCATATCTGGAACGTTCATTTATGAATGTAATAAAATATAAGTATCCACCTCTATTGCGAGTAGACATAGGGTCACAAACATATAAATGTATAAGCTCTAGTAACTCATTGGCACACTGTCGCTTCCCATAAAAGGGCAATTTGGTCATCCTTTTCAAGAAATAAGATTCACAAGTTTTATATGATTCATAATCAAAAGGAACCAAATATTCATAAACAAAACTTTGGTTTTATTCTGAAATAATAGAATGCAACTATCAAGTTCATAACATACACATAATATTAATTAAGGACTTAAAATTTTCAAATTTAGGTGTCATAAAAAAATACAATCTCATTATATTAATAATTTCTAACATAATCAAATTATGAAAGATATCCTTTAAAACCTTTACTTGATTATAGTTATTGATTTGGTAACTAATTTAATTTAATAATTCAACTATTTGAAAAACTAAACTAAATTCTAAAGTATTTTAAATAAAATAATCCTTTGAAAACAATTTTCAAACATTTAGGAAAACACTTTCTCAAATTTATTAAGAATTTAAGTTAATTTAAGCTCAATTTAAATAAAAGGAAAGGCTTAAAACATAAAATAATTAAAAGTAAAAATGAATTAGGGTTGTCGGGTGCAATGCGTTACCAAGTCAACTCTGGTGTTAACTAGTGCGTGCATTGCATGAGACAACAATGTCTATCCTCCAAATGTTGGACCTATATGGGGCGCATGTCTTACATGCACCCTAACATTTTTCCAAAATAGGGTTTGTCGGGTCCTTGCTCTCCTCTCGCTTCTTGCTACTGCCTCCATTGGTTTCTCCTCTGAGTGTCATGGCCTGGCCTTACGATCAATTCAAAATTGGTTTTCATAAATCTCATAAGGGGGCAAAATGTGTTTGTTTTGAAGAAGCAAAACCCAAGGCTACAGCCTTTGAGTTTTTATAAAGATGGCGTTTTTCAAGAAACAGAAAAAACAAAGGGGAGTTTTAATTTTTAAAGGAGTAAAACAAACAATGATTCATTAAATCAAGGTTTCAAGCCTTCATTTTATCAAATCAATAACAATCAAGAAATTGATTCAAGTTAAATAGTTAAAGGAGGTTTCGATACTACTGTTAGGAAACCAACTGTGATCGAATCATGAATATAGTATGAAAATAAAATTTTAACAATTTAGATTGGATCACAATGATTGAATAACTTGAAAAATAGGAATCATAAAATAAAGCAATTGTACTTGATTCAAACTTCCTACTGAATCCTTTTTGTGTTGTTAACCACTAGTTGTTCATGTATTTAGTCTCTAACGGTATCCACAAAGCAGTAAAAAGAAACTCGACGCTTGGGAGGAATTAAGCAAGGGTTCTGATTCCCTTACACTTATTTTTTACACATAAAAAAGCATTCGAGTTTTATTTTTATTAAAATTAAATATTCTAATTATAATTAAAATCAAATTATAATTATAATTTTAATAAAATCAAATTTCTCATATTTAATCCTTGAAGTTTCTTAAACTTCACAAATAACTCTAGCTTAGTTTAAATTGAATATTCTTTTAAACTACTTTTTATATGTGACTCGTCAAGTTCTTAATATGCTGAAAATGATTATAAATTATAATTAAATAAATTAAAACTTCTTTTATTTTATATTTAATTCTCTAATTAAATAATTTATAATCATAGATCAAGATTAACATCTAGTAATATGTCATGCCCATTCAATTATTAGGAATGTCAAAATGAATTGACTCAACCTATTAATACATGGTTATGATGTATAATTTAATTCATTTATCATCTAGTACACCAATTGGACATAAAGTATAGATGTAGTATCTATTCTTTTTAACGTCGATCATGTTCATTCTTACTAATCAATAATTGATTTATAATTGATATTTGAAAACACCTTTTAAAATCTCAATTCACTTTATGCTAGAGAAGTCCTTCATTTACTACCAATCAAGAACAATAGAACATTCTATCTAATTACTTTAGAGTGATGAATCATTTATTGACTTATTCAACTATCTTTATATGGTTCATATTGTATTTAAGTACTACCAATTGAGTTACCTAAATAAGAAAGGTCATATGTAACATCAAAATATAATAATTTTTACATAAGATACCTTGGTAATTTCTAGTTTAATGATCAATTATAGAATCATAATGATGAAGAAATCTACAGACACGCAAGTTATATTTCATTTAGAATCTTCATAATCGGGTTAGTTTAGTGAACTTATTCTCTAATAAGCACCCACATGCTTGTTTAGGTATCGTCATACTTTAGTTTATGAGATCAATTACTTTCTTCGTAAGAAAGAAACATATCGTGTGCTAGTTTTAGCATTTTATTAATATACTATCTTAATGAAACTATAACTAGGAATGATTTAAAAATAATACATAAATGCAAGTTGAATATCATAATTATAATTTTAAGTATACAATAATTATTTTAGGAATTTTATCTTTATTATTAAAACATCAAATGTAATTGACTTAATACATAAATATAAATAATACCTTTATTAATTAAAATAATAATATCATTAATAAAATTATAATTAACCGGTTGACTGAAAGAACATAAACTAACATTGATTAGATATAAGGATATCCCAAATGTATTGTTTAAAAATAATGTTCTACAGTAAGATCATGGCATTTTCATGAGCTGCCACTTGTTGATACAAATCCTGAATTACGCCAAGCCAACACGCAAGAATTCTGGATGTCAACGCCAGCCTCCAAGACTCATCCGATTAGTCCAAAAGTAGTTCAGGCCGAAACCCACCGATGAGATGCTGGTATGTTGCATACAATGGGCGTTACTAAATATCATCTAATGTGCGATTTTCAGTAGTTACCATCTTCCATTAGTTTTATGTTACGTTGCGTGGGTATTAATTTGTAATGATCAGTGTGTACTGGGAAGTACGTACAAAACCAGATAACTGTCATTTCTAATTGGGAAGTAATTTGAGTTATAAGATAGACATAACAACTCCTGGGCATAATACTTAACGCTTACCAAATCAATTTTGTGTATATCATCAATTCGTTAGAAACTGTAACATATGCACATGTAATCAATTGTTTTACGACCTAGCTGGCTTTCTTTGACATTGAAGGGCTAAGATTCTGTGGATTAATAACGCGGTGAAAGTTGAGGGCTAGTCCGCTAGAAATTTGTGTGAAAAGAAAGTGGTCTGAAGGATGGATAAAGAAGAGTAAAGAGAAGGTGGGTTTGAGTTAGTACATAGTTTCACTTCAATTTGATTATGGTTTTGGGATGTTGAAAGTCAACCAATTTAATCTTTTACTTTTGCTTGCATGGAACGTGGTCTCTCTTTGTGTTTGACCGTATATAATCTGATTCTTGATCATTATTAGATTCATCAATACTGAATGTTGAGCATATAAACCCTGCTATCTATCCTATAAGGAATATTTTGTGAATCTTATATGCATGTTCTTATTTATATTTTTGATAGATTTTAATCATGTTTTATTTAAAATAATTCGTATTGATGGGTTAATAAACTTATTTTATTTTTTAAATTTAATTAAGACCATTATGTGTGACATCAAGTTTAAGTCAAATTTTTTAAGTAGTTTCACATATGAATACCTTGACTAATTCATTTCTACAAAATAATTTGTGAATGATTTTTCTATATAAGTAAATAAATCTCTTGCTTTGAGGTTCATATTCTTTCCTTTAGATTTTTTTTTAATCTACAGCTTTCATAGGAACAAATGGACTATTTGAAACTATTTCTCAACGATCTATACTTTCAACCATTAAGAGAAATTCCATCTTAATTTTTTAAATAAGCATAGTCATTACTAGTAGAAAAATGGGTTATGTTAATATTTTGTCCTTCTTGATTGTGTGAGGATGATGATGAACCTAAGTAAGCCATTGCGATCTTTACTTTAGAACTTTGTTTGAAATACTAACTTAAAAGACTTACTCTAATACAATTTAATAGTTCTTAATGTCATTCAAGAGGGAGGTGAATTGAATATTGATAAATTTAAATTATTATTTCTCAGCTAATGAATTGTAATTGAACAATAACTTAATATAAATCAATAGCACAATCAAAGAATAACTTAAAGAGTATAAGGAAGAAGAAAGGCAAACCAATTTATA
>JAOTAY010000191.1:35944690-35956805 GCA_025629805.1 Erythroxylum baracoense
AGACATCGAACTTATACTAAAGTCACACCTACTTCTTTCCATGAGTATCTCACTTAGGCCCATTTTCGTAAGACTCAGCCTTTTCGCATGATCACTGATCAACATAACCTTGTTCTCGAACGTCTCACAATCTCTAAGGGCTTAACACTCACACTCAAGTAAGAATACTATGAAAGTATTAAATAATTATGTGCAACAATAGACTCACAAGAGCTACGGTAAAAACTAACTTTTATTATTTCCACAAAAGTATAAAAAAATGCTTTCTCTTTATGTATTCCCTTCCTCTCTATTTTGGGGGAAGGCTCAAATAAGTTATTTATAGCACCTCTAAATTTATAATTTAAAATCTTAATTGAACTCAACTAATTAGATCACCTTTATCCTTATCAGATGATACCACAGTAACAAATTGAATGACATCCTTATCCAAATAAGACTATTTTATATGATTTATCTATATCACAACTAATAAGATAAGATATTACATTTAGTTAGAAAAGACACATCTATATCCATGAAGAACTCCACTATCTTCAGATGACACTTCCATACGGTCTTTATCTGTTAAAGCTAATGTATATCTACTATGATCTCATCTTCCATATCATCTAAGATTTCCTTTTGATCTATATTCAATGATGATGAGTTATCTAAGCCCAAAGCATTTCCTTTTGATCTATATTCAAGTTTATTAGTCATGGTCCATCTACTTGAGCACACATTAAGTTCTTAGAGCTCTCATATGCCTCCCTCATGTGTGTGATCTGGCTAACCTTTAACTTAAGATCTATCTTAAGCTATCTTTTAATCTTACATCTGAATCTTTGCATCTTGTTGATCTCCGCCAATGTGCACCTTTGCATGCGAACTTATCGACAATGTTTGTTTCCGTGCTAACTCACAAGTCATTTCCTTGTTATGTTATCTTGAGTGTCAAATAATGGTCAAAGCTTGTAAATAATTGCGCGATTCTACTATTAAAACTTAGGCTAATAGCAAACATCATGATTCACGAAACATAAATTGTATATATAAACAATTCTATTTTATTAGTGTAAAATACGACTGTCAATTATTCATATCACTTCGGCCAAGTTACCTTGGAAGGCATCGAGTAAATTTTTATCATGTTTTTTCTTTTGGCACACATGACTTCCTTTTTATTTTTTATTATTAGTGGCCGGCATATAAATTATTTTCTATTGTTTCGTGGCCAGCACATGGATTGTCTTTTATGCTTTATTTCTAAATATTATGCACAAAAGTCTACGGGTAGATGGAGCATATCTTAGGAACAGTAGTTTAAGCCAACGTGAACCACCTTGCACGTGCATAAGATATAGAAGTGACTAAAATTGGTTAGCTATTATTTCGGTGCCATATATTTCCTATTAACTATGTTTTATATTAATAAATAATTTATATTGATAATAATGGTCATGTAAATATATCTACAAAGTATTTATGAACTCCTATACTCTTTTTAAATAATAAAATATAAATCAAATTGAACAATCTAACATTAACAAACAAGTTATAAAATTTTAAAAACTTTATTTAAATAAAATAAAATTTTTTTAAAATGGAGTATTTGCTGATAAATGAAAAATTAAAACGAATTTATTTAATTCTACGAAATTTGAATTTAAGTAAGTGTTTTTATTGAGCTAAAATTGTCGAACTTATTGTACAAAATACTGAAAATAGTTTGTTTTCCATTCAGTTATGCTTGTCCGATGAAGTGTTACGAGAGTAACTCCATGAAAAGAAAACAATGTCTTGATGGTTAAATTCCGAGTCATTGTATTTAATCCTGCTTATTTCCTCACTAGTAAGTTGATCATAAAATAACATTGATCATGTTACGAATGGTGGAAGGTACTTCTATTAAATCTAATTTTCTGAAACATGAAGATTAGATAAGGATGACAAAGCCATTGCTGTCATCATACAATCAAATTAGAATAATTTAATTTATGATATAGAGGCTATCTGCACTCAAAAAGATGTTAAATCATCTTTTTTTTTAAAGGGAGGTTATCAACAACAAAGTGTTGATGGAAAAAGTCAGAGATCGCATTTATTGAAGATCCTCACTAGTAAGTTGACTATAAAATAACATTGCTCATGTTACAAATGGTGTAAGCTACTTCTATTAAATTTAATTTTCTAGTTTAAGAAACGCGAAGATTAGATGACGATGATAAAGCCATTACTGTCATCATACAATCATCTTAGAATAACCTTGATTAATGATATAGAGATTTCCACTCTAAAAGATGCTAAATCATCTTTATTTTTAAGAGAGGTTATTAACAAAAATTTTATAGTAATATTATTTAATGTAAACATCAAAGCGTAATTGTTATTGGTAAATTTACCGAAAGAAATTCAAACATACCTCCAAAATACCACTACGGTCAAATTTCAAAATTAAGATTTTGACTTATCACTATTATAATAAAAAGGGAACGTAAGGCTGATTATTACAATCTGCAAGGGTGATGATTATAAACCTCCTGAAGCCGTTGGATTATATAAAGAGTTTGCCGAAAATATTCTTATAATGACTGGTGCAAAGTTTGTATTTCATCATAAATGGATTTTGGATACTATTTGTACTTTATAAGTTTTGAATGGAAATTCTATTACATGAATATTTTCAATAACTACATTTTCTTTTATAAATTATGATGGTACCAAGTTATGATAAATGAGATAATGACATATGAGCAAGAAATATATTACCTTATTAAGAGAGGATTATAAGCGAGTAGAGTACATCAAAATTAAACTTGTGTGAAAATTGCTCCTTTAGAAAGAACAAAAGACTGTCTTTATTTCAATTATTCATAGAATTAAAAGTATTGGTCACTACAATTTATATCTTTGGGAATATGCTAAAGTTGCTTTGAAAGATGAAGTTTAGTACATATTTTCATTTATGACTATTTTTGAAAGGTGAATTTATTTTTTGAAATGTAAAAGCAATATCTTTACTAATGAAAGGATCTAGTTGAAAAATCAAACTAGAAAAATAAATATCTCAAAACTTTTAACAATTTGAAATTACAGGTAGGAGAATTTGATGATTTATATGGAAGTTATTAAACAGTTTTACACCATATAGTTATAAGAACTCTCAAATCGGATGGTATTGCTGAGCACATGGAAAATGTGCTTATTGGTAGTGGATCACATCCTATGAAATAAAATATGAATCAATCGATAAAACCTCTGCATGTAGTTTTCTCCTAATACATTTTCATGTAATGCGGTGAAATATTTAATTTAAAATTTACTTAAACCTTTTAGGATGTTTAGTTGCTTAAGGAACATAATTCAAGTAAAAGGATCAATAGTTGCCTATGGAAAATTGATTTTTACAAGGCTTTTGATACAGTGAGTTGGAAGTTCTTACATGAAAGCACTTGATTTCCTAGTGCAATTCATAGCAAGGATCATGTTGTGTACCAAAACTTCATCTCTTAGCATCGTTGTTAATGGTGTTCCTACTAACAAGTGTCAATAGAAGATTTTTGTTTCATCACAAGTTAGTGATTATTGATATGAAATTGCTTAAGATACTCACTTTGACTTAATGTGATTTTAGGCACAATTCGGAAGTAAAGAAGTTAAAGTGAATTGAAAGTACAATGTATGGGTCATTTTTCGAAGATTATTTTTGACTTGTTTTCTTGGAGTAAGAAGAAGAAAATTAAAAGAGAAGAAGACAAGAAAAATGAAAGCATAAAATGCAAAGAACGTGACAGAAGCCTGAAATGTGCATGTGGTGGACTAAAACGCATGCACAATATGAAAAAAATGCAGCAGTCCATTAGCTAAACAACAACGTGAATTAAATGGTGAGAAGAGTAGCCAAAACGCAGCACAACAAGGAAGAAAAAATGCTAGCAGAGTGGGAAAAGAAAGCACAAATGTATGCATTTAACGTAAATATAGCTTAGCTTTTGGTCAAAATTAACCACGCGTTGTAACGCTAGTCAAAATAAAATAACTAGACTACTACTATAGCAGTGGTGAGTCTAGGTCGATCCCATAGAGAGTGTGTGCAAAGTTTATGAAATGAAATTAATCAGTGTTTAGGTTTAAGGGGTTTTGGATTTTTCAAACAAGAAAATAAAATGAAACTAACTATTAAAAACAAATTAAAGAAAGCATGCGAAAAATGATAAAAGTGGGGAATTCGGTAGAGATCCAGCTCTTTGGTTCAATCTCAACCTATACTATAGTTAAGCATATTTCATTGATTTGTTGTTCTAAAATCTCTCCTAGTAACTATTAATCATGGGTTAATAATTAACCTGACTTTTGCCTTAAGTTTTGTTTAATCAAGATACGATCGTTAATTAAACCTAAACACTGAATAACCTAGGATATGATCTCTAAATTTAATTAGGCAGTGGCATTACGAATTAGGAAAACTAATTAATCAAGGCAACAACCACATACGATGCATCATTTAACCTAGGTTATGTTATCCCTAATGATTACGAATCATTAGTCGCTACATATGAATTTCAACATAATAATTATAGATTACATCGAAATTCTAGCAATGGATTCGCAAATAAACGATTAAATGATCGCACTAAAATTATCTTTTCACAATACCCAATTCAATAAACATAAGATAACATAATCAGTTCCTAATAAAAGAAAGAAGCAACAAAAACAAAGAAATACACTTATCCCAGGTCGTCGGCATTGATGTCACCTTCGAACCAGTATCGAGAACTTAGCCTTTCATGAGTCTCTCCAAACAAAATGCTTTAACCCTTCTAAAAATGTCCCCAACTGAAGACCCTTATAGTGCCTCCACTCCTCTCTTCTGTTGCAAGCCTCTATTCTCCCTTGCAAGCTCTATTTCACGATACTACCTCCTCTCCTACTATTCTATTAATGTGACAATTTACTATGTTTGGCCACCGTCACTATTCATGTTTTACTTAAAAACCTAGGCATGCCTTTCATCTACTAAATCTACATTTCATGCCTTGCATGAAATGTAACGCATGCATTAAGTGCATACGCTTACGTTTAACGCAACGTGTGCTTAAATGCATAAGTTTGCGTTTTCTTTTCCCACTCTGCTAGTGCATTTTTTTCTTTGTTATGCTGCTTTTTGGCTGCTCTTCTCACCACTTAATTCATGTTGCTATTTAGCTAATGGACTGATGCATTTTCTTCATATTGTGCATGCGTTTTGGTCCACCATATGCACGTTTCATGCTTCCACCTACTATAACTTAGCTTTATAGACGTTGCTTTATGCATTATCCATTAATTAACTTATTGCATGGCCATTAAATTAACATAAATTGCATGTAAAATTCCATGCATAATCATGCAACTCATGTTCTTTGCATTTTGCGCTTTCATTTCTTCTTATCTTTTAATTTTCTTTTTCTTGCTCCAAGAAAACAAGTCAAAATTAATTTTCAAAAAATGACCTAAATATTATACCTTCGATTCACTTTAACTTCTTTGCTTCCGAATTGTGCTTATAATCACATTAAGTCAAAGTGAGTATATTGGACAATTTCATATCAATAATCACTAAGTGATATAGAATAAAATTATAATCAATTAAGCACCTATCAATGATGATGAAATTTCTGCATCGATTTTTCTGCACTAGGTAGAATTTTCCAACCTTCCTCCCAGCAGAGCTCATTTTTTCCAACACAAACCAATCGCCATGTCGACATTCCTCGATGAATTGATGTTAATAGTTTAAATCTAAAAATTCGATTTATCATAAAGTTACTATGTTTAATAAATTTCATTTGGTAATCAAATCCTAAAAATTCTAGGCATGAAATGAATTGATGTAAAAGACACTTTCTACATTCCATGTAAATGTGATCTGTTATGCTAATTCGTCAATGATAAATCAAAGTACTACATTTCAGTAGTGGTAAAGATTTGGTTTAAAAAGAATCATATGGTAAATGTTTTACATAAACATCTGTTGTAAATTGTGCCTTGAATCTCTAACAAACCTTGAATTAAACAATTAGCAGTGGGTTTCCTCAAACAACAACCAGAGGTTGGGAAAAAATGTTTACCCATCATCAACCAATACAGAAACACAATTCATCATTTTCCAAACACAAATAGAAAGGGAAACCCATACACCATTTACAGAACATAAAGCCCACATTAACTTTGGGACGTAGCAAAAAAATATAGCACAATAAGGAGTGTTCTAAAAGAAGAACAATACGTACCAACACAGCACACGATGTTTGGATGACAGTGAGGACCACAAGACAAGAGACAACCACAAAAGAGGAGATGACGCTTCTTCGACCGATTATAAAGAGGAAATATAACTGTTAACACGAAAATGAAGTCAACTTCATTTTTGTGTTAATAACCTAGTAGAAAATGACGTTGTTTGTTGTTAAGGTAAATGACGTTGTTTTCCATTAAGGGTTTAAAAATTAACCATTTCGTAAGGATTCAAAAACCCATCGCCAAATGGTGTACAATTATCATTTGGCTTCACCTTTGGCTAACATAACTATATATAATATATAAATTATATGTTACAATACAAAATTTTTATATAAGAAATTGATAATTATTATTAAATAGAGTACTATATATATTACATAAGTCAAATATGAGAAAATATATAAATTATGTAATAATTAATAAATCATTATACTAGTTACAATTATTATCTATACCTTCATATAACATTATATTAATTACCATATATGATAATAATAATAGCAATTTAATTAAAAATAACAAATGGGACTTTTGGCTACATTTTCATTGGCGGCGAATCACAATTTTAATGTTAATAAGATCAAAATATCATAAATTTAAGTTAACTAATATTCTTAATCATTAATATTTATTAACTATAATACAATGATTAAATAAGTGTAAAAATAAATTTAGTGAAAAATGTCATTTATATTTTTATTAATTTCTTTAATATATATGATTTCATAATTTAATGTGGTATCATAAAAATGTATTTATTAGATATAATTTCTATATTAATTTATGTTTATGCTATATTTAAAAATTTAGTAAAATTTAAAAATCTTAAAAAGTAAAGTATTGACGACGATTTCATAAATTGGTAACCATATTATTCACAATGATTGTAAGTATAAACATAAATTTACTTAACAACAATGTTATTTAAAAATTTATAAAACAAAACAAAATTTTATATATTTATGCATATTATATTTATTTATACTTTTATTTTAAAATTTTAATATATATGATATTAAAATTTTATGTGTTCTCACTAAACTCTATTTATTATGTATAAATTTTTTACAATTTTATAAAAATGTTACATTTCAAAAAAATACCAAATTGTAAAAATTAAAAATTATATATTATTGGCGATGATTATGCAAAATCGTCGACTATTGTGCAACATTTGGCAACGAATTTTTAAATTTATCGCTAAATGTTACAGACTTAAAAAAATTTAGACAAAAACGATGTCATTTGTTAAACATTATAATTCGACCCCAACCCCCTTCTCCCCATTTCATTTTTCCTTCTCTTCTCTTCTATTGTCCTTCAACATTTTTTGGGTGAACCTTTGCTCTTCTCTTCGTCCGTTCATCATCTTCTCGTTGTCCGTTCATCGTCGAGGTAAGTACTTTCTTTGATTTTGTATTGGGTTTTATTTATGGTTTTAATGTTGCTGTTAAATGGTACATTCATGGTCGGTTTTTGGGTGAACGTTTGAGATGTTTATGTATAAATGGATTGTTAATATTGTTTGTATGTGTTTGCACGTGTGAAGAAAGGGAAAAGACAGATTATTTTTTATGAGTTAGGGTTTAATTTCTGAAGCCTATAAGGTGTTTGATGAAGGTCCTCTTATGTATTTAGTGTTCTGTTTTGATAGGGAATGAATTACCTTTCCACTCATGCTTTTAGTGTTCTCTTTTTAGTGTTCAAACATTCAAGAAATTCACCGAATGTTGTGATACTATTAATGTTATTTGACTATTATGTTTTTAGTGTCCAAAACATTCGACAAATTCACTTAATGTTATGCTACTGTCAATGTTATTTGCATGTTATGTTTTTGGTGCCCAAAACATTGAAGAAATGTTAACGTTGTTAGATTATTAACGTGACTTGAGTGTTTTGTTTTGAGTGTTTAAACATTCAGGAAATTCACCTAATGTTGTGCTACTGTTAATGTTATTTGATTGTTATGTATTTAGTGTCCTTTTTATAATAAACGTATTCTTGAAATAAAAAGACATGAAAGAACTTATGATACATATTTAAATTATATTAAAGTAAACAATAAATGTATGTTAAAGTTCTGCTTTAAGTGATCCAAAAATAAATGTTAATAAATATATTTTTTGCTCTTTCCTTTTATCATGTAATTAGTAATTAAATATACTCTAATTTGATGATTCTTCTTGAATTTTCAATCCACTACAAGCGTTTAATCCTTTTCGTAAGCCAAATGAGCTAGAGAGGGATACATTATTGCAACAATAGTGGTAAGTCCTCTTTTCATCTTTCATTTATTAATTTTTATATCATCTTCATTACATCTTTTTTTATCAAAATTCACTTCTCTAATTTATTTAAAATTCCAACAAAAGTATCACTAACACGTTACAACTTATTCGAAATATGTATGATAGAAAAGCAAGATTAAGAAGTAATATCCACATTTTGTAATTAAAAGAAATGCAGGGTATCATTATTATGTTATGACTAATTTAATGTATGCTTGAGGTTAAAAAAATGATTGAAGATAATGGAGTTGACACCTACCTAACTATAACTAAATGTTTAAACACAAAGTTAAGAAGTTGTTACACATCCTAATTTATTTGCCTAAATCTTATAATACTAAAGAATTATTAAATAAGATACACTTTAAAGGTGAAGCTTATTAAACATAAAAGAAGAAATATTAGACTTTATTTCAACTAACTTAAAGAAAATAACATAAAAGAGATAAAGGTTTAAAAACATGATGCCCAATAAATTAGATTGACTTTTAATTTGTTATTAATTCCAAGGATCATGACTTTAAAGATTGAAATGCATGTACCTAGGGTTTTATTGGATTGACTCTACCTTGGATATATATTAAGATTGGAAGTTAGTTTTATAAATGAATGCTTAAGAGTATAAATTATTCTTGGACTTAGGGTTTAGAAATTAAGATATGGGTTATGTGTGATGAATGGCTGATTGAATGTGAATATGTGTTAGGAACTTTGTTTTACTACTGCCTATAAGATGTTCGACTAAAGTACCCTTTGAATCTCTACTGTCACTCTCAGATTATAGTCCTCTCACTTCTTGTCAACCATCGAACTTTTCATCACTCACAAACTATCGTGACCCCATCACTACCACAAAGTCATTAAAACTTTATTAACAATAAGCTACTGGTTATATGTCCAAAATCTTTAATTATAAGCATTTTCTACATTTTAAGTCTTAAGACCCAACTCTATGAACATGTGTATTATATTAAATACAAAATTGTCTTTTTTACAGACCATGTTTTATGTTGAAGAGCGTCGTCCAACCTCTTCTGTCTTCTTTGTAGTCTGCATTTGTCTATCTATTAAGGTAAGTTGTCCAACTAATTAATTTCTACAATTTGTTTGGGTTTTGTATTGTTCTTTATAGTTTTCTTATAATGATTAATGAGTTTTTAAGTTGGGCTTTAATAGTCTAAGTATTTATGTTTGGGTTTTGTTTGAATAATTGATGATATCGATGTTTGAATTACATAACTATTTACTGCATGTAGCTTAATGTTTGTTTGAATTCAAACTTAATATTAACATAAGAAATTCACCTAATCTTTATAACAATCTTATGCATAATAAACCCTTAGGATGGTATATAGGCTGGAAACTTATGATGCAACTCCCATGAGGCTTATCGGTGAAATATTCCATGAGCTTAGGAGCTACAATGAGAACTTGCTTTCTCTACTCATGTGGTGTAATAATGTCACGTACCATAGTACTTGTTTAAATTCAAAATTTGAAAATGAACTTATAGTGATTAATGGTTATGTTATAACGACCGAGGATTGCATTTAGTAATTAAGTTATTTAATTTTAATTGTATAGCTAGATGGAAAAATGGATGTCTCATAAAAAATGGTCTACTGAATACTTAGAAGAGTTAAAATTTTCATTTAATTTGTAAAAGATCAAATGGGTGATGAATTTCATATTCATTTTTCATGCATAGATTGTTTAAATGTCGACATTCAAAGTCAAGATGTGGTATATAATAACTTGCTAATCCGAGGCATAGATAAATTCTATACTTCATAGCTTTATCATAAAGAACGCAAGGAAGCAAATTATAGTAGAAGTGTTGGTACAACTGTTGATGAGAGTAACAATAATGACAATGATGATGATGATGGGATTAGCAAGATGTTAGAGGATTATGAGAATTATATAGAGATAATGAATGATACCGGTTTGCCTAACATAATTTGTAGTATTATAGAAGATAATTTTGGGAAGTTATTGAAAGTTGCTCAAGAAGAATTATATCCAAGGTTCTCGAATTTCATAGCTATCTTTTATTATCAAGTTTTCATATTTGAAAGTCTATAATAAATGGAGTAACAAGTCTTTTGACATGTTAATTGACTTGCTCAATGATGCAATACCTGTTAGACACAAATTGCCTAAATCTTACTATGATGCAAAGAAAGTGTTAAGGGATCCTGGATTAGGATATATATCAATACATGCTTGTAATTATGATTGTGCTATATTTTGGAAGGATAGTAAAGATCTTGAAGATTGTCCCATTTATGGTACATCAAGGTAGCGAGTGGATGATAGGAGAGGGAAAAAGATACCACATAAAATCTTGAAATACATTCCTATTAAACCATAACTACAAAGGCTTTTTATGTCAACAAAAATCGCCATAGATATGAAGTAGCATAAAGAGAAATATATTGATGATAACATTATGCATAGCATAGAAAGACTTTGATGGAAAATTTCCGTGGTTTTTATAAGACTATCGTAATGTTTGACTTGGTTTAGCCTCAGGTGGATTTAATCCTTTCAGTAATTTAAGTACTTCTTACAACATGGGGTCGATAATATTAGTGCCATACAATTTATCCCTATGAAAGTGTATGAAGGAGCCTTTTATATTATTGTCTTTACTTATTCCAGCACCTACTGCTCCTGGTAAGGATATTAATGTATACATACAACCATTAATTGATGACTTAAACGATCTATGGGAGGTTGGATTAAAAAATTTTGTTGTTTTCAAGGTGAAACATTTATAATGCATGCGGCTATTTTGTGGACTATAAATGATTTTTCAGCTTATGAGAATTTTTCTAGATAGAGCATTAAAGGTCATATGGCCTATCTTGCGAATAACCATCAAACTTATTCAATAAGGCTACAAAGTAAACTATGTTATACGGGACATCGTCATGACTTGGAACATGGGCATAAATGGAAAAGAAGCAAATTGTTTAACGGCAACGTATAATTGGGTGAAGCTCCTTTACAGTTGTTTAGGAATTAATGGGAATTGATGGCGAATTGAAAGACACAATTAATGCTAAACTAAACTTGGAAGACATGAATATAAGAAAAGATTTGTATTTGAAAAAAAGAGATGTGGGTCATACATTATTCCACCTATTTGTTATACCACCTCAAAAAAGGAGAAGAAAGCTTTTTGTCAATCTCTTAAATCAATCAAGTTTTCTTATAGGAATGCATCTAATATAGCCTATTGTATGGATGTTAAAGAGGGAAAGTATTGAGGTTAAAAAGCCATGATTGCCATGTACTTCTTGTTAGAATAAGTGGATGTTTGTCGAAGAATATGTCCATAAGTTTGGGTCAATTGGGTAAGTTTTTTAAGCAATTATATTGCAAGACACTTAAAGTTGAACCGCTTGACAAAATGGAAAAAAGCGTAGTGAAGATTTTCATTTAATTTGTAAAAGATCAAATGGGTGATGAATGTCATATTCATTTTTCATGCATAGATTGTTTAAATGTCGACATTCAAAGTCAAGATGTGGTATATAATAACTTGCTAA
>JAOTAY010000191.1:35956905-35967608 GCA_025629805.1 Erythroxylum baracoense
CAATGTAAACTTTATAAATGAATGGAACGAATGTTTTTGAGAAAGAATTATAGTGATTTTCGAGTATGTTAGATGATGCCATGTGTAAGTTAGATTTGTTATTGCTCCAACATACCATTATCGTAGGATATGTTCCCAAAGGTTTGGGTATGTACCCTATGATAGTGGGATGTTGCAATAGGTCATACTTTCATTGAGGTTAGACAAGAAATCCCCCTATTGTGTTAGCTTCTTGAAGAGTCTTTTTGCAATATAGGTTACATATTCGTAAGATGTCCAAGAAATGAGAATATTCTGCAAACTCTTGTAGATTGCAATTGACCTACAGCCAATTGACGACCTAAAGTAGTTAAATCTGAAATTTTAACTCAAAGTGCCTATTACTTACCTCATTCACATACTTAACAACTACATCTATCCTTGTCCCAAACTGTTGATAATTTTTAGCCATAATTGATATCAATTATCTAGCCGCCTCAGGTGTTTTGTTTACCAAAGCTCCTTCGTTAGTTGGATCAACCATACTTCGATCCATTGGTAATAGTCCTTCATAAAAGTAGTGAATCATAAGTTGATCGGGAATTTGATGATGTGGCAGCTAGCATATAACTCCTTAAACCTTTCCCAATATTCATATAATATTTCTCTATTAATTTGTCTAATCCTATATATCTCCTTTCTGATATTTGCTACTTGTGATGAAGAAAAAACTTATCGAAAAATATTCTTTTCATCTCGTTCCATATTGTCACTGAGC
This sequence comes from Erythroxylum baracoense, assembly GCA_025629805.1. Classification (NCBI taxonomy): domain Eukaryota; kingdom Viridiplantae; phylum Streptophyta; class Magnoliopsida; order Malpighiales; family Erythroxylaceae; genus Erythroxylum; species Erythroxylum baracoense. The sequence continues at coordinate 35,957,663 of JAOTAY010000191.1, forward strand.
TAGGTCGCAGATAATATAGCTAATTCTTTGCCTTATCTTTCAATGAGAACAAAAAAGCCTTGAGATTAATTTGTTCTTCTGTCACCCTTTTTGGTTTCATTCAAGAGCAGACAACATAAAATTCCTTTAGGTATTTATGTGGCTCTTCACCTGCAAGACCATAAAAAATAAGCAGTGAGTGAATCAAACCAATTTTCAATTCAAAATCTACCTCAACATTTGGAAATTGAATGTATAACGGTTACTGATTCAAATTTACCACTAACTCCCTCAACGTTCTAGAGTTGAGATTTGTCATCTTTTCGTCCACTTCTTAAAAATTAGAGTCCTCTCCAATTGTTATATCTACTTTAACTTTCATGTTAGAAGGTGAATGACCATTTCCTTATTTAGTTTCTTTTCTCAAACGATGCACTATCTTTTCATTTTCTATATTATATTGTAATTTACCTATCTAAGAAGCACGAGTCATACAAGACAAGAGGCTAGTAGTAATTGTAAAATAAAAACGCAAAGAAACTAGGAAACTAAAGTAATTCCTTGACAACAAGGCCAAAATTTTAGTTGGGTTATCAAAGCCCCTAAAATAATTTTGATTCTCCAAACTTCTTGTAGCAATCGTGGAGCTAGGTTGAATCCCTAGAAAACTAAATAGTTGTTTCTTAATTTCAAATAATGAAATTAAAAAGGAGGCGGGGCAGGGAAGGGGGAGGAGGGGTTGATTAAGTAACTGATTAACTAAAATTCAAAAAAATCAAATTAAATCAACAGAATATAAAGTGAGAAAGTCAAGATTACCAAACTCTGATTTAAGGGAAAGATCTCATCTAATTGTAACATTGATCATTGGTTTAAAAAATATTTTCACAATTCAAGCAATTAGTCTGAAACATATTAAGATAGCCGTAATAAGTCTCAAATTTTTCTAAATTAATTGGTTCAAACCTAACATCCAAAACAAAACTTATCATCCATTGACTGGGTGTGATGGCATTCCATATCAAATAAATGATAGCAATAAGCTTCGTGGAAAAGACTAACCCTAAATTAAATAATCAATATAACTGCAATTATTCAACTTAGTTTTCTTATTTATCATAAATTAAATATGTAATTTCATAAATAACTTTTTTTCTACTTGTATCAATCTTTCATGACAATTACAGATCACCGAATTCATGGATAGCGATAAAATAATCAATATTAAATTAAATTGTCAAATTAATCAAATATTAACCATTCATCAAATATGAGAACTCAAAACAAGAAATATTTGAATCAAAACATGAATAAAAGTTAAGAACACAAAGTTATAACTAGAATATTGAATTCCCTTGAATCAAAACGATTGAGTTTAACCACACATGGTTTTTACTCCAATAACAAAAATAGAAGAAAGATACAGAATTCCGATAAACTTAAGATATAGGGTTTTCTGTTCCAATCCTAATCTAATTTTAACTTTCAAAGATGTCTATCTAAAATAATTTCAAATTCCTACATGATAAGGATGGATGTAAGTTTCCCAGTTAAACTCTAACTCTTCGAACGATTAGCCTTATCCATTGCAACAATCTCTTCACTTTATCCAAAATGTGTGATTATCATCAATAGAGTCCTAATTTGATGCAACCTCCACTTTTCATCTCCTAAAACAAAACAAACACTAATTTTAATATTTAAGCACCAAAATAAATCTAAAACAAAAGTGATAATATCAAATAATATAACAAGACAACATCTTATCAATCATGATGATTGAAGGTAAAAAAAATGTTGTTTATATGGGATTGTCATTTATATTGTTTGAAAACTGACAAGTCACCATTTTAATTAACATATGATTAGCCATTTTGTAAAAACAATGTATTTCATTATGCTTCATTTTGTAAAGTAACTGATTAACTAAAATTAATAAGAAATCAAATTAAATCAACAGAATATAAAAGTGAGAAAGTCAAGATTATCAAACTCCAATTTGAGGGAAAGATCTCTTCTAATTGTAACATTGATCATTGGTTTAAAAGAATATTTTCATAATTCAAGCAGTTAGTCTTAAAAATATTAGGATAGTCTTAATAAGTCTCAAATTTTCCTAAATTGATTGGTTTAAACACAACATCCAAACTAAAACTTATCATCCATTGACTGGGTATGATAGCATTCCATATCAAATAAATGATAGCAATAAGCTTAGAGTAAAAGACTAATCCTAAATTAAATAATCGAGATAGCTGCAATTTTTCAACTTAGTTTTCTTATTTATCATAAGTTAAATATGCAATTTCATAAATAACTTATTTTATACTTGTATCAATCTTTCATGACAATTACAGATCACTGAATTCATTGATAGCGATAGAATAATCAATATTAAATTGAATTGTCAGATAAATCAAATATTAATCATTCATCAAATATGAAAACTCAAAAAAATAAATACTTGAATTAAAACATGAAAAGTTAAGAACACAAAACCTCACAAAGTTATAACTAGAATATCGAATCCCCTTAAATCACAACAATTGTGTTTAGCCACACATAGTTTTTACTCTAATAACAAAAATAGAAGAAAGATACAGAATGCAAAAAACTTAAGATATAGGGTTTTCTGATCTAATCCTAATCTAATTTTAACTTTCAAAGATGTCTATCTAAAACCATTTCAAATTGTTACATGATAAGGATAGATGTAACTTTTCTAGTTAAACTCCAACTCTTCGAATGATCAGCCTTATCCATTATAACAATCTCTTCACTTTATCCAAACTGCGTTATTATCATCAATAGAGTCCCAATTTGATGCAACCTCTACTTTTCATCTACTAAAACAAAACAACATTAATTTTAATATTTAAGAACCAAAACAAATCTAAAATAAAGGAGATAATATCAAATAATATAACAAGATAACATCTTATCAATCATGATGATTGAAGGCAAAAAAAATTGTTGTTTATATGGGATTGGTGTTTATATTGTTTGAAAACTAACAAGTCCCCATTTTAATTAACATATGATTAGCCATTTTGTAAAAACAATGTATTTCATTATGCTTCATTTTGTAAAAGTAATGTATTTCAATATGCCTCATTTTGTAAAAGTAATGTATTTTATTATGCTTCATTTTGTCAAAGCAATGTATTTTATTATGCTTCATTTTGTCAAAGCAATGTATTTTATTATGCTTAATTCATTTACCTTTCAAACACTATGAAGAATGTATAACTTTGTTCATAAGTTAAGATCATTGAAGCACTTCTTATTACTATGTGCGTTTGAGCACTTCTTATTACTATATTGATTGAAGCAAAAATGCCTCCCTTGTATGAAATGCACATCACTAAATAATTGAATGCTTACTTTCTTATTAACATTCATTATATAGGCATGTGATAAAATTTGTAAAGTACATGTAACAAATTCCTTATTGAAAGAAACTACAACCATATTAATACTAATTTCTGAAATGCAGTTCAAATTTTCTTTATATTTATTAGATGTGTTATTTATAGACAAAGAAAAGTCAAGACTTGTAAATTTTTAAAGTTATACATTGGTTCTTTTAACAAATAATGAACTTTATAATGAATGAAACATGTAAAAAATGTTTCTAATGTGATTCAAAATGTGAGGCCAAAGATCCAATCATCTTTTTTTTTAAATTGAATAATATATTTTTATAGCAGGAGCTATTACAAAATAGTAACAAGTTTACAGCCTAGAAGCCTTTAGGGGTCATTACAAAAGATTAGTAGAAGAAGGAAACAAGTAATAAGAACAAAGAGCAACTAAAAAAAAGCTTAAAGTTGCCATCGGTTACAATCATCTTTGATTATGATTTGTTAATTTTTTGTCAAATGCTTCGGAATGATTTAAAGAAAAAATTGACAAGTTCTTTATGTTGTTACTCTAATTAGTTTTATTTTATATTGGAAAATCATAGAGAAATCATTATAAATATTTAGTATAATGGCACCTGGACGAAAAAAGGGAAAGAAGGTAGCAACTAGCGAAGATGTTCCTCCCCCACAACAACTATATCAATTCAACCCTATCCAATAACAACAACTGACTTCATCCACCAATGAAGCCAGTCAGCAACAACCTCTATCTACCTCAACTAGTGTTGAGGGATCTTTTGGTTTGTGAATCTTACCACCTATAATTATACTTACCTCAAATATATATTTACATGTTTAATGCATTTCTTCTTAACATTATTTTCTTTTAGGTTCCAATACCGGCATTAAAAAAAGAGGTAGAGGTATCAGTAAAGGTTCTAAGTTGTAACAAATGAATGTTGCAATGAATAACAAGTTGTCTGTGTATATTGACACCTCACAAGGTCATTTTGTTGACAAGATCCAACTAGCAAAATTATCCAGTGAATTAGGGGTCGTTGCCAGGACTGAATTACCTTGCCTTCAACATGTCAAGTAGTTGAAGGAAGATAACTTGCTACAGAATGCTCTGAACAAAGTTTCAGTAATTTTTCAATTTATTTAATTATATGCATTTTTTACTTATTTAAAGACTAATTTCACTTTTACTTGTTGTTCACAGATGAAGCTCAATATTGTCAATATCGAGAACCCTAAAGTGTCAAGCTGTATGCATTCACTGTTGAAATAAAGGGCCAAAGATCATTGTTATCAACTACATAAATACTACAAATTTTTTCCTCCAGATGAGGAGGTAAGGAGACATGTTCCTGAACAGGTGACTCCAAAAAATTGGAGCCAAATGTATGATTATTGGTCCTCTGCGAATGTTAAAGTTTGTCTTCTTTCTCTTCACATTTGCTTCAGTTAATCTTGTTACACAATTTAATGATTATTTCCTTTATTTATTTAGGAAAAGTGTTAGAAGGCCAAGTTTAATAGAGGAAAAATGAAAACTTCTCACAACCAAGGCTCCAAATCAATTGTTGTCATATAAAATGAAATTCTAAGTTTTTTATTTAGAAGTTATAATTATAGTAGTAAATACAATATTATTTTTTTGATTCTTTTTTTTCATAAAACAGAGTCAAAAGGAACTACATGGAGAAGTGTATGATAGGATCACACTTACAAACTTACACACTACAAGGTATGTGGAGGTTGGACATCTGAAGAAGCGTAGAATAATTATGTAACTATAAAAATTTTGTTTAATTTTTACACCTATTTATTTATATAGTACTAACTAATAATAGTTGAATTAAATATTTATTTTATTTTTTAAATTTTAGAATAAGATGCAAGAGTTGTTGCAAAGATTATTGCCTGACAGAAATGAGCCAAACCTAGATGAGATTTGCTACAACATCCTTCAAATAAGATCAAGGTACAACAAAAGTCTTGGGTATGGCCCTAAGTCAATTGGTTCATCATCGTCACAACTAACATATGTAATGACACTTCAAGAGGAGAACTGATCGCTTAAGGCTTAGTTACAATGTAATGAAGAAAAGTTAGAACGTACTGAGTAAAAGTTAGACCGTACTAAACAAAAGTTGGCCAAGCTTGAAAAGATGGTCAAACAAATACTTTGCCCAAATTTTATAATTAGTAGGACGATGAGCACAAGTCTTAGTTTATACATAAGGCTTTTTGTTAAAATTTGTAAATAACATTTTATTTTGTATATAAAAATGCTTCTAATTTTTAATTATTTTTATTTTTATTTCATTTAATTAATTATAAATTAAAAAAATAAATATGACAAACAATAAGGTGGATTAAAAATCTTACCATTAATTATAATTAAATGAAAAAATTATTAATAGGATTGTTTAGTCAAAAATCAAAAATCATCGCTAAAACTTTTTAGTTCCGTTCCTCAAAACAAGGATAATAATTTTTAAAAATTAAATCAAAACTTTTTAAAAATTAAAAAAAAGCGTAACTAAAAAGATTTCATTAGACTCTAAAATCGTCACTAAAACTTTTTAGCTATGTTCTAGAACCACCCTAAATAACTTTTACTTTCGTTCAAAAAATCGTCGCTAAATCTATTTTGTTACGAAACACAAAATGTCACAAAACATTATTACCTACATATACGGTAACATAGTTAATAACTTTTAGCCACAAAAAGAAAGAGTCCCAAATTATCTTTCGTAACGATTTGTCTTAACTTCGTTTATCACTTTTCGCAACATATTTGAGATCAGAGTGAAATATTATTTGTGACGATTTTGTAAAAACATCGTCGATAATATTTTGCTACCACAATTTTGTGGCGATTCATGCAATGAATTTTTGTCTATATTCATCATCAAAAGCCCCTTCTGTCGTAATGAAAGCATAGTACAAATAAATTCTATAGTCATCACTTAGTTTACTAATGCACAAAATAGTCAAAATGTCAATTTCTTTTCTAAGTTAAATTGTTAGCAATATGTAAACAAAAAAGGTCATTACAATCAAATTAAGATACAAAGAAATAATTCTTTACTTATTTTCTTACTTTAGGAATTCTTCTGTATATAAGATTGAAAATATTGAGCAAATAGGTATAGTCTTCTTCTTTATGCCTTTTTTAGTTAAAATACAATCTTGTCCTTTTCAGAAAAAAAGAAAAATATTGTTCGTTTAACTATTATACATGTAACATATATCATGTAACATATGAAAATCTATTAAGTAAATGGTGGCCATCTAGTCATGCCCTTTCAATATAGCATAAATAATTTGTGTCTAACTTTTTAGAATTTTACTTTTCTTTATTTTTGGAAAGATAATATTATTGGTCCCTAAGATGAGCTTTTCTTTATTAAAATTCAATTTCATAAAATGCTTATTTGAAAAAAAACATGAATGGAAGTGGATATATTTAAGTATGTGCATCAATTCCTATCTCCAAATATTTGTAATATTTGTCACATACTTGGTAATAATATAAAATAAATTAATGGTCATTAAATATTAATTCCAGTTTACCTTTACCCAAAAAAATTACAATGTCAAATTATATTATAGGGTTAATTCCAAAAAAAATCCCAAACTTTGCTCAAATTTTCAATTATAGCCTGAACTTAAAAATCTGACAATAAAATGCTTAAACTTTTAACTTTTACAATTTTAGCCTAAACTTCAAAAAGTGGCAATAAAACGCTCAAACTTTCAAATTTTTTCAATTCTAGTCCAATGTTAGTATCTCTATTAAATTTGCTAACATGGCTTGCCACGTGCTCTAGAAATGTCATTTAATCATATAATTAAAATGACGTTCTTGTTTAAAACTGACCTAAATCAGAAGCAGCCCCAACGACCTCACACTTTGATTTTAGTTTTTCCCTTCATTTTTAGTTTGTTCTCTTGACGCCCTCACCCTTTGATTTTCAGATTATGTAACCTCAGCACTCTCACCTAAACAAAGAGCTTACTAGTGCAATATGTTGTAATACGAGACTTGTTTGGGGCATCAGAAGAACAAACAGATAACAAAGAGCTAAGGGCGTCAGGGGAACAAACAGATAACAAAAGACTGAAGCTGCGTAAACTAATTTAGAGATCCCATTTTTAATAACGACACCATTTCATTAATAACTTAACATAGACACTAACGTCAAGCTAGAATTTAAAATTTTTGAAAGTTTAAGCATTTTATTGCTATTTTTTGAAGTTCAGGCTATAATTAAACAAATTGAAAGTTTCAGCATTTTATTGTCAATTTTTTAAGTTCAGGCTATAATTGAAAATTTGAGCAAAGTTTGAGATTTTTTTTGTAATTAACCCTATATTTTAGTATAACATTTATTTTTCTTATTTTGACTACCAAAGATGCTTAAATTCAAGATTATTCACCACAAACATTGAGTTTAGTATGTACTTGCCTAGAAAAAGTCCAAGATCCACTCTCTCAGGTAATAAAATATGTATATACCCACAAACAAACTGGAAGTATACATTATATATTCTATGAGAACATTGTAAACAAAATTTGAAATCATTTATTTGAAGTTATTTGCACAATTTGCCTATAATGTCACTTAGATGATTTTTAGACTTAAAACATAATAGGATTCGCTTAATGTTATCTCAAACTTAATCTTTCAAGCATCACAATAACAAAAATGAATCAATGTTAAATAATATATTAAATACATTATCAAATTTCCAACAACACTTAAACCTAATAATAATACTATCTCACAAATTAACTACAAAACCGTGTTTTTGATGTACCTTTTTTTTATAGAAATTTCACATATATGAAATCAAAATTTTAAAGTCTACCATAAGACGTAAACTTTTTCGTAACTTCCCTTAATCCTAACTATGTAGCATCACCTATACTTGCCTATGTATGCCTTAAACTATATTCCCTCATTCTTAAAGCTCAATATTTTTTGTTTTTAGTTTCAGTATGATTCGTACATACTTGGTTAAGGTTTTATTGATCTCACCTCATTCATGCCTTTTTTTCTCACATCTTTTTCTTTTTGTTATGTTCACCATTGGAGTGTTCTCATGGGGTTCAAATGCTCTGTACCCAGTACTCTGTTACTCGTAAAAAATGATGTCATTCTATGTTTGTTTACACCTAAAACAATCATTCTTAGCATTGAACAAGGTTGGAAGAGGTTATTGGGTATAGAGGATCTGATTCCATTCTTATGACCAAACTCCTATATTTCCAATACAATGTCAAAAATCATTTCAACAATTCTGCAAATGTACAGAAGGCTTCTTTAAGATATGACAAAAACTTCTTTTTTTATCTTTTTTGTCATTAATTTCTCCTCATGCCTTAAAATAACATCATCATTTTTCTTCTTTGTTATCGATGTCTCTTTATATCTTGAAATTGGCTATTCATGATGGACAACTCAAAATGCTCTGAATCTAAACAGGGAGAATTGAAATCTTTCGACCAAGAAGGCCATCTATCCAAAAAAATGCAAATACGAATTAGGGAGGAAGAACCCCCCCCATGTTCCAAAATGTCTTATAGCGCTGCTATAATGGGGGAAACGATGGTGAATAACGTAGTAGAGGAACTTGACTGGCCCAAAGAGGATCCGGTCGAGATTGAGGAAGGGGATATAACGCCAATGATGGGGGAGTTTGGGGGGCATTGAACTATCTCATACCTTCAAATCACATCTTGATAAAAAAGGGAAAATGCGATAGTGGTAAAACTGTTGGACAGAAGAATTGGATACAGAGTGTTAAGTGCTCGACTGAAGGTTTTGCCGATTGGACTAATGAAGGTGGTCGATCTAGACCACGAGTATTTTCTAGTTAATTTCATCGAAGAAGAGGATTTTCTCAATGCCCTAACCAAGGGCCCTTGGGTAGTCTTTGTCCGTGCCCTTTCCGTCTAACACTGGCTTCCTACGTTTAGACCGTCGCAAGGACTAATAACCAGAACAGTGGTCTGGATTAGATTTCCAGAGCTACCTATTGCTCGATATCATCCTATAATCCTATCAGCACTGAGAAATCTTGTTGGGAAAGCAATAAAAATCGATGATGCCACCAAGCATGCACAGAGGGGAAATTTTGCATGAGTCGAAGTGGATATTGACCTGAGTGTCCCATTGTGGTCACAAGTGGAGCTCAACGAGGAGACGCTACTGGTAGCATATAAGGGACTATCGCAGATCTATGTCTATTGCGGCATCATCGGTCATGATGCTGGGCTCTATCTGATAAGGCACCAAGCACACACAGGAACTCTAGCTGTTCCGACCGTCAAAGAGGCAGAAGGATTTTTTTTTTGACTTGGGTGGTTGGTATATCTGATGCGTCAGCAACTAAGGGGCAGGAAGAGACTAGCAATGATCATAGAGATTAGGTACAGGTGTTGACCCCCGAAATTTTTTTTTCGTTAGATTAAGCATAATAGTTCATGGAATAAATGCATAAGAATGCATTGAGGGCATTTTTGGCATGTAACTTAAGTACCAAAAGAGCCTAAGCTTATAAGGAAGGGTAAAGTGGACTTTTGG
>JAOTAY010000191.1:35967708-35983903 GCA_025629805.1 Erythroxylum baracoense
AGGACACGTCGTCACATAGAAGATAGAATATAGAGGATAGTCCACAGAAGATAAGTGGTCAACCCAGAAGATAAAAGTCAACCATAGAGGATAGATTATGGGCCAAGGATTATAAGAAGGAGTTAAGAAGTAATATGAGATGAAGCATATCGTCCGTGTTACTGTTCACAGAGTATCGTCTGTGTTACTGTTCACAGACTATCGTCTGTGTTACTGTTCACATAGTATCGTCTGTGTTACTGTTCATCGACTATCGTCTGGGTTACTGTTTATGGTTATCTTCTACCCTATTTTCGACCCTTCAGAAGATAAAATTGGCTTTTGAGGTCTTCATGAAAGTTGTAGCTCTTGAAGTCCTCTTTAAATCTATCCAAAGGAACCCTAGTTTGGATGCCTATAGGAAAAGCTATACTAATAGTCCCGAAGCAGGTATATATGTAAAGTGTCGAGAAGACGACCCGAGATAATGATAAGTCTGATGATTTTCTGAAGGTTAGGCTCCGGAAGCGGGGCCTAACAGATGTGGTATTAGAGCATACATGAAAGGGTTAGACTTTGGAAACGGGGTCTGACAGGTGTGGTATCAGAGCATGCATGAAAGGGTTAGACTCTGGAAACGGGGTCTAACAATAGGTGCAACGGAAAGCACCATGCAATACACAGAACAATCTGGCTCAGCTACCTACACGCAATCGCCACGATGGTACTTGAGTGGTGGTAGTTTATAGACAATTGATTCACACCAAGATAATGCATGGATCCTATTCCTTCGATTTTATTGAAGTTTATGCCAGTCCCCATTTTTCAACCCAGAAATTTCTCTGGCCACATTTAAGATAGGTAGGAAGTCTCACTTGCTAACCTTGGCTTGTTGGAGGGGACTTTAACACTAAACTAGAAATTACGGATAAAAGGGGAGGATCTCCCATAACACCAATTATTAACAAAACTTTTAAGGAATGGGTGCATGAGTATGGCCTTCATGATTTGGGTTATATTGGCTCGAAGTTTACTTGGAGGAGAGGAAATGTTCAGGCTAGATTTGATAAAGTTTTGGTTCTTCGTCTTAGTTAACAGAATTTCCTCACGCGGTAAATCATCATCTACCCTATCTTAGATCTGATCATCCCTATACTGTTAAATTTGGTCAAACCAAGGTCGAGAGAGCTTGGCCAACAAAGGTTTTATTTCCAATCTGCATGGCTAGCCCATGAAGGTTTTGATAAAGTGGTTTTAGAGAATTGGCTTCCCGCAATAGAGACATTTAGCAATTCATTAGCCACACTCTCAACTCACCTTACGCGTTGGAATAAGGTAGTCTTCGGCAACATATTCCATAAAAAAAGGCTGTTAGCTCAGTTGGCTAGCATTCAGAGGGTAATGGCTCGTTATAACTCAAATTTGCTGTTGGCACTGGAGGATAAGCTTAGCACAGACTTCTTACAGGTTTTGTGTGAGGAGGAGATTTATTGGCACCAACAAGTCCGATGTGCAAGGTTGGCACACGGTGATCGCAACACCAAATACTATCATACTATCACTGTGTCCAAAAGGCAGAAGCTGAAGATTGGGCGGTTAATGGATAATAATGGGATCGAGATATCTGATCCAGTGCAATTGCGTAACATGGTGAGCACTATTTTGTCGACTTGTATGCTACCGAGAGATTACCAATGATAGGTTTCCCATTACAGGAGCCTTCCCTATCTTAATAGAGGAGCATATCAACGACTTTGCTACACCAGTCCACGCGTCTGAAATTAAAAATGTTGCTTTTGATATGAATCCCAATAAAGCACCTGGGTTAGATGGATTTACTGCTTTAGTTTTTTAGAACCAATGGGGAAAAGTTGGACCAGCTGTAGTGGATTTTATTCAACAAATCTTCAGACATAAACCCTAGGAGCAGGAGTTGAATCGAACTATCCTAGTATTGTGTCCAAAAGTCTCTTCTCTGAAGTATATGACTTAGTTTAGACCTATTAGCCTTCGATTAGTGATTTACAAGATTATCTCTAAAGTTATTGTGAATAGAGTGAAGAACTACCTTGATTACCTAGTGATGAATACCCAATGCAGCTTTATTCCTGGAAGACATATAACGGATAATATTATCATAGCCCATAAGGTAATACATTCGCTGAGAAAAAAGAAGGGGAGGACAGGGTATTTTGCTCTCAAAGTGGATTTGGAAAAAGCTTACGATAAACTCCACTATGATTTTATAGAAGACATTTTTAGGGATATTAGGATTCTGAATAGCTTAGCCAGTGTCATTATGAAGTGTGCGACTATGGTTACAATGCAAGTTGCTTAGAATGGCACTCTTTCTAATTCGTTAACTCCTACAAGGGATATTCGGCAAGGCGATCCACTCTCGCCTTATTTATTCATACTGTGCATAGAAAGGTTAGGCCATCTTATTTCACATGAGGTGGGTAAAGGGCTTTGGAAACCGATTAAGCTAAGTAAAGCAGGGCCTTCCCTTTCCCATCTGTTCTTTGCCAACGACCTTGTGCTATTTAGCTAAGCTACGGACACTCATATTCAAGCGGTCTCGAGGACATTGGAGTCTTTTTGCAAGGCTTCAGGATAGAAAGTGAGCACTAATAAAACTCAAATCTTTTTCTCTAAGAATGTTTCTAATGAGCAAATGCGCAGTTTCAATCAAGCACTGTAAATTCAATGCACTAACAACCTTGGTAAATATCTTGGAGTACCTTTAATTCATAAGTGAACAACGAGAAAAACATATTAGTACATCCTAGATGAAGCGCAACAGAAGCTCGTAGGTTAGAGCGCGAGGGCTCTATCTCTTACGAGGCGAGTCACTTTAACCCAATCAGTGATCTCGTCTCTTCCAATATACACCATGCAAACTATGAGACTTCCCAAACAATTCTGCAATGACTTGGAAAAAATAATGAGGGATTTTATTTAGGGCTCAAAGGAGGCCATCACAAACCGCAGCTAGTTAACTGGGAGGTAGTTTGTTGACTAAAAACTGTAGGGGGCCTTGGGCTTAAACTAATTCATTCCTCCAATGACGCCTTACTTACTAAGTTAGGCTAGGATTTGATTTCCAAACCGTCAGCTTTATGGGTGCAGATCCTTCGGGCCAAATATCCGTTTGTTGATTACCACATCCCTTAAACTTTGGATAGGAAAGAGGCTTCGGTCATTTGGAGGGGGATATCCACTACCTGGCGAATTGTTCGCCAAGGCCTCAAATGGAAAATCAGTAATAACTGCCGTATTAAATTTTGGTTAGATCCTTGGTTGGATGATTGGGGCTCGCTTTTATTTGTGACAATATCCCACCTTCCAGAAAGCTTGTTGTATACCAAAGTAACAGATTTTGTGGATGAGCTTGGTAATTGGAAATGGAACCTCTTCCAACACTATCTTCCCTCTACTATTTACTTGGATATTGTAGCTCTTGTGGCCCCATTAGAAGGGATGGGAGAGGGCAGAGTAATGTGGGGACCAGCTAAACATGGAGGCTTTACGATAGCTTCAGCATATGACTTAATTGAAGATCATGCTCCAGAGGACCGTAACAAGATCTGGGATATGATATGGAAATGGTCGGGGCCATAACAGATATGCTCATTTCTTTGGCTTCTCGCTAAAAGGAAGTTGTTGACTAACCAACAGCGAGTCGCTCGTCGATTCACAGCTGATGATAGTTGTCATTTTTATGGTTAAGAAGAGATAACCTTGCATGCACTTCGGGACTGTACCAAGGTAAAATCCTTTTGGCTTCAATTTTCCCCCGAAGTGGTAAATATTGAGTTCTTTCAATAAGATGAGGTGACGTGGTGGAAATCCAATATTGCTAAATAGCTACAAATACAGCTGAGTGAATGGACTACAATCTTTGGGGTTTTTTGCTAGTATTTATGGCAATGGCAAAATAAGAGTATCTTTGAGGATGGGTTTGTTTGCCTGGAAGTGGGATCCAAAGTAGTTTTGGACTATGTTGCTTGGATAAACATGGCACATGATGTCGCGAGCAATGTTATTAAGACACAGGGTTTTCCATTGGGTAAGCTAGTTGGTTGAACCCCCTCCCAACAGAGGGATGGGTTAAATTAAACACTGATGGAGCGGTTAAGCTCGAGTCAAAAATTGTTACTGCTGGAGGATTACTTGGGGACTGCAAAGGACTTTGGTGTGGTGGTTTCATGCAGAATATTGGAGGGTGCTCGCCAATTACTGCTAAACTATGGGGGTGCATTCAAGACTCAGCTTGGCTTAGGATCTCGGCTTTCGACGTATCGTCATAGAAGTGGATTCTTTAGAGGTAATCAACATTCTTTCTTCATCCACATTAATGTTGATTGAGGGTCTTTTTTTGGTGCAAGGTATCTGGGCTTTAATATGTCGCGCTTGGGATGTTCAGCTTCAACATGTTTATAGAGAAGGAAATCAGAGCGTTGATAGCCTGGCTAATTTAGCCTTACTATCAAGACCAGGACCACATGTTCTTCAGGAACCTCCGACTGCAACTAGGGAGCATGTCCGAAAGGATCTGCAAGGCGTTTTATATCGCAAAATACTGCAATAGTGTAGTAGTAGAACTTTTTCCTCTGTAATAAAAAAAATGGTTATTCACTTACCTTTTTTACCATTGGAGTCTTATGAAACCTTAAAACTTCTTTTCTTCCTTACTATTAAACTAAAAATGTCAATAACTATTCATGCATACACACACACACATATATATATATAGCAAAATAACAACTTACTAACCTATTACTTTTACATCTTCTACCTTTCCCCCTACTTTCTTGAATTTCTTTGGCACCCCCCACCTTTTGTGATGTTTTGTAGGGTGTTTCTTATTATAATCATCCCTTTGTGTCTAAGAATATTTATAAATGATATCATATTGATTTCCATTAGTATTCAATCTCATCAATGCATAATCAATTGTTTTTCTTCGGATTCTTTTCACTATATATATCTTCCTCCATATCTATCTATATCTGTAAATGCACTGAAGCTCATAACTGAAAGAAGAAATTGTGCGACTTTTCTCCCAATCCGATCCCATGGCAGCCTGGTTTGCATTTCATAAAAATGAGGCAAGCAATGAAAGCCAAAGTTACAAAGAGACCATTAGAAAGCATGATGAGCTAGTCCAAACCCTTCCTGGAGAAGAGGAGTGGTGGACTCCGCATCTGTATAAAGGATTTTGGCTACCATCTGGTGGCCTCATTGCTCATCTCTTACTTGAAGATCACCACTTCCATAGTAAACCTACCGATATTCTCGCAGCTAGCTCTCCCAAATGCGGTACCACTTGGATCAAGGCTCTCATTTTTGCCAGTTTGAACCGAAACATATATGACTTCGTTACTCATCCTTTGAACACAGCAAACCCTCACACCTTGGTACCCTGCTTGGAAAAATGCTTATTTCGAAATGAAAATACTGATTCTTTTCCCTCTCCCCGCCTTTTCTCTACTCACATCCCTTACACTTTGTTTCCAGACTATGTGAAAGATTCAGGTTGCAAGTTCGTTTATGTCTGTCGAAATCCAAAAGATGCTTTTGTTTCCATGTGGTTGTTCCTGAACAAGGCCATGTCTCGACGTCGGCCAACCGAAGTTTCTCTACAAGATGCTTTCGATATGTTCACCAAGGGAGCTTCAATTTTCGGGCCCTTTTGGGATCATGTGTTAAGCTACTGGAATGCTAGCTCCGAAGCACGGTATCTAGTGCTGTTCCTCATGTATGAAAATTTACAGAGAGAGCCTGTCGCTTAAGTTAAGAGATTGGCTGAGTTCTTGAACACACCCTTTTCGATGGAGGAAGAGAAGGCAGGTGTAATTCAGGAAATTGTAAAACTGTGTAGCTTTGACAACTTAAGTAACTTGGAAGTTAACAAAGGGGACTCGAGTTCTGATCTATCTATGATCATAAAAAACCTTGACTTCTTCAGGAAGGGAAAGGTTGGAGACTGGAAGAACTATCTAACACCAGAGATGGCTGCTTGTCTCGATCAAATCACAGCAGAGAAGCTACGCGGTTCTGGTTTGAGTTTTATTGATCAAAGTGTTTGATTTTGTATGCACAAGTAAGAAGGATCTTGTTTGATCTTGTTTTTGTATTTGACTACGGTTTGGTTTGGTTAGGTTCGGTATATGCATATAATAAGATCACGCACTTCCATGATCTAGCTCTGCTCTTGATCATGACTTTTGGACGTCATTTTCACATAACTAGTAGTTTAGCAGGAGCAGAAGCTATAAACTTGGAGAAGGTTGAGCAGCTTAGCCCATGACCAAACTCATATAAGGATCTTCCCGTGTAAAACCTTTAGGTCCTTCCAGGGAGGTTCTCAGATGCATTAGCTCTCATGTTCATGTCTGTCATCGACACTTGATCTGCATATTCTTTTTAGTGACAATAGTTTTCGAGACGAAAATATTCGTCGCCAAAAGCCCTTTTTTCGTTGTTAAAGCATAGTACAAATAAATTCCATAGTCATCACTAATAGTTTACCAATGAACAAAATAGTAAAAATGTCAATTTCTTTTTAAGTTAAATTGTTAGCAATATGTAACAAACAAAGATCATTACCATCAAATTAAGATACAAAGAAATAATTCTTTACTTATTTTCTTACTTTAGGAATTCTTCTAGATATAAGACTGAAAATATTGAGCAGTAGGTATAATCTTCTTCTTTATGCCTATTTTTAGTTAAAATACAGTCTTGTCCTTTTCAGAAACAAAAGAACAATATTGTTCTTTTAACTATTATACATGTAACATATATCATTTAACATATGAAAATCTATTAAGTAAATGGTGGCCATCTAGTCATGCCCTTTCAATATAGCATAAATAATTTGTGGCTAACTTTTTAGAATTTTACTTTTCTTTATTTTTGGAAAGATAATGTTATTGGTCCCTAAGATGAGCTTTTCTTTATTAAAATTTAACTTCATAAAATGCTTATTTGAAAAAAAAAACATGAATGGAAGTGGATATATTTATGTATGTGCATCAATTCCTAACTCCGAATATTTGTAATATTTGTCACATACATGGTCATAATATACAATAAATTAATGGTCATTAAATATTTATTCCAATTTACCTCTACCAAAAAAAATTACAACGTCAAATTATATTCTAGGGTTAATATCTCAAACTTTGCTCAATTTTTCAATTATACCCTAAACTTCAAAAAGTGATAATAAAATGTTCAAACTTTTAATTTTTTTCAATTTTAGCCTAAATTACAAAAGTGGCAATAAAATGCTCAAACTTTCAATTTTTTTTCAATTCTTGCCCAATGTTAGTATCTCTATTAAATTTGCTAATGTGGCTTGCCACGTGTTCCAGAAACGTCGTTTAATCACATAATTAAAATGACGTTGTTATTTAAAAATGACCTAAATCAGAAGCGGCCCCGACAACCTCACACTTTGATTTCAGTTTTTTCCTTCGTTTTTTGTTTGTTCTCTCGACTCCCTCACTCTTAGATTTCCAGATTATGCAGCCCCAAGTACTCTCACCCAAACGAAGAGCTTACTAGTGCATTATGCTGCAATATGAGAGTTGTTTGGGACATCAAAAAAACTAGCAGAAAACAAAGAGCTAAGGGCGTCGGGAGAACAAATAGATAACAAAAGACTAAAGCTGCCTAAACTAATTTAGGGATTTCATTTTTAACAACGACACCATTTCATTAATAACTTAACGCAGACACTAACGTCAAGCTAGAATTGAAAATTTTTAAAAGTTTAAACATTTATTGTCACTTTTTGAAATTCGGGCTATAATTGAAAAAATTGATTTGAGAATTTTATTGTCAGTTTTTGAAGTTTAGCCTATAATTAAAATTTTGAGAAAAGTTTGAGATTTTTTTGTAATTAACCCTATATTCTAGTATAACATTTACTTTTCTTATTTTGACTACCAAAGATTCTTAAATTCAAGATTTTTCACCTAAAACATTGAGTTTAGTATGTACTTGCCTAGACAAAGTCCAAGATCCACTCTCTCAAGCAATAAAATATGTATATACCCACAAACAAACTGCGAAGTATACATTATATATTCTGTGAGAACATTGTAAACAAAATTTGAAATCATATACTTAATTTATTTGCACAATTTGCCTACAATGTTACTTAGATGATTTTTAGGCTTAAAACATAATAGGATTCGCTTAATGTTATCTCAAACTTAATGTTTCAAACAACCTCAAAGTTAATGAACTTACAATAACAAAAATGAATCAATGTTAAATAATATATTACATACATTATCAAATTTCCAACAACACTTATACTAATAATAATACTATCTGATAAATTAACTACAAAACCCTGTTTTTGATGTACCTTTTTA
The DNA here is from genome assembly GCA_025629805.1 of Erythroxylum baracoense. NCBI lineage: Eukaryota > Viridiplantae > Streptophyta > Magnoliopsida > Malpighiales > Erythroxylaceae > Erythroxylum > Erythroxylum baracoense. The sequence goes on from JAOTAY010000191.1 coordinate 35,976,081, forward strand.
AAAAATGAATCAATGTTAAATAATATATTACATACATTATCAAATTTCCAACAACACTTACACTAATAATAATACTATCTGATAAATTAACTACAAAACCCTGTTTTTGATGTACCTTTTCTTTATAGAAATTTCACATATATGAAATCGAAAATTTAAAGTCTACCATGAGACGTAAACTTTTTCGTAACTTCCGTTGATCCTAACTATGTATCATCACCTATACTTGCCTATGGGTGCCTTAAACTATATTCCCTCAGTCTTAAAGCTCAATATTTTCTGTTTTTAGTTTCAGTATGATTCGTACATACTTGGTTAAGGTTTTATTGATCTCACCTCATTCATGCCTTTATTTTCCTCACATCTTTTTCTTTTTGTTATGTTCAGCATTGGAGTGTTCTCATGGGTTTCAAATGCTCTGTACCCAAGACTCTATTACTCGTCAAAAGCGATGTCAATCTATGTTTGTTTACACCCAAAACAATGTCATTCTTAGCGTAGAACAGGGTTGGAAGAGGGTGTTGGGTATAGAGGATCTGATGCCATTCTCGTCATGACCAAACTCTTTTTTATGCTTATATTTCAAATACAATGTCAAAAATCATTTCAACAATTCTGCAAATGTACTAAAGGCTTCTTCAAGATATGACAAAAACTTCTTTTTTATCTTCTTCGTCGTTAATTTCTCCTCATGTCTTCTCCATTATCGTCGATGTCTCCTTATATCTTGAAATTGGTTATTCACTTACCTTCTTTACCATTGGAGTCTCATGAAACCTTAAAACTTCTTTTCTTCCTTACTATTAAACTAAAATGTCAATAACTATTCATGCATATTATATATATATATAGAGCAAGATAACAACTTACTAACCTATTACTTTTACATCTTCTACCTTTCCCCCTACTTTCTTGAATTTCTTTGGCACCCTCCACCTTTTGTGATGTTTTGTCGGGTGTTTCTTATTATAATCATCCCTTTGTGTCTAAGAATATTTCTAAATGTTATCATACTGATTTCCATTATCTCATCAATGCATAATCAATTGTTTTTATTCGGATTCTTTTCACTATATATCTTCCTCATCCATATCTATCTATATCTGTAAATGCACTGAAGCTCATAACTGAAAGAAGAAATTGTGCGACTTTTCTCCCAATCCGATCCCATGGCAGCCTGGTTTGCATTTCATAAAAATGAGGCAAGCAATGAAAGCCAAAGTTACAAAGAGACCATTAGAAAGCATGATGAGCTAGTCCAAACCCTTCCTGGAGAAGAGGAGTGGTGGACTCCGCATCTGTATAAAGGATTTTGGCTACCATCTGGTGGCCTCATTGCTCATCTCTTACTTGAAGATCACCACTTCCATAGTAAACCTACCGATATTCTCGCAGCTAGCTCTCCCAAATGCGGTACCACTTGGATCAAGGCTCTCATTTTTGCCAGTTTGAACCGAAACATATATGACTTCGTTACTCATCCTTTGAACACAGCAAACCCTCACACCTTGGTACCCTGCTTGGAAAAATGCTTATTTCGAAATGAAAATACTGATTCTTTTCCCTCTCCCCGCCTTTTCTCTACTCACATCCCTTACACTTTGTTTCCAGACTATGTGAAAGATTCAGGTTGCAAGTTCGTTTATGTCTGTCGAAATCCAAAAGATGCTTTTGTTTCCATGTGGTTGTTCCTGAACAAGGCCATGTCTCGACGTCGGCCAACCGAAGTTTCTCTACAAGATGCTTTCGATATGTTCACCAAGGGAGCTTCAATTTTCGGGCCCTTTTGGGATCATGTGTTAAGCTACTGGAATGCTAGCTCCGAAGCACGGTATCTAGTGCTGTTCCTCATGTATGAAAATTTACAGAGAGAGCCTGTCGCTTAAGTTAAGAGATTGGCTGAGTTCTTGAACACACCCTTTTCGATGGAGGAAGAGAAGGCAGGTGTAATTCAGGAAATTGTAAAACTGTGTAGCTTTGACAACTTAAGTAACTTGGAAGTTAACAAAGGGGACTCGAGTTCTGATCTATCTATGATCATAAAAAACCTTGACTTCTTCAGGAAGGGAAAGGTTGGAGACTGGAAGAACTATCTAACACCAGAGATGGCTGCTTGTCTCGATCAAATCACAGCAGAGAAGCTACGCGGTTCTGGTTTGAGTTTTATTGATCAAAGTGTTTGATTTTGTATGCACGAGTAAGACGGATCTTGTTTGATCTTGTTTTTGTCTTTGACTACGGTTTGTTTTGGTTAGGTATATGCATATAATAAGATCGAGCGCTTCCATGATCTAGCTCTGTTCTTGATCGTGACTTTTGGACGTCATTTCACATAACATAGCCCTTCAATGAAGCTTGTTATAAGTTGAATTAACACAGCCTTCAATCCATACCTATCCTAATTTAACCAAGTCCTGAATTATAGTATAATAACTAATATGATTACAAAGAAATGATCTTGACATTTTTAAATTAAGTTAAAAAGAAGAAATTCATCATATTACTTTGCTCACATTAACTTTGTATGAAATGTTTTTTTTTATATTTATATTTTACACTCTTATAATTTGCTGAGTACTTTGATTTGATTATGAGTTCCTTCACTTGAATAAATATAATATATAGTTTTTTAAGTTAAACCTTATATTTTTTATAAATAATAAAGTTCAAGTTTAACGTTAATTTGAAATTTGAGTTGAGTGAAGTAAATAAATAAGTTAAAAACTATAATACATACAATATCGAAATATGTAATAAAAAATTATTAGTCCATCTATGCAATATAGTTAACTATAAAATGAAGTAAAAAAGATACACATAAACATGATGGTTATATTCCATTTCTTGACATCAAGCTTGTATTCTTTTACCATTTTAGATCATCTGGCAAGCCAATCATAACATTATATCGATAACTTATAGTGGTAGTAGATAGTAATGCCACATTTCATACAAATAGCTTTATGGAAATATGTAGCCTGGTCTAATAGTCATCTGTGTAAGGAATTTGGCAATATATCAGTAATGTTGCTACTATATAGAGATAAAGTGGCTTCCATGTTCGCTTTGAGCCAGTTTGAGGTCAAGATAGTGCCTAACTTGGTGCTCACTAGGTGACCCTACCAGAAAAGTGTGTAGTCCCATGACTAACATCCTTTTTCCTTCACTGTCTGCCAGACTAAGTCCCTTGCACACATCTATTGTGATTGTCACATTCCGTGTTTTACCTTTCTTCACCGTTACTCTCTCAAACCCAACAAGTTGCACATTTGGTGCACCAGTTACATCAGATGTGGTAGGTGGCTTCCAGAACACCAACACTACATGGCCTCCACGCATTGGACCTCGGTTCCTCACACCAATTACAAGATCAAGTTTTAAACTCGTGCAGTTTACTGAGGAAACATCAATGGCATTGGCTTGCGTATTGGAGTGAAAATTTTGATTTGTTGAAAGTATGCTTTTAGGGTAACTGGGTGTAGAATTCAATCTAACTAGTAGTGTGGCAGGAGCAGAAGCTATAAACTTGGAGAAGGTTGAGTAGCTTAGCCCATGACCAAACTCATATAAGGATCTTCCCGTGTAAAACCTGTAGGTCCTCCCAGGGAGGTTCTCAGATGCATTAGCTCTCATGTTCATGTCTGTCATCGACACTTGATCTGCATATTCTTTTGGGTACCATGTAAATGGAGTCCTTCCAGCTGCAAAGACATAAATCAGCATGTGTAAGGCCTGAATATTCTTCAACATTAAATCATAGAAATGTCAGAGGTAACCTGGATTATAGTCCCCAAATATGACTTGTGCTATGGCATCTCCCCCATCTTGACCAGGATACCCCACCCACAAAATCCCTCCAACTGTGCTCTCATTTTTGACAAAAGAAATGTCAATGGGACTAGCAGACATGATCACTATGATTACGGTTCCACTGGTTGCATTTATAACACTAGTGACCAGTTTCTCTTGAAATCCTGGCAATGTCAAGTTCACTCTATCCAACTCCTCTCGCTCTATAGATTGATCAAGCCCCAATACTAGCACCACTGCATCAGCATCCGTTGCAGCTTCGGCTGCTGCCGCAATAAGTGTGTCGTCATTACAACTTACAGACTTGCACCCAGGTTCAAATTTAGCTGTTGTAACATACTTTTGCAGCCCTTGAAAGGGGGTGGTGTACTTGCAGGGTACACCAGCATAATTACTTATCATAGTTTCAGTAACATTACCATTTGGTCCTATGACAGCTAAATTCTGAATTGTATCTTTGGACAAAGGAAGAGCACCACTGTTTTCTAGCAAGACTATTCCTTGTTTGGCCGCATCAAGTGCCAACAGCTGATGATCATCAGCACATACATCAGATGCCCCAAGATCTCCAAATGGGAGCAACTTTGGATTCCCATCAAAGAAACCAAGCCTCATGAGAACTATGTAATTGTAAGTCAAGGCCTGATCTACTGTGGACTCATCTACTTTTGTTTGTTTAACAGCATTCTCGGTATACTTACCCAAGAAATCCCCACAGTTCATGTTTAAACCTGCATGATATAAACATATATGAAATGATCTTTTCCCGTTTCAATTTTCTGAAAAAACATTAATTTGTTATACCTGCTTTCAGTGCGAGGGCTACCGCATCTTCAGGGGTGGCAGTGTAGTGGATACTATTATGATAAACCTCAACAGAATCACAATCAGAAACAATATATCTGCCAGAAATCACATAAAATGGCTAGTTAGACAAAATGTTGTAGGCTTCACTCATTGAAACTTGACAATTCAAGGAAAAAGAAAAATGTAAGATTTAACTTATAATGTCAGATAGGGGATTTAGCATGCAGTAGTTCTTTGAAATTTGAAAAGTAAGAGAAAATGAGAGGCAGCTTATAAAGTGGTTAGAGTAGAACACACCCATCAAGATTCCATTGGCTTCTGACAATCCCTTTGAGGAGCTCTGGATCAGCACAAGTAGGAATACCATTTACCCTGTTGTATGAGCACATGACACTACTTACATGTCCCTCCTCTACACAGCTTCTAAATGGAGGCTGATATGTGTCCTCCATATCCTGCTTTGTTACCTGCGAAAACCTCATTGTTAAGCTTCAGCTAACCAAATACTACGGCTCAAAAACTTGACTAAGGTACAAAAATGAAAGGGGTAGTAAAATATCATATCCATCACCGAACAACCGCGTTCTTAGTTCTAAATAACTGGAAAATATTTTCAAAGAATTCAGGAATATATCACAAGTCAATAGTAGTGATCATACAGTCAAATTTCCTAGTTTACTGCCCTACAAACTTCTCTGTCTGCAGCTTCTGACATCTGCTAGAAAACTCAGGTTATGTAGCATAACGAAGGTCGTAGTAATTAACTAAAAAATGTCTAGTAAAAGGAAGCAAGTCCTAAACAACCATTCTATAATTGGCTAGCTAAGAGGGATAGATTATATATACCTTGGCATCAAAATGAAATCGATCGGTTCCTTTCCAATTATCAACATCATAGGCAGTGTAATGTTTGCAACAACTTGAAACTTTCAACTTGTCATCACTCTTGCTTCCTCCCTCTTCACCAACTTCTTGCAAGCCGTTGACATAATTTACAGCATATATGGACACAACGAGAGGGTCCTCTCCGGGTGTCTCTTGTCCACGACCCCATCTCGGGTCACGAAACACATTGACATTAGGACTCCAATATGTCAACCCAGCTAAACCCAAGTTGTACATTGCTCGAGCCTCTGTTGACACCACCTGCCCCATCTTAAGCCAGAGTGTCCTGTTGAAACTAGCAGCGGACAGAATTGTTGCTGGGAAGCTAGTGGCACCTGGTACTGTTGCATTAAATTTGACACCAGGACCAACATTTGACACTCCATGTAGTGCTTCAGACCACCATTCATAGGCTGGAACACCTAGTCGAGGAATTCCAGTGGCAGTATTTACTAGTTGTTTTACCTTTTCTTGGAGTTTCAAGCGTGAGATCAGGTCCTTAGCACGGTCCTGATATGTTAGGGATGTGTTACAAAATGGGAATTGGCTGGTCTGAGGAATGCTCTCGTCACAAGCAAACTTTTGACTGGCACTAGGGACGATAAGGAGCAATGCGAGTAGTAGTGATGAGAGAAGTTGGCCCTTCATGGTTTCTCTTGTTATTTTGGCTACTTAGGAGTTCTGATATACCAGTATAACATTATTAGTAGCAACTCAACGAAATTTATAGTTGAAGGGTGAGACTCAGTGTCGACTGAGAGCTACCTTCTATGCCAAACGATGTTGGTTGCTTGGAGTTTGAGACTATTCAACTGGTTTTCTAGTTCAGAAAGCAACGAATGCTTGGGTTGCTTGGCCAAAACAAAAGCCTCTTTTCTCTAACAGCAGCAGAATTTATTGACATTGTTGGGACCCAAATGTTTAACCCTAACTATTTACCTGGTCCCAATGAACTTGAGGACACTGAATATTTGCATTAATCTTAAGTATCACTCCTTTCTCTATGAGTCATCAAGGATAAGTAGAGCACAAAAGCAAATCCTTTCCAAGTCTGTTAAGTTCTTTAAGCAACGCCATTCCTGTCCAAGTAAGATATTAAAAAGCCTAATCCTGATCAGCTTGGCCCATCTTGCACTTTAGATAATCCTGTTATGAGGTTTGCACTAGGCGTAACTGTTACTGATTCAGTACTTGAGAGGATTCAAGTGATTGCCTTTCCTTGGTGTTTACACAAACCTCGCACCTGAAAAGATCAAACAGTACAGTTCTTCTTTATTACCACATTTTGATAGTTGTTTACTACACGGCTTACATTTGCCAAGGATTTCCAATGTTCATTACACTTCCAAAATGTGTGTCATGTCTCCTGTGTGTGTAAAGAGAGGCAGAGAGAGAGAGAGAGAGGACTAGTCATGGAAGGGTGCCTTCTAAGAAAGACTAAGAGTAAGGGAATCATTCTTATCCCGTTTTACATACGCTAAATTTATCACTGGAATGTGACAGTTACTTTCTTTCCCTGGAAAAAGAATCAGTGTTGAGAGGATTATGCCTCCAGTCCAGAGTCCCGTATTTTTGTTCAACTTCGTAAAGTTTTATGTTTGCTTTCAATAATAAGTTTTTTTTTTTTTTACCAATGCAAGACCTTCCCATGTTTAAATACTTGTTATCACATTATATAACTTAAATCCTGAAATAACATATCTCTAAAAATTTTACAAAATTAATTTTTTGTCACTTTAATTTAATGTTAATATTGACGTGACATTATTTTTATATTTTAAATTAGAAAGTATGTTTCACTTTTACTTAATTATTTTTTAATTAACCAAAATGTGAGTCCTATTATCATATGACAGTGATAGCCATTTTTATAAAATTCAAACATTAAGTCTCACGTGTCATCACGTGACAGTAACATCTACTTTTTATTTAAAAAATAATAAAATCTTAATATTGATGTGACATTTAATTGATAGAGAGTTAACCTTGTTTTATTTGAATGTTTTGAAAATTGTGAGGTTTAATTTAAACTCTTCAAAACGTTAGAATTTGTTCTATATTTTGTTGTAAATGTTGATATTCAAAATGTACTTTAAGCTTTTTTATTAGTATAAGTAATTAAGAGTCCATATGTAACCAGGGGAACGAATACCGTTCCGTTCCGGCCGGCGAGCGGAACGGTATCCGTTCCCTGGGTACCGGCGGTAAATACTGGTCGGTACCGGCATTTACTGGCCGGTACCGCCGGTATCCAAAATACTGGCCAAATACCGGCCGGTATTGTAATTCCCAAAACTTGGAGGACCAAAACGTCAAAAAAA
>JAOTAY010000191.1:35994064-36005880 GCA_025629805.1 Erythroxylum baracoense
TATTATCAAGTAACAGTCTATAATATCATGGTCTGTCTGACCATAGAGCTCACACTTCCCTTGTGCAGCCTTCACCTAGACTGATGATGATGCCTTCAGGTTGTTTAGTTGTCACATCAAATTGTCAATCTTCACTTGCATCTCCATCATTTGATCGATCGCGACGATCCCCTTTTGCTCTCTAAAAGTCATAGGTTGCCTCCCTCGCTCACTTGTCTATAGGCAGCTATTGTTGGCCATCTCCTCGATCAACTCCTTTGCTTCATCGACCGTCTTCAGCATAAAAAATCCTCCTGACGTTGCATCTATGGTGCCTCTGGTAGGTGGGTTTACTCCATTGGAGAAAGTTTGCAAAAGAAACTCCTTCGGTAGATTGTAGTGTGGGCACTTCCTTTGTAGGTCCTTGTATCTCTCCCACGCTTCATAAATTGACTCCCCGTCACCTTATTGGAAATTGATTATTTTCCTTTATTATCTTTGTAGTCTTTGTCAGTGGGAAGTACTTGTCTAAAAAAGCATACATAAGCTACTCCCATGTTGTGATGTTGGCGGGGCTCAGTGAATGATACCAAGCCTTCACTCTATCTTTAAATGTGAAAGGGAACAGCCTAATCCTAACAACGTTCTCCGACATTTGGTGATACCAAAAAGTATCACAGATCTCGAGGAAGTTCACGATGTGCGAGTTAGGATCCTCTTCCACTAATCCGTAAAATTGGACATTTTACTGAAGCATGTTCAGGAAGGCTGGCTTAATTTCGAATAAGGCCGCTTGAATAAATAGCCTAGCCACTCTTTGGTTCGATGGGTTAAACCCTGGCCTCATGAAGTCCATGAGGGTCCTCTGTTGCCATCCTTGATTAGCTTCTTGATCCATATTTCTCTGAAATTCCTCGACCATTTATGATTTACCTAACTCTTCGCCTTCCTCTCGCCGAGCTTTCCTATGGGTTCGTTCTAATCGTGAGATATCTAAATCTATTGTCTCTGCTGCATGACTCGAACCTCTTGTATTAATGCAAGAGCATGCTTCCTAAAATGAATGAAAAAATAAAAAATAAAAACTAAATTAAAAAGTACTATAATGCCTTAAACTATATAACTAAATTACCCTCCCTGGCAACGGCGCCAAAAACTTATCGCAAGGTTACACACGCTAAGTTTTAATATTTATTAACCTTAGTAAATTCCGCAAACGCACGGGTCATTCATGTAGTACCTAAGGTGCTGATCGCACGATGAGGGTAATCTAGTCCTAAAATCTAAGGCGACACTAAGTAATAATAATCTAAAATAAACAATTAATGCAGAAAATCAATAAATCAAACAGTAAATTACAAGAATTAAATTTCAAAAATAATAAATAGTAACAAATCACATAGCCTAATTCAAAATCAACCTAGGAACTACCAATTGAGAAAAATGGGGTTTTAATTAGAAATTAATGACAATCTAATCAATTATGCAATTATTGAGTTACCAGGTCTAAACAGTCCTGGGGTAGATTACTCTCTCCCGGGTTATAATCCTTAAACCCTAATTAATAATCCCTAATTTAAATTATAGAATTGTGATCTCTCGATTCACAATTGACCCAAAACCTAAATTAGTTCTAAAATTATCTAATAACCTACTGGAAACCTATGCTTGATCTCTCATTACACGATTTTACCGATTTGACTCAATTCTTATCTATCAAATTACCTAACTCTCGTTAGCCTAATTCGATGTTATTCACTTGGCTCACCCTCTTAGTTTGATGCCGAATTATTAAGAACAGATATTGAATTACAAATAACTCAATAAAAATGCAATAAATGAGATTTCGTAAATCTCAAGAATTAAAATCCTGAAGGTGAATTTAGACAAAAAATTAACATTCAATAACAACTATTCTTAATAATTATCTCAATTTCATACATTAATAAAATTGAAATAAAAACAGAAAATACTGTCAGAACGGACTCATGGAGGTAACAACTGCGAGAAACTACTGTCTAATTCAGCATGACAAGCCACAATCGTGGCAGAAAAGGCGAGCGAGATGACAGGACCATGGCCACGATCATGCACTTTGGGCCACAATCGTGACAGAAAAGTTTAGGCGTTGGCCATAATTGTGGCAAGTAGAGCCACGATCGTGGCCTGCATCAGACTGATATAGAAACTAGAATTTTATGAGATTTTTCATACCCTTGTAAACCCGAATTAACCCTAGGGCTTCCTAGATATAAATAGAACATTACAAGACAGAAATAGCAACCTTGGATAGAGCTTTTCACATTAGCAAATTCAGAACCCTAGAGAGCTATTGAGTGATTTGAGGAAGGAGGCGAAGGAAGAGATACACGGAGACGAAGCTTGACGCGAAGTACTTCTCATAACAGGTGGTTTCTCGCAGTCACTGCCTTTACCAGTCCATTCGGACAGTATTTTCTGTTTTTATTTAAATTTTATTGATCTATGAAATTGGTATAATTATTGAGAATAATTGTTGTTGAATGTCAATTTTTGTCTAAACTCACCTTCAGGATTTTGAATGTCAAATAGTTGTTGTTGTTGAATTCGTTGGGAGTCCAGTTATAGGATCAATCTTAGCCTAGGCATGATTAAACACATCCCATCATTCTAATGTTTTCACACCTCTCCTCGAATTATTGATTGTGGACAACTAATACACTCTGCTAGTCCCCGTTTTCCCTTAGGTTTTGTTTAATTAAGAGACGCTTGTTAATTCAACTTAGCCACTGAATAACCTAGGATATGATCCCTATATTCAATTCGCTAGCAGCATTATAAAGTGAAAAATGGATCAATATAGGCAGTAATCTCGCACATTCGGGTTATCTAACCTAAGTTAAGTTGTTCCTAATGATTTAAGATCATTAGTGGCTACTAAAAAAAGTCAAATATAACGATTATGAATTATTTCCGCATTCTAGCAATAGGTTCGTAATGGAATAATCCAAAAACCTATTAAGATTATCTTTACAAAACCTAATTCAATTAACACAAACAACAATAATAATCTGAAAAGAAAGATTCAACATTAACAAGATGAGATAAACTAAACTATGACTTGGGTGTCGATCCGAACTAGGTCATGAAATCCTAACCCTTTATGGGTCTTTAAAATATGAGAGTTCTACCCTTTTTCAACCTTCTGAAACCTTTAAATCATTTTCTCCAACCTTTTATCATGTTTCTACCATCAAAATGATGTATTTATATTCAAAACTAGGTTTTTGGTTGAGCTGATAGCATTTCACGGTCGTGCGTATGTTATTCACGGGTGTGTATATAAGTCACGGAGTGCATGAAGTGTGACACCCATGAAAAAAAGTCATGGGCATGATTAATATGCTCATGCTCATAAATTTATGTCATGGTCGTGAGGCATTTCTAGCACTCTTCATTCTTGATGTTTTCAACATATACTCTTCATTTTTAGCATATTCTTATCCCTTCTTGCTCTAATCCTTCTCATTCTTGCTCTATAATGACAAGTGAGTGTGTATCTCAAGAAGACAGCTCAAATATAGTGCTTTCAACTCACTTTAGCTCTTTCACTTTCGAATTGTTCCTTAAACCAAATATGAACTAAAATGAATGTCTTAAGCATTTGATATCATTAACCACTACGTGTTATGGAATAAATGCATAATAAATTAAGCACATATCTGCTATTTTTGATAAATGCTCCATTTCTTGCATTTGATGTTACATTAAGGACAATGTAAGTTTTAATTGTGAGGTTAGGGATCTTAGTTTTTCTATATATTTTTTAGATTAATTTTTGCTTATATGGCTTCTTAGGCGATTTTCAAAACTAAACAAACAAAATAAACTATTTCTTTTTTTATTGATTTTAAGAATATATAGTCATAATTAGAGTGTGAATTGACTAGAAAAATCTATGGCAACTTTATCATGTGCTTTTACTCTTGTGATTAGTCAGTACGCATTATCTTTAGCAGAGAAGTAACTAATGGTATAAAAAAGCCAATAAGATTTTAAGCTTTACTAGACTGACACATCCATATCAGTCTCATTGTCTTTTGCTTATATGTGACCTTCATGACCTGAACATCCTAACTTTGCTTTGATTTTCTATTCGAGACCACATTTTTACCATATTTTTATCACATGCAATATCATGAAAATGATTAGGCATTCTTTCTTTTTACAGGCTATATTAGTCAAATAGCCTACCCATTAATATGAATTTTCCGTTGATAAGCCCCTTTGAGCTTTATTATTTTTGGTATTAACCACATTACATGCTATTAAACTTAAACAAATGTCCTAACCAAGCTACAAAGGCAGTGGAGAATTTTCTAATTGTTGATGATTGTGGATGTACAAACGTCTAAGTGTGTGGGTGAGGATATATGTGGGTTGGTTATAGTTGTTAGAATGTCATGTTATGAATTCCATTTTTAGTGTAGCTCCATTTAATTTTTATATTAAAAATATAAAAGAGAAAGAAAAGAAAAAGAATAGAAAAAGAAAAAAGAGAAAAAATATATGTTTAAATGAAAGTATCCAAGTGGAAGTGCATATGTTTTGAAAAGTTGTTTATGATTAGTGCCTCCTCCTAAGGTTGTCTTGAATGGGTGATTTGAGTATATTGAATATAATGTAAATGTTGTCTTGGAAGTTTCACTCCTAGTATTTCAACATTGTAACACCCGACTACTATAGAGTATATACCAAAACATCCAGACGACATTCAAGTACATATATATCCTATGACAATGGCATGTTACAGCAGTCATGTTCTTATATGGCATCATAAAGAATAACACAATACTTAAAAACTCAACTACTTCTCTTCATTTCATTGCAAATATGATTTACACTATAGTGATTAAAACAAATATTTACATTACCAAAACATTTGAAAGTTTAGAAGCTTTTATACAAAAGTTCTACATGACATAAGAAAACTACACAAAACAATTTACTATTCCTCAGACGTCAGTTGACAAACCTTTGAGTTGTTTCTTAATCCAAAATTGTTCATCTAGAGTAACTTAGGAACTAAGTCTCATCTCTTGTACCTGAAAAGCAACATTGCAATTTTGATGAGTTTTGTGAACTCAGTAAGCTAACCATCATCGATGGACTCACTCACATCAAATACACGAATATGTCACATATAACCAAATTCACAACATTCCTCATCTCAATAAGTCATAATAAATGTCACACATTTCATATACTCTTTCAGATCTTATATATCCCAATCAATCATATTAAGATCAATTACTCAAATATAACAAATCACTTTATCATCACAATTTCAAAAAAAGATTCTTAATCATATAATTCGTAATCATAAATGTACAAATGCAGATGCATATGAGACTCCACTTTCATTACTATTTATTTTAACCGAGTGCCTTTCAGATATAGATACAGATATTGTCCCGTATAAGGCTCATCCAGATACAGAAATCACAGAGTCAGGCTCTATGTGCAGAATTCTGAGCTTAAAGCTCTTTCAGACTGGTCACTTTTATCACAATTCCTTTATCTGATCATGCATTTAATGTAATGCATCAAATCACAGAATATGTCATAAATAACATTTACTTATGATGTACAGACAGACTCTCATATTCATTGGACCTAAGTCTAGTATTCAACAATTATGTTAAGTATTCAGATATCTTTCAGAATTCAGAAGCAAATAGAACACTTCCAACACAATCCCAAATATCAATCTCATCAGACTATTAATGTCCGGAATTATCACAATCACAATCAGATCATTAACAGTTCAATAATTGGAAGTTAAACATAAGCAAATTAATTCTAGTGAGAACATCTAGGTAACTCAAAGTAAGCTCCAATTTACGTTATTACCTAGATGGTCCAGCAATGTCGGGATGATGGTGTTCAACTTGAGTGTCTATAGATCATACAATTCACATAGAATTCATATTACAAAGTTGATCAATCAAATACATATTCAATCATGCACATATGTATGTGCCATATGCAATGCATGCTTAATGACGTTCTAGGGTATGTAACATTATTCAAATTTCTTAACCAATCAACATCATACTTTGATCCTACCATTTTGCAATAAGGTTTGTATCTTTAAATTAGCTTGATTTACTCCAAATTCATCAATCATACTTTATACTTATCCTTGAACATTTCCATGATCCAAAATCTTCATATAATACACACATAATTAGTACTTTACATCTAAAATTTTTGCAAGCTAAGTCTATACATTCACCAAAATTTTTCCAGCAACATATACTCATACATTCACCCAATTCTCATTCATAAATACCCTATGTTCCTCAATGCTCATTCATCCATACCTTATACACGTTATTCATGTCCTAAAGATAATATTTGTGTCAAATGAACTCATTTATTCCTTTAACAAATCATAATTTCCAGATTTGAACTCAGCACATCAAAACAATCCATTCTTTAGATTATGACATCAATTAACTACATAAACTTATCAAGATCTTATCCAATTAATCAAGAAACAATCTAGGCTCACTCTTAACCTTAATCAAGTCCAAATATACTAATTCATAGTGAAATTTCCCAGCTGGTTCAACATGTACACAAGGCTGAAATTAAAATTCCAGAAATTGTCATTAATATTATTAATGTGTGTAACTTTTCTACCTTCAATACCTCACGAATTTAACAAGCTTAAAGACATCAATAACATCTGAAATTTTCCAGATTTCATGTCCCTTAAGGTTACTTCATTCTAGGTTAATTAAACTTCCACATTGGTTACACTAAGACTTACAAAATTCTGCTCACTTATGTCATTAACATTCATTCTTTTACAACACACCTACAACTCAAATTTTTCTAGATTTGAAAACACCTTAATAACACCTATCTTTAGCGTGAATTCTTCATCAATTATACTTCAATTCTCAACTTAAATCATGCATACAACAGTCCAAAAACTGTTATTTTTATATATGTAAAAACAAACCTGAAAAGTATCCATTCATTAGTTTTCCAGATTTTATCATCTTTATACCAAATTCCAAAATATCTACTTATTAGTTCATCAATTATACCCTAATTAGACCTTAATTATTCTTTAATTCCTTATCAATATCATCTCCAATTCCATTTCAAATTTATTTAATTGATAGCTCACAAATCATTGCCTTTTATGTATTCAAAATCAAACTAGAAACTATCTTACATTATCATGCATATAGTTCTAGTTATTTATTGATCGTAAAACCTATCTACTTATTTTATGCTCAAAAACCGCAAGTAAACGGGTCGTGACTTGTAGTTAAAAAGAGCAGATATCGATCCCACTAGGATTGATGCCCAGACACCATTTAATTTAGACAAAACTTTGTTTCAAAAATGAAATTGTTTAATGCAATTAATCTGAAAAATTAAATTAACATTAAAATACTAACACAAAGCAATAGACAATACCAAAGTGCAGAAAAATCGAAATTCAAGAATCTAAAAACTAGAGATTATTTTTTTCCTATTTTGTCCCCCTCCTATTTTATTAATTGAATTGTGTCTCACCCTAGATTTCCGAATGTATTAATTACCCTCTCTCAAGGTATAATTAATTGTCCCTAATCGAATTAAAGGGAATCAACCCAATGGCTCTACCGATTTAACTAGTTATTAAACTATCCTATGGGTGATCAATTGAATTCACCGATATCTCTCTTCTAACTAATCAATTGACATGATGATTGTATGTCTCTAGGCTGCCAATTCTCATTGTACAATCCTACACAAATAATCTTACTCACTCTCTCGATTTGTTGCAAGATAACAAATAAAATCAACAATCATCAAAGACACTTTCATTCAATTTCATAAAATAGGAGTTTCAACAAAATAGTTCAAAAGCAATCCCTAAAACTAAATCAGCCACTCAAGGTCTCCATAACATCTTCAACACACAAATAATTCATCTTTGAAAGATTAGAAGAAAGAAAAACACAAAAAATTGAATAAAAAAAACTTCTTCTCTTCTTTGCCAAAATCTAGAAATTTAGATGTTGATGTGCCATTTTTCCCAATCTTGACAATAATCCTTCCTCAAGACTAAAACTTGTGTTCTTCACTCAGGGAAGCTCTTTTTACAAAAGGGTTTCGTCTCATCTTACCATGGAGACTTAATTCTCTCTAAATAGTCTAGAAATCCTAAGTTTTATGAAGCCCCAGATAATGACTCGGATTATAATTCCCACAATCGTGGGAATTGGCATGATTCCCACAATCGTGGGAATTTGTAATCTTCTCTAGCTTAATCTCTAAGTTGTTCAATCTTCCTTCCTACTTAAAAATAGTCAATTCTTACCCTCAATTAACATCAAACATAAAAGAACAACAATGGAAATCAAACTAAACGAAATCATACAAAATGAATCCAAAACTATAACAATAATCAACAATTATGCAAGAAACACATGCCAATTACTTAGATAAACATAAAATAATGCACAACTATCAACGTCCCCATGCTTAAATCTTTGCTTATCCTCAAGCAAAATAATTACAGCCAATCAATTCTATCACTTTTTTCACAAAGATCAAAGCATACAATCTCTCAAATTAAGCCAACTCAAATATCAAGTTACTACATATATCATGACTACTTTTTCTGTGGCACCCCACTCCTATCTAACACATACTCATACATCCTTTAGACATTCGAGCACATGTCGATAGAAGCAGTGCACCAACTACATCACTTTCACATAAATCATGGCATCATAAATTAAAACCATAAATATCATAATAATTAAACCCCAAATTTCTCATTTCATTTCATAAACAATATTTACATTATAGCTTTACAAGTCATCTATATATGTACAATATCAAAAACCTATTAGAGTCTACTACTCTGTCTACAAAATATGCTATATACATAAGGAATTATACAAAAATTTTAGTCTAAGTCCTTCAATCCAGCTAACCAACCTTTGAGCCATGTCTTCTATCCCAAAAGTAGTACTAGATCTCTTCTAAGTTATCTTAGAAGCTATATCGTCTCTTTTGAACCTGAAAAGTCAATGTTGCACTTTTGGTGAGTTTTGCGAACTCCATGAGTAACCATCCTTGATGGTTCACCTATATCACTTAACACATCAATTCAAATAATCGCATAAGTCATATAATTCACATTATTTCATTTATCAACACAAAGTATTGCAATACACGTTGTACACAATTTTCACATTTCTCATTCAAAATAATTAAATAATACATTGCAATCATTCAAAATATATATACATCATATGTATATGCAATGTTTATGAGACTCACATTCGTTTATTTCGTTGTTGTGATTGAGTGCTTTTTCTCATTATCCCGTATCAATTATGGATATCGGGTTCATTAATACTGTCCCTTACCTGTTGGGGATACAAAACCAATTTTACATATTAAGCATAAGGCTCTTACCATGTTATAAGCTTTGAGCTCTTTTTCACTGGCAACTCCGGTCACAACTGCCTTTATCTTTCATGCATTCATGTAATGGTATACACCACATGTATTCAATCAATCATGCTTATTCAGTCACTTTCACATTCTCTTTCTCATTCACATTTGTCATCCGATCGTGGGTCCGGCATTCAACATACAAGTTGAGAATCACTTATTTCATCAAATTCACATACAATGAGAACTTCCAAATATGGTACTTATGCATCAATCGCCTCGGACATTCAAGCTCTAGAATCAGTACATACACTCACATAATAATTCAATGAAAAATTTAACAAACAGACAATCGAAGTGAGATCATCTTAGGTTACTCATAGTTTGCTTCCATTAGCTTATTTCCTTGAAGTCTCGGTAACGTCTGCAAGTGGTCGCTTAATGTGCTCTTCTATAATATGCAAACATATACATTTACCATTACTACTTTGCACATTCATATGAATACTCAATCATAAGCACATGTATATATGTCATGTATAATGCATGTTCAATGACAAATTCCCAGGTATATTTCCTTAATACATATATTATAATCAATTAACATCATCTTCCAATCTTCCTTTAATACCTTATACACTTTGTCAACTTTAATCACCTCATTCAACATCAACTAGGTTCATTCAAGATCTCATTTAAGCCTAAATACCTTATATGGGAACACCATAGCATTAATTGGTTCATACTTTACTCAAAAGATAACTCTTTTTTTTATAGGTCTGGCCACGATCGTGGTGCTTCTCCCAAGTTGGTGACAGAAACTTTTGGAGCTGGCCACGATCGTGGTGATTGTTCCATGATCGTGACAGAAACTCTTTCTAGCCAGGCCACGATTATGGGTAAGGGCTACTATTGTGACATAAGCGTATTCTGTCAGGCCACAATCGTGGGGTGAGGGCCATGATCGTGCCATGCCTTTTCTTCCTTCTTTTCTGCATGAATTCAACATATCTTCTCACATCCATTTCATACCAAATTTTCCTGAATTCACCTCTTGTAATATGACCTCATTTCGTACTAATTTAACTACCATATTGATTACATTAACTCCATAAAATTCAACTCATTTGAATCATCATTTTCAACTTAATTTCATCATTCATGAAATCTTATCTCTTTCTATAGTATATATCATTCGTAATACATCAAAAGATTCATTCATTATGTTATGTCCTCATTTAACATTCTAAACATTTCACGTTTAGATGCATTGACATCAAACATCCTTTTCCTTAAAGTATAACATCAAGGTCAATCAAAACTTGTCACACATTTAACAAACCTTTCCAACATCAAAATTATGTTCCTTTAAAGCCCCAATTAAGTCCAAAAGCTTCATAGTTATATAACTCATCCTTAATGGGTTCAAACATTGCATAATCAAAACATTTCCATGAAAAATCACTGCTCACAATTGTGTTATCCCCTGACACGATCGTGATAGAAACTAATCTCCCATTTTTCTTGTAGTTTTCCAATTTTTCTCAGGATAGATTTTTAAGTTAGTTTTGTATGACCATTATGACCTAGAAAATGAGGTATTTAGACAAACCGTCTTATAAAAAATGTTCATCTATGTCTTGAGGTTCTAGTGACATCAAATTCATGTAGTTTGGTTCATTATTCTGTAAGTTATACCCAAAATACTACAGAATGTGCTCATATCACGACAACACAATTCTCAACAAGATAAATTTCAAGACCATTAAAGATAGAATTAAAATTCACTTCCTTCATGAAAATTGTATCCATATGTCTCTAGCTTGATCTAAATTAAAAATCATCCCATTTGGATATCTACAAAGCAAGATATGGCTAAAATACAGATGCATGTTCAGTGAAAACACTCCATCTAACATATTCCAACACACATTTAACTTCATTTTCAACTCTACTTTATCTCCAAACTATCATCCTACTTCTTCTCATTTCAAGACAATACACTAGCCTTTTCTTTGGCTTTAAACTCATAAATTATCATTCATTTTAACACAAAGTAAGACATAACTCTATTTATCTCTTCATCCACACACACATAATCATACTTCAAACTTCCTTGCTTATACTCATTCATCTCTTAATTCATTATCATAATTGATTCATTTACCAAAGAATTCATGAATAACATTAACTCACTACTATTTAGAGCATGATCTCTTTATTATTACACTACGCCCACGTTAAAACACACATATAAAAACTCATGATCAATCATCAAATTTCTCATCATACATGTTCCATTTCACATTACCCATGAAGATTAAAGCATAACTTACTTGATTTAGCTTCAAAATCTTCAAACTCTTCAAGATCTCACTTAA
>JAOTAY010000191.1:36005980-36017724 GCA_025629805.1 Erythroxylum baracoense
AGTTACAATTAATGCTTTATTATTCAAATTAATGTGATGCCATGTGGAGTAACTGTAGTGATCGCACGTAGCGCTCCCATATCATAGGATATGTACCGGAATGACCTGCAGGCGTCCCGGTGCGTACCCTACGGTATGGGGATGTTACATTAATTGTGTCATAGGTTGTGGATCTCTTTATGTCCTCTAAGGGAAGGACACGGGCTCAAGTACTTTTATACCTAATATTATGGATCTTCTATCAAATTATGAGATTTCACACAAGCTTACGCATGCTTGTGTCTAAGATCTTTCTATTTCTTTTCTAGCCAATAACCATCTAAGGTGGCTCAGGTTATGTCACTTTACCAATTACCAATTTTCTTAATGCCATATGACCTCTCTCTAAGTCATATTCTAACTTATTTCTTCTTCTAAATTTTATCAACATTGAGCACGACCAAGCACATGTGTATGGGCTAGGCCATTTTTAACTAAGAATTGTGATTTTCTTCGAGATTTTTTTTGCAATCCCCTCCAATTCTTGACAAACCTCATACTAAAGCAAAATCATCATATTTGAAAATAAGTTTTCCAAACTTCTCAAGTTCTTTTAAGGATTAAAACACACTCCTTTCACGAAACTCGATTCAAAATCATTTTAGAAGTCTTATAAAATATTGTTTGAAGATCAAGACATATTCTCTAAAGATTAAAAAAATCCTTTTAATTATGAAAATATTTTTACATTATATGCTACATGAAAATGATTATATAATGTTTGAGCTCCTAATTCATTAAATGTCTAATATAAGATTATAAGAAGGATTGCAACAACTTTCTTAAATCTTGATGTGTTTGATTTCAAGAATTGCAATAACTTTCTTAAATCTTGATGTGTTTGATTTCTTCTTGTTCTTAGTTATTTATAAGAATTACATATGCACTCCACTTTGCTTAATTTCTCTATCCTTTGATTGTTTCAATTTATTTAATTAGATCCTTTAATAAATTTACTTTTCTATTGAACTTCATTTTCGACATTTTGGCTTATTAATTTCACCAAAGATAAAAATATTGACAATATCATATTTTTATTATCATTAATACTGTGAGTTAAAACCTTTATCAAATATATACTAATGCACTCTCTAATAAAATGGATTAATCATGATAATTAAATTCTATAAATAGTATGAATGACATGTCATACTTATTCATAAGATAAGTATTATAAAAGTAAGTTACATTTCCAAACACCTTTTATATCATCTTAATTTGAGCATTAACCCATAATAAACTTTTAATATCTTTTTATCTTTAAACTTTACAATATAAAAAATATTGATTGTGTTTATTGGTCTATAGATGAACAAGAGAAGGATGAATTGTGTATATTCACTTGTTTCTCTATTTATAAACTAATGAATAAATTGGTTATTATAATTAATGATTATGAAAATTTATATACAATAATAAAAAGCAATCACAACAATAATTAGAGAGATTATGAAAAGAGATACAAAATTGATTTATGGTGGTTTAATTAAATAAACCTTGGACTTTGTCCACTCACCAAGTTTACTTAAAACTTCACCATTTTCTTCCTTCTACGGATGAAAGCAACCTTTTATACAATATCTTCTTTATTACGGGTGAAGAAGAACCTTTAAATTTATCTTTCTTTGCCATGGGTTAAGAGTTACCTTAGAAATCTTATTGAAGGTCAAAAGGAACCTTAACAAAGTGTACCCTAAGTAATATCCCTAATTGCAATAATTATACAACTAAAAATTGCCTTCTTTTGCTCACACCAATAAACAAAAGCTCAATATATATTATGTATGTAAATATACTCTCTTGCCTCTCAAGGCTCTTAACAACTCTTTAATATGCCTAACCTTCTTCTCACAACTCATATGTGGTATATTTATACTTAAACAACCTAAAATAACCATCATAAACAAAAACTAGCTTTTTACAATGACTAATAATAGTAATACTAACCGACCTCTCTTGTACATTGGTTGAACAATATGGTCACAATCTTATAGTACATATTATTAAAGGACATTAGTTAACCACATTAGTACACTAGTCAACCATATTGCCATATTAGTAAACCAGTCTATCCAAAACCATAATATTATCACCCAAATCACTATATTAGTTGACCAAACTTTCTAAAACAAGTTTATCAAAACTTATCATGTTCTTTTAAAGAACACATTCCTTTTAATAGAAATTAGTTCTTTCAAAACCATTTTACAAGTTTGTTTAAAGATCAACAAGTTTTCATTAAATATCAAAATTAAATTTTTTAAGCATGAAATGATTTTTTAAAATGATTTACATATTATACATTATATGCAAATGATAATGTAATTATTGATCTCCTAGTTCATTGAAATGATCACATAAATGATTACAATAATTTCTTTAAGTTTTGATATGCTTGATTCTTCCTTATTCTTAGTTCGTCATGAATTACATGTGTTCTCAACTTTACTCATTTTATTCATCCTTTAATTGCTCAATTGAATAAAATGAAACTTATGCTCACTTTACCCTTCTATTGTGTTTGATTTTTCATATATTAACTTACTAATATTACCAAGCATAAAAAATTATAGTAACATATTGTATCATCATCAAAACTATAAGTTAAAACTTCACTTGGTCCATTAATCTCTCCCATTTTAATAATAATAATAATTTAGGTAATATTAGGGAAAATAAATGACATTTAATAAGTCTGCCCTATGCTAAAATAATATGTAATGCATGCTTCCTTTTAATTCATGCATTAAGAAATTTTAAGTATCATCATTATCTTTCCCCCCCTTTTTTAACATTAAAAAAGGTTATTATATATAAATACATAAGCATCAAAGAGAAAACAAATAACTTCTATCTCTCCCTTTTCAAAACCTTTGTCATATAGGCAAAGAGTACACATAAAGCATTTATGAAATCAAAGAGTACATCTTATAATTCTTATATATCAATTTTAAAAATAATTATATCTTTCTCCCTTAGGTATATGAATCAATGCTCTCTGCCTAAACATACATTCCAAGTGATATTCTAAAATATTATTAATATAAAAGTAAATGGTTGACTCCTTTTATATATTATCAATGGTTGCATCCTTTTCTTCCTTACTTGGTTCAAAAATTGGTCTTTTTAATAAAAATTTCCTTATTTAGCTCAAGAAGAACTATTGATGATTGTTTTTGGAAGCTTATTGTTAGAGATACCATTGATGTTTCTAATTTGATATCGATGAAGATGATACAAATTTTTTGTATGCCTTTAATGTAACTTGATATTAACCTACAAGTAAATAAACTAATATATTCTAGGTATTCATACAAACATGGGTCCTAGGAGATTAGTTCTTAAATCTTTCTCCATATTATTTTGGATTTACTAAATAAAAATTGTTTTAAAGAGTAGTTTCTATAGATATTTCCACAGTTACCACAAAAGTAGTATCTCATATGATAAGTGTAGTGCCCCACTCTTATAGGGCATATTCCCGAACATACCGACAATATCCGAGAACATACTCCACGAGGGTGGCATGCTAGGACGGTCAGTCAATCACACTCATTGCAAATTATTCACACATCACACGCATTTTTTAGAAAACTAATAATCATTTTCGGCCCATTTTATTCATAAGAATTTCAGTCACAAATGTTACAAACTATGAACACATCATCACAAATTCAAGTAATCATCTGGGCCCATTACAAATACAAAACATGTTTAGTCATAACTGTTATTACAAACTGAATTCATTTATACAATAAATAATGCTTATGGAATATAACGTTTAATACTAAAATAATAGAAACATGTGCAGATGTTAACTGATTCTGATTTCAAACTTTTATTCGAATGCAGTGGTTATACTCCAATTGGTCTAACTAGGTACCCCTTGAACCTAAAAGACAAAATTGTAATTTTGATGAGTTTTGTAAATACAGTGAGCGGACCATTCTCAATGGCTCACTCATATCACATAACATAAATAATTCACAGAAAATTCACATAATCACATAATACTCATCACTTCACTAATCATCATGTTGAATCGCATACATTTTATATTCACTTAATTCATATTTCTCATTAAAATCAATTCAAACAATTCACTGCGATCATTTAAAACACACATATCCAATATATATGCAAAGGTCATGAGACCCACTTTCAATTGTTACGTTGTTGTGACCGAGTGCCTTTAACTGTCCCATATCCAATGTGAATACCGGGCTCATTAATAACTATCTCGTATCAGTTGGGGATACCGGGCTCATTATACATGGTCAGCCTTTGGCTCTTAATAACATTTTGAGCTTTAAGCTCTTTTTCGATGGCTACTCTGGTTACAACTATCTTTATCTGTTCATACATTCATATAGTGGAATGCATCAAATCTCATATATCAATCAGTCACTTATGTTCACTTACACATTCTCTTTCACATATCATCGGACCTAACAACAAATTTGTTGAGTATCAATTATTTCTTACTCATTCACATTCAAGGAAGCACTTCTAATATGTTCACATTTATCAAACTCTTTGGACTATTAATGCTCGGAATTATCACAATCGCATTCACATCAGTAACAAATCAATATAGAATTTAAACAGGATAATCAATTAATATGAGACCATCTAGGTCGACTCACAGTATGCTCCAGATTAGCATTTGCTTCCATGATCCAGAAACATCTGGACGCTGACGTTCATTCTTGTGTATCAACTTCATGCAATATACACATTGTACACACATATTCTAATCTGGAATGTGATTAAAGCAAATGCTCCAGGTATGTTTAAATGATCAATTTGACTATTCCAGGTATGTTTCATTAATCACATTCTTGATCATTTAAACATCATCATTTGTGTATATCAAGCTTGCACTTAAAGTCATAACTCAAAAAACTTAGTTATTCTAATATCATTAATCATAGATCTATCACATACACACTCTCCAATCCTTTTTCTAGCATTAAAAGTTCTCATAATATTCAAGTTCTCATTCATTCTTACTTAATACACATGACTCATCTTCTTTGAATCACATTAGCCATTATAAGATCACTTTCATTCTTATAACATCTGCAAATTTCCAGATTTTGATGTTTGATTTCTAACACTCCATTCTTAATTCATTACCTCAATTGTCACCCTAAACATATCAGAAATTTAATCACTTATTCAAGAATCATACTAGGTTCATTTCAAGCTTCATTCAAGCCTAAATGCATCATAGGAAAGTACCCTAGCATTTATTGATTCAATCATCATTTATAAGAAGGAGATTTCACATTGATGGCCTTCCCACGATGGTGGAGGCCTTCCCACGATCATGGTTGAGCCATCGTGAGTTTTCAGCCCTCCCACAATCATGGAAGCATTCCCACAATCGAGGGATGTGAAAATCTGAACACTCCTGCCATTTTTCTCCATGATTTCCAAATTTTTAACTCCTACAAGTTACATCTAACACATCTCATGCTTAGCCTATCATTTCTAGCTTAATTCGTCATCATTTCCTCTTCATTGTTACCTCTATTTTAGCTCAATATCATTCATCAAACAAATCATGATCTATGGTTGATCATAAACACAAAAATAGAACATCCATGTATAAATACATTCATCAATTTTCTGCACACATTTAACTCCATTATCACCTTCACTTTATTCCTAAACTTTCATCGTAGTTCTTCTTATTTCAAGATGCTACATTATTCTTTTCTTTAACTTCAAAGCTCAATTTATATCCTCACATAACAACTCATAACTTATGGCTTTCATATACCCAAAACATATCATTCCTTCTTCAAATTTTCTGCACTCTTTCTATATACAAAATTAGGTCATATACTCATCTCTTCTTTTGTCAATTATCAACTCTCATTACCAATTTCACTATTAATCATCTATAAAACAATACATAATCTTTTATTTATCATTAATATGAAAATAGAACATCTATGTATATTAAAGTCTTCATCAACATATCGTCACTCTTCATGCACCATTTTCTTATGATCATTAAATCTTAAAAATATCTCTATATCAACTTATGAGTTTTTAGTCATCATAAATGCAAAAAAAACAAGACATTTATATGCTCATTTTTTCACTTACGGTTTAACATATATACACCACCATTTTAGGGTATATCAACTTCTAACTATCATCAAAATATTTCTCTTTAACACAACCCATAAGATCAGTAAGATACTTACTTGTTTTAGCTCCCAAGCTTCTTCAACTAACGTAAACCCTAGCTCCTCCATGATACACGATCATCAACATTTGAAGTGGAATAGGGTGGGTCTTTTGTAACAAGGTGTAGAAATAGCAAAGATCTTGAAGTATAGAGTGAAAGATGATGACAACTCAACATTGAGAGTAGGGCTGATGAACAAAATCATGAAGAAGAAGAAGAGAAGAAAGCAACGAAGAAGATGGGAGTAGGAATTAAAATGAAAGACAAGGTAAAATATGGTCTTTCACATTAAGTAATGGAGTTAAAATAAGTGGCAAGGCAAGTGACAAGTTAAAAACCCTATTCAAAACAGAAAAAATCTCCTCTGACTAGTTGTATAATCATTGGAATTTTGATAATAACCAAAAAAATAAAAACCTATATAATGAGTTTATAACTAGAGTCAAAACTCTAGATAAAGGAAATTGAAAATTGAAAAAAAATCAAATAATATAGTAAATATTTTCCCCGAATCTTATTCCTTAATGGTACGGAACAATAGTATCATTGGAGTGGATACACAAATAACTTTAAATACAAGAAGTAGAGTATCATGTCACTATCTGTGGTCTGCACTTGATCTTTTAAATAGTAATCCATTTGTCTTCCAATTTTTAATCCAATTGTCTCTCGATTTTCTATAATACTTGTCATTAAATCTTAATGTCACTTATCAATAACTTCTACTGCCATTTGATACTTATTTCTATTACCATCATCAATTATCTTGCCACTTGGCATTTTTCCTAGTCCAAAAATACTCATAATTTCAGAAATTTCTCAACTTAACAAATAAATTCCTATATCACCAATTATCATTTATCAACTAGAATTCAAGACATAATAATCATAATTCACATCATAATCACATTAGAATAATTTATACCAGGAAAATGTCAAATAGGTGCATGAACAATCATTGTAATGTGTGCAATTTTCAATAATCACGTGTGTGTATGCTAATTTTATAAATGAGTATGAAATGAATTTTTTTCTAGTCTCTCACTGCTATTTCTCATGTATCTTGGTTTAGGATCCTATGTCCTAACCCTTAGTATAGGGAATGGGATGTTACAATGAGAATGGAAAGTGTTAGTGTTATATGACAAATACTTATAAGAGTATGAATATTATGCATTTTTAGGTCTTGATGGATGATATGGGTGATATAATCCTATATTTTGGATAAGTCAGGGATTAGGAGTTATTTTTAAATGATAATGTGGCCTAAAAAATGATTTAGCATATGATGTGCTCTTTTTATGAAAATATGACCTATGGTAATTTTGAGCAAATGTCATGATTATGTGTTTCTTATAATGCCTATAATAAACAGGAGCAAGTATTATGTTATTATGCTTATAATGAGGCCTATTATGATTGTGAGCATGTTTCATACTATTTAGACGATAAAGAGACATGTATAAATAAGAAGGATGTTGTATGTTCTATTTTTAGTCTGGTCTTTCTCTTTAGTTTTACTTTATTCTTGGTTGCCATCTAAATTCTCATCAAGCTTCTTGGTTGCCATATAGATTCTCATCAAACTTATCTTAAATAATATTAATATCCATAATACCAACATTATTACAACAATCACTGACATATGTAAAATTAAATATATGCCAACTATCATGAGCATTTTGACATAATGAAACTTTAAATAGCATACTTATATTTAATGTCAAAATAAAATAAACTGTGCATTAACTTCCTATTTAATGAAATGAGTCTATTGTCATTCGTATTTGATTCACAATTCTCTAACCATAATTCAAAATCATTAGCCATGATAAATGATTTCATCCTAATTTTCTAAAATACATAATTTTTTATATTGCAGAATGGTGAAATATTAGTATCTTAGCCTTCTTAGCTAAAAAGTGATGAAATTGTTTCATATTGATCTATACTCAAAATTCAATAGAATCTATATACACTTTGAATGTGACATGCTTTGATACTAATTTTTGGTCCTTAGATAGCACATCAAGGTGGTGAATTACATGTGTTCATTTTTTATTCTATTTGCTAACGAATGAATGCATTGCTTATTCTAATAATTGATAACACAAATTTATATATGATACTAAAAAATAAATCAAAAAATAATTAAAAGGAGTGGAAAAAGAGAGACAAGACTAATTTATAATGGTTCAGTTAAACAACTCTTAGTCTACATCCACTCCTTAAGCTCTGTTTAAGAAGTCACTATCTTTTTCCTTTAATAGATGAAGAGTAACCCTTCATACAACATCTTGTTTGCCACGGGGTAACCTTTTACAAATCTTATTTAAGGTCAAAAGGTACCCTCACTAAGTGTATCTCAAGCAATTTACTTAATTACAATAATTATACAACTTAAAAAGTTGTTATCTTGCTCACACCAATGAATAAAGGCTCAATATATATTATATAATATACATATACAATCTCCAGCCTCTTGAGGCTCTTAACAACTTTCTTGTATGCCTAACCTTCTCCCCCACAACCCATGTATGGTCTATTTATACTCAAATAATCTAAAATAACCAATAACAACAAAAACTAACCATTATAATTGCTAGTAACAATAGCATTGATTGACCATTCTACATATTGGTTGATTATTTTAGTACATTTATTTACCAATGTGGTCAAAAGCTCAAGCTACATATTTTTAAAAGATAATTGTCAATTACATTGCCATACTATTTGACCATTATATCCAAAATTCTAACATGGGTTATCTAAATTATTATATTGGTTGACCAAACTTCCTAAAATAAGTTTTCAAAACTTCTCATGTTATTTTAAAGATTAAAATACATTCATTTGACAAAAACTGGATTTAATAATATTTCAAAAGTTGCCTAAATGTTT
Organism: Erythroxylum baracoense; assembly: GCA_025629805.1. Taxonomy (NCBI): domain Eukaryota; kingdom Viridiplantae; phylum Streptophyta; class Magnoliopsida; order Malpighiales; family Erythroxylaceae; genus Erythroxylum; species Erythroxylum baracoense. The sequence goes on from JAOTAY010000191.1 coordinate 36,015,126, forward strand.
TTTAAAGATAAGATGTTTTCTTTAAAATAAAAAAAATTTGCCTTTTAATGATGAAAGGATTTATGAATTATACCCTATATACAAATTATTATGTAATGATTAAGCCTCTAAATCACTGAAATGACTATGATAAGGTTAGAAAAATGTTACAATAATTTAATTTAAGTTTTGATGTACTTGATTCCTCTTTATTCTTGATTCTTTACTTGAATTATATATATGCTTCACTTTTCTCTTTTTCTTTATCCATTGATTACTCAATTGACTAAATTAACTCGTTTGTTCACTTTACCCTTCTATTGATCTTAATCTGTTCACATATTTACTTACTAATATCACCAAAGATAAAATACTAGTAGTAATATATTATGATACTACCAAAACTAAGAGTTAGAACCTCACTTAGTCAAACAATGTTCTTATATTCATATAAACTTATTTATATCATTAGCATCCTTATTATTAATGGCATGTTTGGTTCAACGGAATAACTATTCTATTCCTAGCATATTCTTAAAAACTTAATTAAGCGTGGTTAGAAAAAATTCACAAAATAACTAATCTTAAGAATAGATATTCTTTAACTTTGGGGAATAAACCATCCCTACCTATCTTTATGTATTCCAAAAATAAGTAATTTTGTTGAAGACAATTTTATCCTTCTCACGTTTCTTCTTCGTAAGCCTCCCGAAACTTCTTCCATTTCTTCATTTTCACTCTCTCAATCTCATGATTCTCTTTTCTAGAAACTTCACAGGATTTTGAAGTCAACCCAGCCTTTTACCATTTGTCTTCTCTTTTGGGTAAGTTATTCATGTTGTTTTGATTGGGTGATGGGTTTTTGTTGATAGGTTTCGATTGGGTGAGGAGTTTTGATGATAGAGTCATATTTGATACACCTTGTTTTTTTTTGGCTTGATTCTGTGTTTTGGTGTAGAATCTAGTTAGTTGGTTGTTTGATTTGTGAATAGTTGAGCATAGTTTGTTATCCATGAAAAGGCAATAAGAAGAAAACCCGATTTGTTTGGTTTTGTTTTTAGAGTTTTTGTTTCGATCATTTTAAGTTGCCTTGTTTTTTGGTTTAGAATCGTTTGTGTGACAGAACGATGGAGAGAGATTGCGACGAATAATTGAGATGCATACAGGAGCTGAGCTTAAATTTGTTTTCTATGGTACTTTGTAGTATCTCTTCCTCTCATGATTTTTCTTTACTATTAATTGCAGCTTCTAGACTGCAACTTATAAGCTTTAAAAGTTTTTCAATCATGTTCATTCATTTTCTTCTCTCCATTGCTTCATCTGCTGTTTAGTTTCATTTTGTAATCTAACTTTTCTTGCAATCAAAACTGTGGAGTAGAAGACTTTCCTCTTTGCTCCTTTATGGGTTTGCGTCATTATCAATTCTATTGCTTGTTTGCTTATTCCATATGGGAGATAGGGTAAAGTAAAATCAACCAAAGAGGAAAGTTCTTTGATGTTGTTCACATGGAAAGCAATTACCGCTTCAACATTTACATATTAACTTCAAATTTTCTGAGCTATGATGCCTTTGGTTTTACCATTTCTACGTTCGCCCTTACTCAAGTCTCTTACGTCTGCCTTTATTTCTGTTATTCTTTAATTTTCTTTCCAAAAATTGTTATCATCGTTTGTACTTTGATAGTTATAGGTATCGCATGAACATTCTTCTTTTTCCTATTTCTTTTCCCAATATTTGATGCTAACCCTTCAAGTTACTTTCCAGATTCGTTTTAGATGTGAACTGTATGAGAAGATACTTTTCTAGTACGTAACCTTGCAAATTCACAACTATCAATTGGATACAGAACATGGAAAATGAAGTTGTCTGCCATTAACATGCTCTATTAGAGTGGTGAAAGGAGATGGAGGATAAAATTGTTGTTAAAGCTCAGAAAGATGGTAACTGCAGAGGAAACACAGAAGTATGGAGCAGTAGCATTTCCAAATCCAACTCCAAAAAGTTGGTGAGAAGGGTGAACTCTCAGAATTCTCTGATTTTAAATTTCAATCAATTTCAACGAAGTAAAAGTTATATCAAGGAGTCTTTCCTTCAAAGAAGTCGTACCTTAGGCAGTTGGATTCCAAAGCATACGTTGTCTGCAGATGAGAAGTATTGTCGTCGATGCCTGGAACTCATTCATATCAGTGCTTCAAAAACAGTAGAATGTAACATCTATTTGAACTGGAACAGTGAAACCATGAGCTATATATATGGATGATGGTCTGGATCCAGCTAAAGTAGGATGTAACAGTGCATATGATTTGGCTGGAACTGGTTTTGACAGTCCATTAGCAGCTGCAACTGGTAATGTTCTGATTAGTTCTTCAGGGAAATGGATTGTTGGCTCCATTATGGGTAGCAGGAGCATGGTAAATATCCCGAAGAACACTTTGTTGGAAAAATATGGTGATGTTATTCAAACAATATCATACAATTTCATGGAGTCTCCGATCTGGATGAGTAATTATTCTTCACACAAGATGGATAAAGGAGTACCTTTTCTAAGAATCCATAAATATGGACCTGACACTTTGCATGAAAGGCTTGTTTCTATTTCAAGCACAAATTCTACATGTT
>JAOTAY010000191.1:36017824-36039801 GCA_025629805.1 Erythroxylum baracoense
CCCTTAAAGGAGCTGCCATGTGTCAATGATACATTAGGTCATATGTCACACACTTAGTGCTGCCATTTGTCAATGTAGCAACTATGCCATTTGTCAATGCTTTAACCATGCCAAATGTCACTAACTCATAAGTTAATCAATTTTTATGTACCAACTTAACTTGCCACTTGACAACTGTTCCTAGACCAAATGTAAGTTTAAATATCTTAATTCTCTAATGAAATCAATTAATTCCAATTCACTAACCATTATCCACTTGACTAAAGATTCAAATCATATGTCTTTCATATTTTAATCATAGCAAAATTCTAACTCCTATCATACATGTACTTTCATAAACATGTATTATTTCAACTAGAGTATTTTTTTGGGGCCTTACATTATATGTCTTGAAAGTTGAATTGGTGATAATAATTATTAATTTAGGATTTTTGGTGAAATTTAGAAAATTATTGAAATTTTGAATATTTTTGGGAGTAGGAAAAATGCCAAGTGGAAGAACAATTGATAAATGGTAGTAGAAATAAGTGACAAGTGACAAATAATTGATATATGATATTGGGATTTAATGACATATGTCATTTAAAATTGGGAGTTAATTAGATTACAATTGGGAGACAAATGGAATAGCCTTTTTTTTTAAAGAACAAAAGAGGATCATGAGAAAATGACATGTGGCAAGTGGTGTGTCACTTGCCACACCACTTGTTTTAACCCACGATTTTTATTAAGTGAAAGACAAACTATCATTTTTGGTCTTTCACTTGTTATTTGCTCCTCTCTTCGTAAATTTCTCTCATATTCATCTTCTTCATTTCTTCTTCTTCTCCATTTACGATTCTTCCTCTCCATATTCACAACCTTGATTTTTATTGCCACCCACTTCAAGATCCTTGTTATCGTTTTCATCTTGCTACCAAAAGAGGACCATAAGAAAATGACATATGGCAAGTGACAAGTGTCACTTGCCACACTATTTGTTTTAACCCACGATTTTTATTAAGTGAAAGACAAACTCTCATTTTTGGTCTTTCACTTGTTATTTGCTCCTTTCTTCATAAGTTTCTCTCATATTCATCTTCTTCATTTCTTCTTCTTCTCCATTTATGATTCTTGCTCTCCACATTCACAACCTTGATTTTTGTTGACAATAAAACCACCCACTTCAAGATCCTTGTTATGATCTTCATCTTGCTACAAAATAACCCAAATCACTCTTTGATTGATGATAATCGTTTGAAGATGGAAAGCTATGGTTGAGTGTGGGTTGAAGATCTTAAAGCTTAAACAAGTAGGTAGCATGTTATTAGAATTGCTGAGTGAAACATGTATGATGATAGTTAGAGATTAATTGATTATGAAATGGTGATGTGTATATGTATATGAATCGTGAGTGATGAAATGAGCATATAAATTTCTTCTTTTTACATTTATGATGATCGATAATTCATAAGATGTTGTAGTGATGATTTAGAGATAGAAAGATCATCAAAATGATGTGAAAATTGTGCAGAAAAATTGACAGATAACTAGGGTTTTATGCTTTGTTTTTCTTTGTATTAACATGGATTTCTTTTAATGTTATAAAGATGAACTAGAATGAGTTTAAAGCCAAAGGAAATGCTAGTTTATTGTCTTAAAATGAGAAGAAGTAAGATGATAATTTAGAGACAAAGTAAAGTTGGAAATGGAGTTAAAGGTGTGCAAAAAATTTTGAAATGTAAATGGATGTTTGCTTGTTTTGTTTTTTTGGTATAATAATGTGTATCTCTTTGGTTGTTTTAGAGATGAGCAAAAATGAGTTTAGAGTAGTGTCTTGAAATGGGAAGAATTAGTATGATAAGTTAGAGACGAAATGAAGGTGATAAAGGGAATTGAACTTGTGCAGAAAATTAAGATGAATGTGTATAAGTTTGAATGTTATGTTTTTGGGTTGATGACCAAACATAGATTATGATTTGGATGTAAATGATATTGAGCTGAAATGGAAGTGGGAATGAAGGAGAAATAATGAGGAAAATAAGTTTAAAATGATAGATATGTATAAGATGGGTTATATGTAACTTGTAGGAGTTTGAAATCTTGAAATTAGCCAGTAAATGTCCGTTGGGCGGACTTCATGTCCACTGGGCCAACATTCTCCGGAATTCCAACGTTCTAGCTCTATTCATTTCCGTTTGGAGGGACATAAGTCCATTGGGTAGACATTCTCGAGATACCTATATAAATGTGCAATTTTGACCATTTTGATGGTAAAATCTCTCTTGGGCGTCTTCATAGAAGTTGTAGAACTCGAAGTCCTCTTCGAAACTGTACTTGAATGACCTTAATCTGAAATCTATAGTGAAAGTTATTCCTTTTGTCCCAAACCATGTACATATATGAATTATTGACTTATCAATGCTTCCCTATGATGCATTTGGACTTAGTTAGGCTTGAATGAAGCTTAAATTGAACCTAGAGTGATGCTTGGATTAAGTGACTAAATGTGTGATATGTGTGAGGTGATAATTAAGCTTACAACTTAGTGAATAAATTGTTGTTATTAAGGTACCAAAAGCATGAGTATAATGGGAATGAAGATTTTCATATGATTGTAGTTGTGATTCAAAGGAGTTGAGTAATATGTATTAAGTAAAGGAGAATGATAATTGGCTATTATGAGAGCATATAATGCTAGAAAAGAAATGACAAGTGATTGATTGATGACATTATAATAACTAAGTTCTTTGAGCTATGAACTTAAGTGTAAGCTTGACACACATAAATGATGTTGTTAAAAATCAAGTGATGTGATTAAGGATAAATACCCAGAATAGTCAAATTGAGAATGCATTAAACATTACACATATACATATGTGTACAATTGAATGTTTATATTATTGTTCAATTAGTAACGTGTGTGCAAGATGTGTATTGCATCATGTTGATACACAGGATAAAACGTCAGCATCCAAATGTTTCCGAATCATGGAAGCAAATGCTAATCTGGAGCATACTGTGAGTCAACCTAGATGGTCTCACTTTCATTGTTTGTTCTGTTTTAAAATTCTATATTGAATTATGTGATGTGAATGTGTTGATTTCAGACAATAAATTTTCGAGGTGTTTGATGCATGTAAAAATCATTAGAAGTGCTCCTTGAATGTAAATTTGACTAAATAAGTGAATCTCAACTTAAATGTTGAATGTCGGATTAAGGTCCGATGATAAATGTGAATGAGAATGTGAACGTGAATGTGAAATGATGATTGAGAACAATTAATTGACTGAATACATGTGATGCATTTCATTACATAAATGCATCATAACATAAAGGCAGTTGTGATTAGAATAGCTACCGAAAAAGAGCTTAAAGCTCAGAAAGTGAAAAAGAGCTTAAAGCTTACAATGTAGTAAGAGCCTCTAGCTCACTATGTAAAATGAGTCATATATCCCCAATGGATAAGGGACAGTTATTAATGAGCCTAGTATCCACAATAGATATAGGATAGTTATAGGCACTCGATCACAACAATAATAATTGAAAGTGAGTCTTATGAGCATTGCATATACATTTGATATGTATAATTTAAATGATTGAAATAAATATTCTAATGTGAAATATGAATTAAGTGAATATGGAGTGTATGTGATTCAACATATTGATTAGTGAAATGATGTGAATTACATGATTACATGAATTGATGTGTTATGTGATTGAGTGAGCCATCGAAGACGGTCCATTTACTAAGTTCATAAAACTCATCCCAAAATTTGCAACATATTTCTTAGACTCAGAGGAGACACCCAGTTAGACCAACTGGAGTCTAACCACTGAATTTGAGTAAGAGATAGAGGTCGGGATTAGTTAGCGTCTGCATACATTTTTTTTGTTATTTTTGTATTAAAGTATGTATTCCGCAAATACTGTGCCATGCGTATGTGAATAATTATGATATGTAATGGCTTTATGACTGAAAGTGTTTCGAATTTGTAAAGGGCCCAAATAATTACTAGAATTCTGCAATGTGTTTATTGTTTGTGACAATTGTGATTGAAATTGTTATAAATAAAATAGACCATTAATAATTATTGGTTTTTCAAAAAATCCGTGTGATGTTTGAGAAAAATCTGCAATGAGTTTTGTTGATTGCTCTAGCGCGCCGCTTTCACATGGTGTGTGTTCGAATGCCTTGAGATGTACAGATACGTGCTCAGTGGAAGTGAGATGCTACACATGGGACATAAATATTTGACAAAAGAATGAGCTTTAGAGTTCAAATAGCGATGTTAAACTATAGTTTCATTGAAGTTTGATTTAAAGAATTAGTTAGTAGTAGTATTGGTATATATTCAATCTTAAGTACTTGTATCTTGCTATTTTTGATTTAATAGACTTATTTGTTATTTTGTCCTATGCTTTTTTACATTAAAATTGTATGTCCAATTTATCTTTGAGTCATCTATATTTTGATTTTGTAAAAATTATTGATTGGAGTCCAACATAATTAAACAATAAGGAACAGAAGAAAAATGTACTAAAAAAACGATTGAAGCCCATGTAACCTCTCTAAAGGCAATCCATAGGCTTCAAAGGTTAAGTCAAAAGTCCTCTTCAAGTTCATAGATGCTCGCTGACATCAGACGAGTACTTTGTTTGTACAATGACGTCCTTCACTAACGATTATAACCGCCTCCAAAAGACGCGGAAACGCCGCTGACTCTTGATGTCCCAAACTTCCACGATTATAGCGTTTTTTAGACCATGTGTATTCAAACGGACCAACCTCAGCAGCTGTTTATTTTCCGATTTTTGATTGAAGAGAGAGGAACAGAAGTAAGAATTGCCGTGTCCGAAATTGCAGAACAATAATAATAAGGAAACAAAAAATCCTTCCCATTGGACTTGTAGCTTTCTTTTTGGTGACCAGAACAGTTCATCTGAGAAAGCCTTTTGCCCTTTCCTTCGTGTCTTTCCTGTCAATATTCATTTGGATAATCCATAGTTTTCCGTACACTGCTGCAATACGTTCTTTGATTGAGAAAATCTTCGGGAAGAAAATGGCGCAGTTGAGTTCTGGGGTCCTCGTGAAGTTTCTTCGCGAAATGAATGTCGATGGAAACCCTTCGCATGATCGCCAACCTGTGTTGTTGCAGATAAGAAGCATTATACCTGTGTTGAGAGATGGTGATCTTTGGCCTAATAGAGGTTTCATTGTAAAGGTTTCAGATTTATCTCATGCCTTATATGTTTCCTTGCCCAAAGAACAAGATGACATGGTTCTTTGCAACAAATTGCACCTTGGACAATTCATATGGGTGGAAAAATTGGAGGCTGCATATCCTGTTCCAATGCTTAAAGGCGTTAAGCCTATTCCTGGTAGGAACCCATGTATTGGGACTCCTAAAGATCTTCTGCCCCTGCACAATTTGGAGAAATCTCTTGGTCTGACTAATTTGCAGCCGATGAATGAGGAACACAACAATGGTGTTACCAAGAAGATCCCAGAAAAGTATGGATCTTTAAGTGTTCCAAACGGGAATTTGGATGAGGGTGTTGGTAGAACGAGTTGGATGATTGAAGATAATGTTTATGTGATGAAACAGAAACCAAACGAGAAATCTCAACCTTTAAGCATTTCAAAAGTGAGCTCCAATGAGGGAAAAGGGAAAGGAGGCCAAAATTGGACAAATGAAGAGACTGATAATGTTATAGCAATCAAGAAGGCAAGCAGGGTGTCTTTAGGTGCTCCGATGGTATCCTCGAACGGGTGGATGGTGAAGAAGGCCATGAGTTACAGACCTCGTAAGAGTGGTGCTGAAAGCACGGTGAGTTACAAGCCTAAAAGGAGCAATGTTGGAAGAAATGGTGAGGCGGTTCGGAGAAATAGACTAAGAGGGGTTGATATTGATGCGGAGAGTATGATCTCAGCAACTTCTACAGTGTCAGCATATAAGAGAAAAAGCTGGATTGGAAGGGAAGCTGCAAATATAATCGTTGTCCCTGAGACCGTAGTCGAAAAACATGTTTTGAAACCTGACTACAGTAATCGTAGTGCTTCTGTGAGTGCCTCATTAACTCCCTCTATCCCTACCTCTAGAACTCGGGAAAAATCTCCTATATTGTAGGCTACATTGACTGTTCAAGATAAAATTAGTTATGCAAGTTCGAAATTCTTTTTTTAAGTGTACTGATTGAAAACAATCGGAATGGTTAGTTATTCTAAGATTTAAGTAGGTTTCCTGGGCTCTTTTGTTCCTCCTGTCAATGTAGTATTAGTATCCCTAATGCTCCTTGTTTCTCAACAGATTTCTCCAGTTCATTCACATACGAATGACATCTCATGCTCCAAAGCAAAATCAGCAATTAGTGCAGCAACAGAGTCATCCAACATACCCGACAAGAGTATTGTCTCAGTTTCAGAAAAAGAAAGTGAAGATTCCGTTAATCAAAAAGTTGCTTCCAGTTCAGCCATCGACAAAAACTTCATTTCTACTAAGACATCATGGGATTCCCTTTCTGCAACCTTGTTGAAACTTGGCCAGGTATTTCTCCTTATGTGACTTTCATCAACTGCATTATTCCTGGATTGTAACATAAAAAGGAGTTTTATATGCTCTCCAGGAGGTCCTAAAGCAAAGAGACATGGCTCTGCTTGCCGCCGTAGAGGCTTTGCAAGAGGCTTCTGCTGCTGAGAGATTGCTCAAATGTGTAAGGTGGAGCATCCTTTGAACTTTGACCTTTTTCTATTCTCGTTTGATGCAAGTTTAGTCAGGTAGAGGTAATTTTGGCAGCTGACATGTTGCCATATTGTTGTAATATTAGTATATTTCTCACAGGCATAGGACCTTAAGTATCAGTAATATTCTTCGTAGCAATATATGAAACACAGGTTAGTATCTCGGAATCTCCCTATATGAAGTTAACAATATACCAAACTGAGAAAACAGGAGCCCATGCCAACGAAGAAACTGGGAACACTTGAGATGATGTAACAAAAAGAATGAATTCTGACAGGGAAGAAGATATTACAAATACAAATCAACTTTATTCGTCAGTTTGTTCATTATGTCTTTTTGTCTAACAACACTTGATGATTATATGTAATCCCAAGTACTACAACCAAGTAATTAACGGACCCTTCCTTTTGCCTCCTTTCAGCATGTATTCTGAGCTGCACTTAGCCAAGCAGGATGAGGAACATCCATCAGTTGACAAGTTTTTCTGCCTCGAAGATGACTTGGCTCAGAGCATATCAATTGTTCAGTCATTAACAAGTGTCAATCCAGTAAAAATAGCTAATATTGATCATAGTGGCCATGGTTCTGCCAAGGATGCACTTCTACTTGCATCCAACAGAAAGCAAAATGCAACTTCATGGATTAAAGCAGCTTTGGCATCTGATCTCAACCCACTTTCTGACGGTATGAAAACCAATACTGCAGCTATGGAAGTTACTAGTATGTCCAAAAGATCTAGTAGAAAAGGTTATAATGCTAAATCTAAAGGTGCTACCGTGATAATGAAGCAGAAGAACAAAGGAGAATCTGATTTTTCATTGGTCCCTGATTTGGACAAACACATTTGTTGGGTGAAGGGAAGTGCCCTGCCTGTATCGACAGAGTTAGCAAACGCTTTGCACAACGATTGTAGAGCTTGGTTCTTGACTTATGTTGAGAAATACTTAGATTGGGTTGGTAGCAAGATGACTTCAATTCCATCTGATAGCCAGGTAGCGGAAATGATGTACCAGGTGAAGAGAGTAAATGACTGGTTAGATACTGGAAAAAGTGACCCTTCCAACGTCGAGGATTCTGTTTCTGACGCAGAATCTTATGAGAGGGTAAGGAGCAAAATATATGGGATACTTCTAAAACATGCAGAGAGAACTGCCATGAATGCAATGGCTGAAAGTTGAAAAAGATTGGCATCAGCGATCACTTTAAGTCCCTCCCTATCCCTAGAAGCCAAGCTTGACAAAGACTAATTCAGAAACACATCATCAACTTCTTCCAAAAAAATCTTTTAAGATGATAGAATCTGACACGTCGTAGTTGGTTGTGGTTCTTCCTTTTGCTGGATTTATAATTAATGAGTTTTTGCTACGTATGGAACGGAGGAACACAACACAAAAACTTGTGCTGCATATCTTCGGTACGTGCACCCATGTTAATGTTATGACAATGTAATGTAGTCTATGTAAGATGATACATCTTTTTGAAGCATTCAAATTCTTGTACCAACCCATTACTACAGCATGTAGTTGAAAGATTCAACTTGGACTATTCCAGTCATTTATTCGACGGTGGATTGGAAGATAAAATAGCAGTTGGAGAATTTATGGCAATGGAGTCAAGGAAAAATATAATGAAGTTGACGCGTTTATTTGACTTCATTTTGATTTTAATGCATCTGATCTGATTCTGACACCTATTCACTAAGACCAAAAAGGTGGTGAGACACGTGTTTTTATAAATAGAAAACTATCTATATTAGAACAAGTGGAAACTAGCACAACAACCAAAAATTACTTATTAGGATAGCTATTCTGGGATTTTGTCATATAAGTAAAGTACTTGTCTTTTATGTTCTTTAAGTATGGAGGCTTACGCCTGTTATAAAAAATTTGTCTAATATTCAGTTTACAAATAAATCGGTAGGCAGGTGGAAATGGAATTCCAACTTCCAAGCCGTTCGTGTTGACTATTGAAGTCAACAAAATCAAGTGCTGGGGATAATCAGTCAATACTTGTAAGAGAAGGCAAGTCGGGCATTGGAGGATTTGATCAAAATTTATAATGTCACTAACTTAGATGCGTTATTTGTGTTTACATCCTAAAATTGATTAAAATAAAAACAACTGATATTTTGGAATAAACTTAGACAAAAGAGTAAGTTAGAAGATCGTGAGTGGGTGATTTTAACACAGAGATGCTTGTGAGTCGTGACCCTTTTTCCTTCAAAGACTGGAGGGCCTCGTGGTGGTTTGTACTTTCAACTTTGTGGTGTGTGTTTCTGTGTGAGAGAGAGAGATGGGGCAGCACCCTTCACGCAACTAAAAGAGCGAAGAAACAAAAATCAGCGACTTTAACACGCACTTTTGTGTATCCTGAAGACAAAACAACAACATTTTAAGACAAACCCACTTCGTAGATCTAGTTTCCATAAGAATCAGAACATGTTCTTACCCCAAGTTTGGGTCCTGCTGTAAAAAAGAACCAATCTTTCCTACTTTAGCTTGACTGTTTGATCCCAGAAAAACCCAAACCTACCAAAGGCTAGTATCCTTGGCACTTAATTTGAGGTAATGGAGCTAAAGACGCAACTTTTGAGAGTTTCGTTGGGGGTTTTGTTGGTCTTACTGGTTTTGCCAAGTTCTTTATGTAGATTTGTGGTCGAAAAGAATAGTCTGACGGTGACATCACCTGATAAAATTAAGGGGACTTATGATAGTGCAATTGGGAATTTTGGGATACCCCAATATGGGGGTAGCATGGCAGGGTTTGTGGTCTACCCTAAAGAGAACCAGAAGGGCTGCAGAGAGTTTGATGATTTTCGTATTTCGTTCAAGCCCAAGGCTGGAGCTTTACCAACTTTTGTCTTGGTTGACCGTGGAGGTATTCTTTTGGTTTTCTCGTTGCAGTGTTGTGCCATTTAAAGTATGATTTGTTAAGTACTGGTCTTCTGGACTTAGATTTGTTTGGGACACTTCTGATGTGTTTGTTTTGCTTTGTATTATTGGTGAGCACCCTTTTCCTAATTTGGATCGAGTTTCTATCAGTCATTGCTGCCTTTTGTTTTTTGGTATGTTTTCTGACGATTTGATCCGATTGTTTTTACGGTCACCAGAGAGATCTTTAACTTTTTATTTTATTTTCTTTTTGTACTCTGCTTTGGGATGCTGGAGCTCTTTATTTTTCTTATTTAATGATTCGATTGCATGGCCGAGGTTGGCTTAAATTTTAGTTATTGAAAGTACCATTCTGCATTACTTGATCAGTTGTTAAATTCATGGGAGGTTTCTGTTTCTTGATATTATTGATTTCCTAAATTTTACTTCATTTTACTGAGCTTTTTATACATACGAAATTGGAAGCTCCGGGTACAATTTGTTATATTTCAATGGATGGTGAATGTGAAATAATGCAGTTGGATTAAACTTCTCCTCTTTATTAGCTTGTGGTTATTTGCAGATTTAACTTCTTTCTCATCACGATGGTTGTGTCATTGCAGAAAACTGAATCCTCTGAAAATTTTCATTTCTTATAATATTTTGGTTTTGACATTGTATGAATTCCCTTAACATCAATGTAGATATCAAGTCATTGTTTACAACGGGTTGGTGATTGATTTTGTTGGTAATGGAGATGTTTCTTTGCATAGGATTTTGATTTCGTTGTTACAGTAAGAGCTTTTAAATAGTACTTTTATCATTTTTGGAATTTCAGATTGCTTCTTCGCATTGAAGGTTTGGAATGCCCAGAAGGCTGGTGCTTCTGCTGTTCTTGTTGCTGATGACGTTGAGGAACCATTAATAACAATGGACCAACCTCAGGAAGATGGTTCATCAGCGAAGTATATTGAGAACATAACAATACCATCTGCACTGATTGAGAAGAGCTTTGGAGAAATACTAAAGAAAGAAATAAGTAATGGGGAGATGGTAAATGTGAATCTTGATTGGAGAGAAGCCGTCCCACATCCCGATGACCGTGTGGAGTATGAATTATGGACCAACAGCAATGATGAATGTGGGGTTAAGTGTGACATGCTAATGGAATTTGTGAAAGATTTTAGAGGTGCAGCACAGATACTAGAGAAAGGGGGATACACTCAGTTTACACCCCATTATATAACCTGGTACTGTCCCAAGGCTTTCACCTTGAGCCGGCAGTGTAAATCCCAGTGCATAAACCATGGAAGATATTGTGCTCCTGATCCAGAACAAGATTTCAGCGCAGGTTATGAGGGGAAGGATGTTGTCATTGAGAATTTGAGACAACTTTGTGTTTTTAAAGTGGCAAAGGAGAGCAAAAAATCTTGGATGTGGTGGGACTATGTGACTGATTTTCAGATTAGATGTCCCATGAAGGAGAAAAAGTACAACAAGGAATGTGCTGATGACGTCATTAAATCTCTTGGTGAGTACTTCATCATTGTACTGATTGATAGTCGTAATGGATATGGATGCAAGAAAGACTATATTTTTGCCAGACATATTAAATGTTCTTTGCGTTAATATGACATCTACTCAGGACTTGACGTGAAGAAGATTGACAAGTGTATGGGAGATCCAACTGCTGATTCTGAGAATCCTGCTTTGAAAGAAGAACAAGATGCCCAGGTAATGTTTCTTTATCTCTAAAACAGAGTAATTAATTTCAGTGCTTTATGTAATGGGGACTGAATGCTCCCTTTCTGTAAATATAGCTCCTGGGAGTTTTTATTATTTAGTGAATGGGTGACTGACAGTGACCGTCATTTAGGTTGGAAAAGGATCAAGGGGTGATGTGACCATATTGCCAACCATTGTTGTCAATAATCGGCAATATCGAGGTCTGCGACTGCATGTTCATGATTCCCAAACCTTTTCTGTTCTGTTCTTCATCGCTTACCCACTAAAATATGTGGTTGCAGGAAAGTTGGAGAAAGGTGCTGTTTTGAAGGCCATATGTGCTGGTTTTGAGGAAACAACTGAACCAGCTGTTTGTTTGAGTGGTGGTAAGTTTTCTACACTAATTGTGGATAATTAAGTTAGTTAAATTTATGCCATTATTATATGCCAAAAGAAGAGACTTAAGCTGCTAAGTAAAAGAGTGTTTTAGTATTGAGAATGATAAGTTACTTTTAGGTAGAAATTGTGGTCAGTGCTTCAGAACACTTTGGCGGTACTAATTTTTGTGGTAGTTGCTTATTGCAACTTCTTTATTCTGGACATGGCTATTTATATGGGGATCTCTTTGAAACAGATGTTGAAACAAATGAGTGCTTGGAGAATAATGGAGGTTGTTGGCAAGATAAAATAGTCAACATTACAGCCTGCAAGGTTCTTCTATATCACTCTTTTTGCATCTGTATCTCTCTTTCTTTTGCTTTCTTTCCTTCCTCAGATTTCTAGTTTTGGCTTGCTTATTGACATTTCATTTTAATCTGTTCAGGATACATTTCGTGGAAGGGTTTGTGAATGCCCCCTTGTTGATGGTGTGCAGTTCAAGGGAGATGGTTACAGTCACTGCAAAGGTTAGCTTAAGTACTTGTCTGAAACTTTCAGTCAATAGTTATGGCTATCCTACATAAGTTGGTGATCTTTTTCTGTTCTACTTATGACCTCTGTTTCTTCAGCTTTTATGGAGAAATGTACACTTTCGTATAAAAATCTAGGAATTATTTTAATATTATTGACTATAGTCAAGAATCAACCAACTGACAAATCCATAGCCTTGTATGATAATTCTTCCGTAGGTAAGTTGAGGAAAAGTCTAGTTGAAATACTAAACCCAGGCATTGGCATATTTAGTGTCTGGTCTTTCTAGAATGTTGTGGAATCAGCCATGTACTATTTGAACACAGCCTATGAGTAAGATTGTCATATCTGTAGGCTTGTATTTGATTTGTGCTCCATTCAATTCTTCACCCAAAAGAAATGGTCAGAGACAGACAACATATTCATGCTTGCTGACTGGTCTTAAAAAAAAATTACCCGGTTTCCCACTAAACATCAGCTTGCATCTCTAAGGGGCTCTGACATGTCTATGGTTGTTTAATTCGCTGTACTTGGTCGCATCGGCATGAAACTCCTTTTTATTGATTGGGAAAGCTATATACATCACAAGTTCATATTTACAAACGATATTATGCAATAGGTTCTTTGGAGGAAATGGGAAAAGAATTAGAAGTTGTTTTTACCATGGAACATTTGGTAAATTTTGAACTATACTTTTTGAAGAGGCACTAGTTCTTTCCAGTTTGACTCTTAAATGACATGCTATGTCTGAGGGTTATTTTCACTTGGAAATCTTAGCTTGATGTCCTTTACTTTGAATTGACCATATAACCTTGAATTAATCATGTAACTGTTGCCTTGTAGTGAGCGGACCTGGGAGGTGCAAGATAAATAATGGAGGCTGTTGGCATGAGTCACGTAATGGGCATACATTCTCTGCTTGTTTGGTTGGTGATCTTCGTGTTTGAAATGCTTTATTCTTGACTAGACATAATCTAGTTCAGATTCTAATTGTACATGTGAACAGGATGTTGATGGTGGGAAATGCCAGTGCCCCCCAGGGTTCAAAGGTGATGGTGTGAAAAGTTGTGTAGGTAAGAGATATTACAACGTCACATACAGTGGGCTTTATTAATGTGGTAAAAATTTGGTGATTCAGCAAGAAATCTAGAGAAGTCTAAACATGGCAAAATGTATGCCAATAATATATTGGTGTTTTTTGGTTGGAGGAATAAACTATTAGCACAATGGCAAATTATGATATGATTTATACTGCATAACATGTTTACTCAGATTGCATACACAGAGAAAAGGATACTATCTGTTTCTGAATGGGCACATGGCCTTAGATTGGCTTCTTTCCACTACCTGGGCCCTCAGTAATTGGTTTTTTCCTACTTCAACCAGGGACTTATGTCCCAGTGTCCTCCTGGAACTAATTTTAGCCCCTTGACCAGTAGTTGTTGGTGATGGGATGGTTCATTCTTTTTCCCAGATTTCCACTCTCTCATGATACATTTACTCAGCTCAAATAATTCTTGTTACTTTGAAGGAAGTTTATGTCGAAGTTATCTGAGCTAGCATGAGAATCAGTTTACTTCTATGCCTCTAGTAACAAGAACACAGAAAAAGTGGTATTAAATCGTTTGTGTTTTTCTCTTTGGTCACCGTCAAAATCATGTCAAAACAGAGCCCTTAAGCTTACATTGGTTTCTGATTAATCTGTTACTTTCTGTTATTGATAATGCAGATATTGATGAATGCAAAGAGAAGAAAGCTTGTCAGTGCCCTGAATGTAGCTGCAAAAATACATGGGGAAGCTATGAGTGCAATTGCAGTGGCGATCTCCTGTACATCAGAGACCATGATGCCTGCATAAGTGAGTTGAAACACCGGAGTTCTCAACACTTTTCCATACCTTTATCGTCCTTTTATTCTTGTCCTTCCCCTTGATGGATTGCAGGTAAGAGAGGTACAGAAGTAAGGTCTGCATGGGCTGCCGTTTGGGTTATTATCATAGGATTAGCTATGGCCACCGGTGGAGGATATCTAGTCTACAAATACAGATTGAGGGTATGTAACTTTGCAACACTGCTTTTTTAAGAAATAGATCCATGTTTATTGTATCTGAATCCACCAATCTGCATTTGATTATCACCCTACACTACATGTTATTTGTTGATGTTTGTTGCCGTTCTCTTTGCAGTCTTATATGGATTCGGAGATCAGAGCTATCATGGCACAGTACATGCCTCTAGAAAGTGAAGCAGAAGTTCCAAACCATATAAATGATGAACGAGCATGAACAGGAGAAAATGCAGCATCGACTGATATTTTAATGAATTCAGGTCTTGCAGAGCTGTCTACTACACGGTGCCTGTCCTTATCCAGGCCATGGATTTTGAGCATAAGTTATATGATTGGTATTGTACATGGCAATATACAAATGCAAGTGGAAATTGGCTGCTTGTTTGTTAAAATTGTAACAGGTAGGGATTAGATTGGAAAGGAAAGTATTTCACATCTAGGACCATCATTAAGATAAGTAGATGGTACCCCACATGATTGTAAGTTTTACTTTTGATTTCGGAGTTTAAGCTGCATTGATGATGGTATAAAACTTGTCCGAAAAGATAAGACCTTGACTGATGATTTCCATTAATGGCAGCCAATGATGAGAATTTAGGTGGATAATTCAGAAACGCAGTACCAATTTGTAGTTTTTAACGGTATTAGTACAAACAAACCGACCTATACATAGGAAACAAGTAGAGAGCGTTCATGCCAACCAAATAATTAGAGAATGATGAAACTTGGCAGAACTGAGAATTCGTTATACCAACTAACAAGTCGTTTCTTTTTCAAAAAAAGCAAAATTATGGTCGTAGTGTATCATATGTACCGACAGTGATGAAATTGACAGGATTCTTAAAGCTCTTCTGTGATCCGGGAAAGTAGATGGCAAGAAGGCCAAGGTGAAATAGAGGGAGGTTCAGATTCCAAAGAGACAAGGAGGGTTACGCATTATTCCTATTTCACATAAGCAAAAGGTACTCTCATGTAAAAGGATATGGAGACTACATTATTCCTATTACAAGACTGCATTATGGGTCAAGTGGGTGAATGCGTATCATCTTAAAGAGCAGATTTTTCAAGTGGGTAAGTCACATGAATTTTCTTAGATTTTCAACCTATTACTCAACTTGACAGAATTGGGCTATCCGTACATTAAGCATCGGTTGGAGGGATAGAACAAATATTTGATTTTGGTTTGATAACTTGACCATATATAACCCTCTTACTTAAAAGAGCCGACCTGGCCCAACTCCGAAACAAAACTGCTAGTACTGCAAGAGATTTTACACTTACCATAATAGAGAGTGGTTTGGCAGTTTTAGAAGATTCTCCTTAACTTGCAGACTACCTAACGCCTATTTCTGAAGCAGATGAAGAAGATAGCCTTATTTGGGTCTCGAACTCTAAAGGTACATTCACTAATAGCTCATGTCATAAGTTATTCGCTCCTAATGTTGCTGAAGTCCCTTGGTATGATTTATGATGGAAGCAATCATTGCTCCCGAAAGCCTCAGTTCTTTCTTGTTGGTAATCAGGAATAAGCTGAGAACTAAAGATAGATGGTTTGGAATCTATGATCCTATTTGTGTTTTGTGTAAACAAGTTGAAGAGAGCATGAGCCATTTATATTTCTATTATAATTATACAAAAACCATTTGGAGCAGGATGTTACATCTATTACCAGTTCCTTGCCACTCTTTCGAAAGGGGAGAAAATTTGAATATGATTATCGATAGCACCAAGCATGAAAAACCCAATGAGTTGCTCATTAAGATAGTTTTTACTGCCACTATCTATGGAATTGGAACGTGTTAATTGGGTTCGAGCAGAATGCACTTTTTCCTAGCACGAAGATTACCTGGATGCTATAATTACAAGTACCTTTTGTATATGTGTCTCGTAGGCTACTTTGGCAGATTTGTGGACAGATTACGTGTAACATTCTAATGTGGTTTGTGTAGCTTTTGCTATTTTTTAATAATACAATTTCTTTTAATTTTCAAAAAAAGGAAAAAAGGTGAAGAGAAGTGTAATGCTTTTGGCCCGCTAGACGATGAAAATGCTGGAAGCTTTTCAAACGGACCAGGAAGGTAGAAGTTTCTTCTCGTCAGAAACCCAACATTTTCATATGGTAACCTCCACGTTGAAGATTAAATCTAAGTATATGAGATGTCAGAGAAGGCATGATTAGTTGCATTTGAATACACTATTTACAGAATCTATGCCCTGGCATGTTTCTTTTTTATTTGGACTGAAATTCGTTGCATGATTGTAACTTCACTCATCCACATTTTACGGATTCAAACTTATATAGATTAACGATTCCAGCCGATTATTCATCAAACTCAACATGGTTAGGTAGATGAGGAATTTCCAGTTGAAAAGTAATAACACCAACTAAAAAGATGGCTTCAAGTCGAACAAAATGTCAGTATTATAAGCTCTGTGGCAGTAATGTCCACCATATGCAGGTGGCTGGTTACATGAATGAATCTGATGGTAAAAATAAACCATTGCAGAAGGCCAATGACTTCACTTTGAAAGATAATGTACATAACCAATATTTGAGATCACAGAAATTTATAAAAGCACAACTCTCAATTTCACAATCTCATTGGCGTGGTCACCTTCAGATCAAGTCCAATGTTCATTCCGTTGTAAGCTATGGGAGCGTACATCCATAGATCATCTGAGCTTAGCAACTACACAGTTCAAGACATGAAAGCAAGAAATTCTTTCATCAGGGGATTTTGTCCTCTATCTAAAAGTTTTATCCATTTGGATATTTTTCCAAGGGAAGAGGTTCTTACCTTAATTTGGAGCTGCAAAAACTTCACATATTGGACAGCTTCTTCCAGCATTGTCCTGATATCAACCTGCCATACCAAAAACTTATCTTTAGAACTTCTCAGAAAGAGTTCCATTACAGATAGAGATTTAGCACCCATTGTGTTTTGACCGTACTTTTGTTCCATTAGGGACCAGATTCTGTAGAATTCTCAACCTCTCGTTTATTCTCTCTCTTCTTTTCTGCAATAACCAAGAACATCAAAGATGATAAATTTTCAGTTCCTCAAACCTCAAAGCTTAATGGATTGAGGTTCCAAAGCACTAAAAGAAACTTACCCTTGCGTAGAGGCTCTGGGGATCAGTTGCTGCCCCTCTACTTGCTCTTGGCTTGCCACTCAAGTTAAGAGCACCTTTGGAGCTCAAACTCGTGGTTGATCCTCCGTTGAGCTCCTGAGAAGCACTTGAGTCATCCTCAGAGCAGCAACTGCTACTTGGTGGCTCGTTGATGCTGGAGTTGTTCTCCTCATCGTTGTTGCCACTTGAGACCTTTTGGCTCTTTTTCCTCTTGCTCTTTGGAGCCTATTACATTGTTGAAATGCTAATTAGAAAATGGTTCTAAAATTACATCACGATTCAAATTACTATAGAAGAGCGAAAGAGGAGGTCAAATGCAAGTTACTCACATCTGGACAAGAACTTGATTTTTTCTTAGAATTATGAGATGGATTGTGGCCCTTATCTTTAGCAAATGTTTCTCGTGCAATCAACTGTCCGGGTCTTTTCAAC
Source organism: Erythroxylum baracoense (assembly GCA_025629805.1). Taxonomy (NCBI): domain Eukaryota; kingdom Viridiplantae; phylum Streptophyta; class Magnoliopsida; order Malpighiales; family Erythroxylaceae; genus Erythroxylum; species Erythroxylum baracoense. The sequence goes on from JAOTAY010000191.1 coordinate 36,035,683, forward strand.
TGCAAATTCTTAACCTGAGAAGCAGCTTGAGGGTGATTCATCTCCTTGGCATTGCCGTCCCTCATATCTGGGTTCAGCCAGTCATCTCCTTCAACGGGATATGAGGTACCATTGCCAGTATCCTCCATAAAGTAATCGGTTGACCTGGGTGAGTTCTTATCAACCAGAATTTGGTAGGAATTATCCAAATGGTGACTTTCATGATCGAAGGTGGAAAACAAAATAGAACTATTATTCCCTTGTGAAAACCGGTATGAATTACAACCGATCTCCGAAGAATAAAGAGAATCTTCATTGACCCCTGTGATGTTACTTGGCAATTCACGATTAGACCAAAATGTAGATGGAAAATCCAATCTTAAACTCATCTTAGAAAGAGGGATTTACCAAGCAATTGTGACAGGAAATCAGCCTCCTCGGTTGTGTACATTCCACTAAGGCAACTCCACTCTCCTTCTGAAATGGCTCCAACGGTCTCCATTGTTTCTAGGTACAGTGTTATGTTTATGATTGTGTTCTTAATTAGAAGCAAACTGAATAAAGCTGGATGCTTGAAGGGAAACATGAGCTAGGCGAGGTATTTATACCCAACAGCATCAAAGAATGTCAACAAAAGCACTGAATTCATTCCGTGTGTGCCGAATATTCCACTTCATAAATGAATTCATCAATTATTGTTAGCTATTACACAAAAAGGAAAAGGTCCGAGTTCTTTGTACTGTAACCAATGAGGGCAAGTACGTGATGGGGCGCACTACAGCTCATGTTTAATATCTCTTACAAGCAATTATGGAACTAAAGCAATTAGCTAGTTCCTTGAACTCAACTAAAGGACAAGAAAGGACAATGAAGAAGCTGACATATCTGTGCTTTTAGTTGCAATCCTGAAAGAAAAGAGAGGACTGAAATGATTGTTTTTGTACATTTGGATGGTCGAGTCGGAAGTGAGATTTGGGAAAGCTTGAATGGCAACGAGAATGACATCTGCGAATGGAAGGACGTGTGATGTTCTTGCCAAATACGATAAAATAATAAGAAAAATGTCCTACAAACAATATATGACTTTACTGGATTCTTTGTCTGTGATTGTGATTCTATTGTATTAGCTCTTCCCTTCATGAAAATTGAAAATATCTACCAACATAAGGACAACCGTGAAGTCTTGTTATCTGCAACAGTGGCATGTCATTATAACAACTGCATACTACAGTTTAACATTGTGGATATATCTTGACTTTTTTGAAATATAATTTTAGTGACCCTATACTTTTCGTGAAATAGAGTTTGTGGTAATAAAATTTTTTATTAGATTTCTTATCAGAAATTCTAGTTTATAAATAATTTGATAAGGTTTGTAAGTTGAGACTTTAAAGGATTTAAGAAAGGATTTTTTCATGGAACCCTTGAGAAGTTGTGTAAAGTTACTATCATTTATTCTCCTTATGTTGTCTTTTTCATAGTAACAAAAAAAATTTGTCATCTTATGTATAGATATAGGTCACATAGATTGGCCAAACCATGTAAATTTGTATTTTTAAAACTTATTTTCTTATACATTACTTCCACTTTTGCAATAATTGGTATCGTAAGGTTGTCTTTACGAAACAAAGGTTTGCTATTAAGACATTTTTACACAAGTTCAATATTAAGAAGTTCAAATAGATCACATGATTTTACTCTATAGAAGGTGAAGATGAGAGAAAAAATGCTAAAGAATTTAGGGGCATCGAAAAAGAAATAGATTTTGTTGACGGTGCTCAACGACAATACTATTGAGTCTAAGTGATCGAGAATGACAATACTATTGAGTCTAAGTGATGAGATCTTGAGAGAAGTGGTTGATGAAACAATTGATGCTTTACTGTAGAAACAACTTGAAAGTAAGTATCATAAGAGATTACTTATGAATTATCTATATCGAAAGTAGTGTTTATATAATAAAGGATTACATTCACAAATTTAATATCAACTTAAATCAATAAGATATTGGAGTTAAAATTGAGGATGAGGAGGAAGTCGTAATCTTTTGTTATTTCTTGTCTAATTCATATGAAAATTTTGTTGATGCTATATTGTATGATAGAGGGGATATTTCTGCTAGTAATGTGAAGGATGCTATTTAGTCCAAGTAATCAAAGGAAAGAAGTCTCTGTCATACATGAAGGCAGATTAGACGTATCATTTTGGATCTACAAGATGTTAGGGTTAAAATTGAGGATGAGGATTAAGTCATAATTCTTGCCTAATTCATATAAGAATTTTGTTGATACTATATTACATGGTAGAGAGACTATTTCTATTAGTGATGTGAAAGATGTCATGTAGTTCAAAGAATTGAAGAAAAAAGTCTCTACACTTATGAAGGTGAACTAGATTTGGTCTGGTTGTTAGCAGAGGAAAGAACAAGGAAAAGGATTTTGAAAACTAAAATAAATCATGTTCCAAATTGAAGGTTAAATTTGTTTGATATTTTAACTATGGAGTTAAAAGGTATTTTAATTTGGATTATCCATAACAGAAGAATGGAAATGAAAAAATATATAATATAAAAAGTAAGTGCTACTATAAAATGAGGCAGTGGTGTTTCAATAGTGAGTAATTATGTTTCTGTCAATCAATAAGTGATAAATTCTGGCTTCATTTATCATATGACTTTTAATAAGGGTCAGTTATGTTCTTTAAAAAAAATAAAATGATACCATTAAATTAGGTTATGATAGAGTTTGTTGCAAAAGCAGTGATTTAGTGCAGATTAAAATGTATGATGAAATTATTAGAACATTAGATACCTGATATGTTTCTAAACTTTGGAAGAATATGATTTCTATGGATACTCTCCATAGGCAAAGGTATAGGTTTTAACTTATGGTGATGATGTGCATCTTAGGGTGGTAAAGGGTGCATGGACTACGATAAAAAGAAAATCATAGCATGATATATATGTCTTAATGAGACAAATAATAATGGAATCAATGGTTGTATCTCAATCTTTAAGAAAGAAAGAAAGTACTATAGCGTGGTATATATAGGTGAATCATTTTAATGAATAAGAGATGATGGAAATTCATAAGGGGATCTTGCTAAAAGATGAAAAATATAAGATTAACTTTTGTAAGTTTCATATATTTGGTAAAAAGTCTAAGATAACTTTAAGGATATAATATTCGAGGAGTGATATAAGAAAAGGACATATCAATGTTAATAGTGAGCAGTGCCGATTCAAAGAATGTACTATAATAACCTAAAATAGATGTTAAAGAGGTGGAAAATTCTATTTTAGGAGATAGAATAATGTAACAAAAGAAAGCATTAACACAATATAGCCAAGGATGAAACAAGAAAGACCATCATCTAGCTAAAGAGATATTGTTAGAAAAACCTGATTGCATATGATGGAAATTAAAATATTTTTTAAGAGATTGGGGAAAGTCAAGAGAAAGATAGTCGGATTGGGTTATGATACATCTGGTCAAATCCTGTAAGAAAAGATTATCACTTCAAAAGATGCAGATAATATATTGGTAAAATCAAGTAAATTTTTGTGTTTTTATTTTCTCCTATATTACTTCTATTGTCGCAATAATTAGTGTAAGATTAATCCATATTGTAACAAGTAAGTTCTACATTTCACTTTGAAGATCGGTTTATACAACTACCCTACGCGAAGATTTATTCTACATTTCACTTTAAAGGTCTGTTTATACAATTACCTTGAGAATATTCACTTTATATTCACGCAGATGTTTATATTGGAAAATAAATGCAAGATCGAATCTAAACGCAGCGAATGAATTTAAAATTTTTTCACAGAATCAACTTTAACATAATTAGAAACATAAAACAAGAAATTAACAAAGTTATATTAACCTGTTTCAATTTCCTGTTGAATTTTTCCTTTTGCCTTTAATTCATCAATCCACGAGCTGTTCAATAGTCCGACTTCTAATGGTATCAACAGATCTTTTCGGAGAAAACTCAAATCTAATTTGAGAGAAAAAATGTGAGAAGTGCTAGCACCAAATTGTCTAATTTTTCTTTTTATATGAAAAATCATATTTTTCATGTCCTTGGATTTTATCAAAATTACAACTAAAGTCAAACTTTAGTCATAATTACGAA
>JAOTAY010000191.1:36039901-36056451 GCA_025629805.1 Erythroxylum baracoense
GCCACGATCGTGGACTGTTATTTCAGCCCAAATGTCTCCAAAATTGCTCCGTTCTTGGATGTTAACCCAACACTAACAAACACATCAAGGTATCTCAAAAACATAATATTTAAGCTCAAAGACTTGTACTAACCCCATAAAAAATACTTAAACACAAATAATTAACAAACTAACACAATTCTAACCTAAACACATCGTAAATGATTGAGTTAACAATTAAACACATATCAAACTAAGACCTAAAATATGATGCAATTTACACTTATCATTACCTTTACCATTTCCTTTATCCCCTCTAACTCGTCCTTCACAATATTCATGAAACAATGCATATGAAATAAACTTCCCCTAATTAGTAAGCTCCCAACTAGAAATTCTCTTCATTTTTTTCATCATATAATATATGCTACAGTTATCGAGAGTTATAATTGAGAGCATGGTGTCAATATTCTAATATATTAAGCACTTGACCATTACGCACTTGTATAAGGTGTCAACACATAAATAAACTACCATTTAAAACCATTAAACTATATGAATTATAACATTATCAATAAATAAATGATATTAAAATTAAAGAATATAATTTACCTTAGTGGTCGACTATATAAAGTCCAGTCATTATCAATGTAATGTGTCATCATCATTATATAACCCTTCTTTTGGTTTTTTTTCATCCAAATATTTGATGTAATAGCTACTTGTTTATGAATGCTTGAAAACATCTTTAAAACTAAATTCTTTTGATTATTGTAAATCGTAAAATTGTCCTTTTTTTCCTAATATTTTGAGTCAAAATCTTAAATTTCGATTGGAGTAAGGTGATGAACATCTTAATGTTCTTATTATTGACAATGTAAAATGGTTGTTCATCACTAATCACCATTTTAGATAAAAAAAACTTTGATTTGTTGTCATCATAACCAGTGGTAGACATTTCATTTTTCTCCTTCATTAGGTTAAGGGGAAAAAGTTTAACTTTCTAATATAATCTTTTTTCAGTTGCATGACTCTATGTGCCTTTGGAAATATGGGGTTACAACTTTAGAACCCTTGGCAACATCTTGTGACAATACTCGCATTCAGTCTTTTCAATATCACTTCTCAATTAACTTGTTCCTTTAGCCTGAATTATTTATTCCTTTGGTATTGCTACTAGGTATTGGATTAAAAGTCTCTATTAGTATATTGTTAGGTGTTGAATGAGAACTCTCTAATAAAGAAATATTCTTATTTATCTAAAGCAATAGCATAAATTATTCTTTAGCAGAAGCATAACATTAGGTAATATTAAGAAAATTTTAAATTAAACATCTGATGTACTTCCACAAAGATTTTACCCTTACATTATGCAAAAATACTTATATACTAAGATATCCATAACTATAGAAGTGAAAACTCTATAAGAAATTAACAAAACTTCACATATGGTAGTAAATGCTAAAGGTATATCAATAAAGAAACACCCTTTCAACAACCATGAAATACATTTTATATATCCTCTTCTTGTTTTTAGTGTAAATAAAGCTTCAAACTTGTATACGAAGTTTTTTACAGAATTCATTATTTCAAATTTCAAACAATAAGATACTCCTATAAGCTATTACCCTCTCTTAATGTCTATACCTACATTTGTCCCAAACAATTTGAATTTATAAAATGGAGATTGAAAGCTAACGACTCTCATTTTGCCTCTTCAATTTGTTTGAAAATCAGTTTCTCAAGGTTTATGTGTTTCAACCAAATTTGAAACCAGAATATAGACATAGTGTTTTTGCATCACTTATTTCATATGTAAAGAATGAAATTAGGAAGTTTTGGGATAAATACAACATCTACACTTGTATAACAAAATAGAAATTAGGCAAACATAAATAAAAAATAGAAATTGTTCAATTGGACAAATTAAACAATTTCTATTTTGTTATTTATGATTTACAAAAAAATGGTTCAAAGTAACGTGAATAAAAATAAGAATAATAGAATAAAAAAGTTTGGTTTTCACTCTTCTTGTTCTTATTCACTGAAAAAGGACTTGAAGCCTAAAATTTTTATAACTGTTATATATAAAAGGATTTATCAAAATGTTCCCTTGAGAAAATTAAAAATAGAAATCAAATAATGTCATTTTAAGATAGTACTGGTTTTGAAGTAATGGAAAAACTAACAAAAGGGCATTGAAGGCGAGTGGTGATAACAAGGAGGACAGAGGACTTTTAGGCAACTAATGTTATAATGAGGATGACTTCCCAAGCATCTAGCAACAAGGAAAAATTCCAAACAACTGGCATAGGAGCATTGGAGGTAGCAAAAACGACAAGAAGAGAGGAGAAAAGTTTTGATTTAACTTTCAGTTATACTATAATATAGTGAACCATCATAAGCTTGACCTAAAGCTCAGTCAAATTAGAATGATCTTGTTGATTTTAGGCCAATTTGGGCTTAACCAAGCTAGGCCCAAACAAAAATGCTATCCTTAGTTGCTTATTTGTATCATAATGCTCACTAAAGGATAGTATTATCTCTTTGAGTTCAAGAAGTAAATTTTTCTTAGCAATAATCTTTATCCTTATATAGATATATATCCAAAGTTTTGAAATGAAAACATTGAGGATTATTCACTTAGTCTACTTGAAGTGACTAACACTTTTATTTCTACCAATGTCTCTCCCTTTAAACTATATAAGTTTGCACTTATTTTGTCTCCCTTCATAAGTACAAGTGTGCCTTAAATTATTTTCAAATCTTGTTGAAATTTTAATTTTTGCATCCAAGATCATCTAGTCATCCTAAGCAAAACAAGTTCCTTTTTAAGCCCTTGAAGTATTGAAAAGTACGAATTGGACCATCATATATCTTCAACTTGATTATTCTAATACCAATATCCTTTGGAGGATGATATTTACAATTTTATATAGATCCTCCTGAGGTAGGTTTGTAATAATGAAGCCATTCTATTCTAAAGGTTATATGAAAAGTAGCTCTTAAGTTGAAGAGTTGTACATCAAACAGTGGCTTTATGCTTGTAATTGTTGTTTTTTAATAATACAAAACATTCCATCATTTAAAGTACTTACAAAATTTCCTTAAGGACATAAATTTTTCTTATTTAAATTCTAACAATCATTTTTAAAGTGACTTTCTTATCATAGTTATAGCTCTAAATTCTTCTAACGTCTTGGTTTTGATCTATCATGAATTTGGATCTCACTTAAGCTACACTTTATTGATCTCTTTTTTATCAATATTAAAGCTTCAACTTGTTGTGAACTAGATTTCCTATCTTTCTTATTCTTATGTAGGCTTTCTTCCTCTAAAATTGCATTTGCAATTTCATTGAAGACTAGGTAGTCTATAAGAAAATTTTGATTAAGTTAATGAAGAGTAGATCATACGAATCAAGTAGACTTTAAATTAGAAGTTCAATATGTTCATGTGGCTCTATTCTGTAACCCAACAATGTGACCTAAAAGAGTAGAGAAGTCAAACCATTAGTGTGCTTAGTTGTTGAAGTAGATTTTAACGTATGACAAGTATAACGTTTCTTCATAAGAAAAATTTTATTTTGGGTGATTGATCTTATATAGCTTTGTGAGATAATTACACATCTTTTTTGTTATTTTATTATCCTCTATGTTTAAGAAAACTTTATTAGATAAAGTTAGATGAAGTTAGCAACCATACCTATTTCTATTTCATTCCATTTGACATCATTTATAAGTTTGTTTGTCTTTCGCTAATGGATGCAAATTATTCTTTATAAGGGTAGCTTTCATTTTCAATTTTCACAACGAGAAATCATTCCCAATGAACTTCACGATCTTAAATTTGCTTCTTATTGCTTATATACCACTACAATAGGTCCAACTATTGGCTACATTTTAATTGGAGACGATTTCAAAATTATCGCCGAAAGTAACCTTTTAGTGATGATTTACACATTTATCGTTATAAGTAAATGATTTTATGACGTTTTAAAGAAACGTCAGTAAAGGGAACATATTTTACGATGATTACTGAATATTCTTACAATAACAACAAGTTTTAATGATGATTATATCGCCGAAATGAAAGCATTGTGCGATGAATAATGGTATCATCGCAAGATATCTGGAAAAACAATGTACTTAGCATCGATTATGGTGAAGCTTCACAAATAGTTCAAACAAATAGTGACTAAAAAATACGTTGAGTTGCCAAGCACACTATATTTTTTCAACGATTAACGTAATCATCACACAAGGGTTGAACAAATATAATATTGATTGACGATAAAAGGAAACCATCGCAGAATGTTTATTTTTTGGATGATTTATGTCACTCGTTAATACGTTACCAATATTTGGCAACGAATTTATCAAGCATCGTGGATGGCTACACATATGGTGACTATTTATTTTATTCATCACAATTGTGCTTCTTCCAATGTTACTTCTGCAATAAGTATAAAACAGTTTGAAATAAGAGTTCCATTCACCAAAAGTTTCAGAAAGGAAGGAAAAGATCAAATTAACTCACAAGAAAAAGATAATAAGATTCTTCTCTTTCAAAATAACAACACGATATATAAAAGAATTCTTCTTGTTATAACTCCTAAAAAGTTCCTAGGCTAATAGGATTTTAGATAAAGTCTCATTATGAATCATTTATAAGATTCCTGATGATTAGTTTAAGTATTTAATCAAGTATCTTTTCTATGATATTATATAACATGTTACAATAAGAAATAGGTCTATAATTAATGATTAAGGAAGGGTTTGGGATCTTTGAAATAAGAGTTATTAAGGCTTTATTAATTTCTTTGAGCATTCGCCTCTTTTTATACAACTTTAGTACAACATCAGTAAAAGGCTTTATTATCTCCACTTATGAGAGGGTAGTTCCAGCACCTTGCTTTATCAAAAATGAAATTATATTGAGTTTCTTCCTTATATTAATGGATGTATAAAATAATGAAGTATTTTTGTCCCATCCTTGAGCCACATCATCCAAATATTTTTGTTAGTATGGAATTATGTCTCTCTATAGCTTTAAACAAATCATTTAGAGTAACATTTTTAGTCCTTCTTCGGGTAAGATAAAGTTTTGCATTAGTAATGCTCTTTTAAATGTCCTTCAAACTATTATGAATGTTATTTTTAGTAATGCTCTTTGCTCATCATTCCTAATTTCCTCATACAAACATAACATTTGTAATCATCAAAGATATAAGGTAACCCTTTCCTAATAACTGCTTGAAAACCCTCTTAGGCTATGGAAGTCTTAGGCTATGTGAAAGATTTATATCTTAGTTTGACAAAACAAGTAATCATTTATATTGTAAAATTTAACCTATTAATGAATCAAATTATATTATATTAAATACAAATTTGTCTTTTTCGCAGGCTATAATTTATGTTGTAGAGCGTCAATAACCAACCAACCTTATCCTTCTTCTTTGTATTCTCCAGTTGTCCATCCGTCCAGGTAAGTCATCCAACTAATGTCCACCATATGTTTTGCTTTAATAGTATGTGAGTTTGTGTTCTGGTTTTGTGTGATTGCAAATGATGTGTTTGTTTTATGTTGTGGTTTGCAATATTCTTAGAAACATAGGATGATATATAGGCTAGAAACTGGTGATGCAGCTTCGATGAGGCTTATTGGTGAAAAATTTCATAAGCCTAAGAGCGACAGTAAGAAGTCCCTTTCTTAATTCACAAGTGTAAACAACATCACGTACCTTAGTGTTTCTTTGCTTTCAAAAATTGTGAATGAACTTCAATTAGGAAGACTTTAATTTTTATCATCAATCCTTTAATCATATCATTATTTGAGATAGCAAACTTAGAAGTCATAATTGTGCGATTGTTGTTGAGGGATGTCATGGCGATGATTTTATTGACTTCTACGGTGTCATCTCTAAAATAATAGAGTTGCGCTACATCAAGGATAAGAAAGATATCTTATTTAAGTGCAAATGGTTTTATCTTACTGACGTGAAAGTGATCGGGAATATTACTAGCATCAATGTTAGTAAGACATGGTATGATAATGACCCTTTTGTCCTTAAAAGTTAAGTGAAGCAAGTTTTTTACCTCAATGATACTATATTGGGTAGCAATTGGAAGGTTGTTCAAAAGTTTCAACACCGAGATTTCTTCGATTTTTGTGAAAGAGATAATAATCAATTCATAGAGGATGAAGATGAAGTCTATCAAGAGATTAAATTGGAGTTCAATAATGAAGCCATTCGAATAGAAGATGCAGATATATCATCATTCCATAGGAGAGATGTTGATCCTAATATAGTAGAACTAGATGAAGTACATGCTAATCTTATCGTACAAACAGATGAAGACTATTCTCAGGATGAATTAAATGAAAATTATGATACTTTGGTTGAATATATTAGTGATAAAGAATCCAATGATAATGTAATTAATAATGATGATTTTCAAAATTTTGATCATGATGACTGAAGGTAAATAAATTGTTTATATTCTCTAAAATGTAATGTTGATTTTTGTGTTATGTTAATCCCTATTGTTGATATCTCAGTTATGTTATGGTGTATTGTTGATGTTTTACTTATGTTTATGCAGAATATTGGTGTTTGAGTTATGTTATATGCAATGTTAGTGTATGTTTTATGTTATGTAGAATGTTGTTATATGTTTGAGTTATGTTTTTTCAGAGTCATGATGTTGATTTATGTTATGCAAAATGTTGATTGGTATTTGAGTTATGTTATGCGGAATGTTGGTATGTGTTTTATGTTACGCAGAATGTTAGTGTGTATTTGAGTTATGTTATTGCGGAATGTTAGTGTTTGAGTTATGTTATACGTAATGTTGGTGTGTGATTCAGTTTTGTCATGCAGAATGTTGGTGTGTGTTTGAGTTATGTTTCAGTGGAATGTTAGTGTTTGAGTTTATGTGAAATGTTTTGGTTTGACTTCTATTTTTTGCGGAACATTGATGTTTAACTTATATTTTTGCAAAATGTTCATGTTTGACTTATATTAATTAATGTGGAATGTTGATGTTTGAGTAAAGATTATGCGTAATGTTGATATTTCATTTATAGATATTCAATATAATGGCACCAGGTAGAAACAAGGGAAAGAGGGTGGTAACTACCGAAGATGTTCCTCCCCTACAACAACCAAATCAATCTGACCCTATCGAACAACAAACACTGATTTCATCCACCGATGAAGCCAGTCAACAACAACTTTTGTCTATCTCAACTAATATTGAGGGATCTTCAGGTTTGTTATTATTAACCACCTATAATTAGAGTCATGCTCAAATATATATTTACATGATTAATGTGTTTTTTTTACCATTATTCTTTTGTTGTCGGGTTCCAATACTAGCATAAGAAAAAGACGTAGAGGTATCCCTAAAGGTTCTAAGTTGCAATGCATAAATGTTACAATGAATAGTAAGTTGTCTATACATATTGACCCCATGTAACATCGTCTTGTTGACAAGATCCAATTAGCAAAATTATCCAGTGAGTTAGGAGTTGTTGTCTGGAATGGATTGCGTTGCCTTCAACATGCCTGGTAGTTTAAGGAAGACAACTTGCTACAGAATGTTTTGAACAAAGTTTCAGTAATTTTTCAAATTTATTATATGCAATTTTGTTTTATTTATTTAAAGAGTAATTTAACTTATACGTGTTGTTCACAGATGAAGTTCAATATTATCGTTATCGGGAACCCTGAAGTTTCAAGCTGTGTCGGTTCATTGTTGAAACAATGGGCTAAGGATCATCATTATCGACTCATAAATACTACAAGTCTTTTCCTTCAGATGAGGAGGCAAGGAGACATGTTCTATAATGGGTGACTTTAGAAAATTGGAGTGAAATGTGTGATTATTGGGCCTTTACAAAGGTTAAGGTTTGTCTTCTTTCTCTTCATATTTGCTTCCATTATTTTTGTTTTTGCATCTAATGACTATTTCTTTTATTTATTTAGGAAAAGTGTGAGAAAGCCAAGGTTAATAGTGGAAAAAAAAATCCTCACAACACTAGCTCTAGATCATTTGTTATCGTACGATAAGAATTTGTGAGTTCTTTGTTTAGAAGTTATTATTATATTAGCAACTAAAATATAATCTATAATGTTTCAATTTTTTTAAAATTCATATTACAGAGTCAGACTTAATTACATGGACAAGAGTGTTATAGGATCACACTCTATAAACTGACACACTATAAGGAAGGTGAAGGCTGGACATCTAAAGAGGTGTAGAATAATTATGTAAGTATAAAAATTTTAATTTTATAGTTTATTTATTTATGTAATACTAACTAATAATATTTGAATTACATCACGATTTTGTGTTTTAAATTGTAGGACAAGATGCAAGAGATGTTGTAGAGATCATTGTCCAACTGGAATGAGCCCAACGTGGATGACATTTGCAAAAACTTCTTTGGTATAAGATCAGGCTATATCAAAAGTTTTGGGTATGACCCTAAGCCAATTGGTTCATTATCGTCACGACCAGCTTATGTAACGATGCTTTAAGATGAGAACTGGTCGCTTAAGGCTCAGTTACACTGTAATAAAGAAAAGTTAGATCTACTAAAGAAAAATTACAACGTAATGAGCAAAAAATGGACCGTGCTAAAATAGAGTTAACTAATCTTAAAAAGATCATCAAACAAATACTTGGGTCAAACTATGTAAGTAGTAGTGAAGATGAGGAGTCTTAGTTTGTGCATAAATTTTTTTCTTAAGTTTTGTAATTAACATTTAATTACATTTTTTTGTAAAATGCATTTAATTTTTAATTATGAAACATTTTTTTATTTTACTTAATTATTATTCAAACAATGTCACCAACAATAATTAAAAAAAGTGACTTAATTATAACTCAAATCATGTTAAAAACAATAACGTAAATTTAAAATGTTATTAATAATTATAATTAAATAATAAATTGGTAACAGGAAAATGATAATTAAAAATAAAAATTCATCACTAAAACTATTTAGCTACAAATACAAAATCGTCACAAAAACCTTTTACTTAAGTTTCCCAAAACATCTCTAATAACCTTTAGATATGTTTCTAAAAATGTAGCTAAATCTATTATGCAATGTAAATAAATCATCGGTAAACATTATTGCCTACGCCTACGTTAACATAATTAATTACCTTTTCCCACCAAAATCAAACGTCGCAATACGTCATTTGCGACAATTTTGTCTCTCCTCGCTTATTCTTTTTTGCGACGGACTATTGATTTTAGCAAAATCAGTTGGACGACAAATTCGTGAAAATGTTGTAAATAATTATTTGCTACCGAATTTGTGTGACCATTGGTTCAATGATTTTTTTGTCATTGCAAAGAAGTTTTTGCGATCGTATGTTGTCTTTCAGTGACGAAATTTTTCATCACCAAAACCATGTTCTATTGTAGTGACCAAACTGATTTAAACTAGGAGAAATAACTCCTACTTTTCACATAAATAATAATTTTATATGTGAATAGTATTTAGTATATTCAAACTACAGAGTATTCCACAAATAGATATATAAATCCTAAATTAGAGTTTGATACAACTTGTTGAAACAATTAGGGAGATAGAGAAAAATAATAACCCAATTAAGATTAGAAGAAATAGAATTCAAAATATTATTATGAGTAAAAAAAGTTAGAATACAAACACTCCTTAACTATAAATTACAAATATTAATTTGTAACTTAGAACTTATAAGATTAGAATTCTCATAAACTCTACTTTTAGGCACTTGAATTTTTGATACATAAAACAAGAAAATATACGAGTATTTCTAAGTGAACGAAACTAATTATAAATGTACATTTCAATTTGTTATAATTATTATGCATTTTAATATTTGCATCACAAATTATTTATCTTTATCTAAATATTTTTGTGTAATATTTAAATTCTTTTCATGTGAATAATACTTAAATTTCGTGAGATATTTAGATTTTTCTAGGACAAAAACACATGAAAAACGACCATATATATGCACAATAAATACTATATAGTCCACCACATAATTTACCTCTAACCATAAGACCCCACATCAAGAAATAACTCTAGGAATCAAGATCCTCGTTAAACCCAGGGCCGGTCCTGAGATTTTGTAGACCCTGACTTTAATTAAAAATAAATTAAAATTTTTTTAATAAATTACATTCCACAGGTAATTTTTTTAATAAAAGTGGGCCCTAAGTAGAGGCCCAGCTCACTCCTGCCCAAGGCCGGGGCTGGTTAAACCTATATGTATTCTGTTGAGATTCCGACGTTTCTCACACTTCTTTGCACGCGCAAAATTGAGCATTCAATGGAAGAAAAATCTGAGGGCACTCCATAGTTGATTTTTCCACCATAGTTTTGAAGTTTGGCGCCGGCTGTTAGAATAATGCTGATAAAAGTTAGTTATCAGTTATAGTCAGTCATCAGTTAACTAATCAAGAATAAGAAAGTTAGTTAGATAGTTAGTTATACACAGCTTGTATATATTAGCTTGATATAATGAATAACAGATGATCAAGGATCTTTTTTGCTCTACTAGATTCTCTCTTGCTATTCTCTCTTGCTTTCTGACACCGGCCATCGCACGATTGCTTGTAGGCTGGTAGAGTAATTCTTAATGAACCCATGCTTGTACAGACCCGCAGAAAAAAGTGATGAACAACTTTCTTGAGGAATAAAATCTTTGCATTGTAATAAAACAGGACAACTTTCTGTGTTTTTATGAGAATGAAAGACGATTTGGTTTTATCTTATTTCGATTACTGAAGTATTATATTTTGATACCTTTTTGCGTTTAATTGAGTTGTTTTTTCTCTTTTGATCCGTTGGCAGGCCTGCACGACCTACTTGGAGTTTAATCAGAATTTTGTCTCTAGCTGGCAACTGGTGTACGCACATCTTCTTGCCTTGTAAGAGATATAGCATTTGATAATTTGGATGATCAGATGACAAAATCTCAATATTTTACCATTTTCCTTTGTTTTTAAATCACTCAAAGCATATTCTTTTGAGGGAACAAAGGAATAACTTGCAACTTAATGAGTCGATATTATTTTGTATTTAACATAAGTTTACAATTTAACGAATTAATGATAATTTTTGTTAAAATGAAATTGTTTGTTTAAATTCTTTTAAAATTAAACTAACATTTAAATTTTTAATCATACGTATACATAAATACACACACAAAGCTTTTAACAAGATGAATTCCAAAATATCTGAGTATTTGATATCTTTGACGAATGTATTGACAAGCTGAGGCTAGCTGGTAACAATATATATATTATGTGGATAAGACCATTAAGTTGGAGAGCAGAATTTTATAGTACTGGCTTCGGGGCATGAGACACGTTGATGCTGTCTCTATTCATTGTTTAATAAACCATAAATGCTTTGATTATTCTCTTCATCTTGTGTTACATGGGTTTCAATTTTAATACATATTGTAGGTTAATGATGAGGTTTGAGCATTTGAAATGGTTAAAATCATATTTTTGAGGTGATTGGTCAACCAATATATGTTAAAGTTGTTAAATTTGATATACTATTATTTTACTGTAACATTGGTTAATGTATTAGTCGACCAATAATATGCCTCATTTATCAATATTCTAATGACTAGTGAATTCGGAGCTTTTAATGCATACTAACATACAGCCATTATAACGGCTAGTTCTTGGCTCCAATGATTAAGAAGGGTCCCATACATTATAAACAGGTTTTTTGTAACTTGTTTTTGTATCAAGAAGTATTTAGGTGTATTTTACACACATTTCTAAGTGTTTTTCAATCATTGGAGCATCATTGTTTCATATTTATGTGAATGATCCTTTTTGGAGTTATGAAGTAAATAAATGAGATAATTTTGAGTTGTAATCCTTTATTGTGGTATTGGATATTGTACTTACGAGTGATCTAAGTGGGATTAACTTTCTTTTTACCTTAGAAGAAGATTGTAAGAAAGGTTCATCTTTATCGAGACAGAATATACAAAGGTTATTCTTCCCCTTGAAAAATGAATTATAGTAGAATTCGAAGAAGTATCTTAGGAGTGGATATAGGCAAGGGTTGTTCGTCAAACTACTATAAATTGATTTGCATTCTCTCTTCCTTATCCTCTTCAAATTATTGCTCAATTATTTAATTAATTCATATTAAACAATTTCCTTATCTTATTTACATTGATTTTTGTTAATTAAGTATTTTGGTTAGAAAATTATTGAATTTTATAAACAAGTAATTCATCTCCCTTTTAGTGCCAATAGGGACTAACAAGTGATAGCAAAGTTAGTCTATTAGACTAGCATTTCTAACAAAATCCTATAAAAAAGATCATAATGATATATTTAGGAGCGTTATCATCATCATCATTCAACCAAGAGGGACAAAACATTAATGGACCAACTTTCTTTGATGGTAATGATTACATTTACTGGAAAAAAATTAGGATGAAATCATTTTTAATGAATACGTTAAGACATTTGGAAAATAGTGTCAAATTGTTTTTTTATTCCTATGAAAATTATAGATAACAACAAGGTATTCATATTAAAGGAATAATGAGAATCTTAAGATAAGATACCAATTTCCTTGAATAGTAGGACTATATATATCCTTTTTTGTGCATTAGAAAGAAATGAATTCAATAGGATCTTTATATGTGAAACGACTCACTAAATTTGGCATACTTTAGAAGTTACACATGAGGGAATTAATCAATTAAAAAAGAGCAAAGTATGCATGCTAACATATCAATGTGAACTATTTCAAATAAAGTATGATGAAAGCATATATAGCATGTGTACTAGATTTATTAATATTATTAATAATCTAAAAGGTCTTGAAAAGAACTATAGTAATGTTAAAATGATAAGAAAGTTGCTTAGGTCACTTTTAAAGATATGGGAAGCTAAAGTGATGGTTATACAAGAAGCTAAGGATCTAACAACAATAACATTGTAGGAACTTATTGTATCTCTCCTCATATAGAAATAAGGCTCC
Organism: Erythroxylum baracoense; assembly: GCA_025629805.1. Taxonomy (NCBI): domain Eukaryota; kingdom Viridiplantae; phylum Streptophyta; class Magnoliopsida; order Malpighiales; family Erythroxylaceae; genus Erythroxylum; species Erythroxylum baracoense. The sequence goes on from JAOTAY010000191.1 coordinate 36,052,913, forward strand.
AAAGGACACAAAAAGAAATAAAACTCCCAAAGATAGCATTCAAATCCTTAAAGGAAGAATTGAGTGAAGTGGAAGAGACATCAACTAGTGAAAGTGATGAAGAAAACATTGCCTTAATTACTAAAAAAATCAAAAAGTTTTTGAAGAATAAAATCTACAAAAAGAAAGGACTTTAAGGAAAGTAAAAGTGATTAAAAATATAAATCCTACAACATTATTTGCGTTAAATGTAAAAAAAATGACCATATAAAGTTACAATTCCTCTACTCAAAGATAACAACAAGTATGGCAGAAACTATAAGAACGAGAAGAAGGACAAGAAGAAAACACTTAAAGCAGCAATTAGGGATGACACAAGTGAATCCAAAAGTAAGCATTCAGAGAAGAGATAGCTCATATATACTTTACCACTATAGACAATGATGAGGTAACATCTAACTTTAATTTTTGTGATAGTGATGATGTTTTGACATATGATGAATTAGTTAAAGTTTAGAAATCATGAGTAACAAAAATAAAGAAATTATCTTTAAAAATCAAGGACATTTAAAAATAGTTATCTTCATATATAAATGAGAATTAATAGATAAAAATTAAATTGTATAACATTAAAGCAAAAAATGTGATTATTTATAAAATCAAGAGTTAAATGCCTTAAGACATGAGAATAAAACATTATAAAAAGGAGGTAGATTCCTTTAAGGGCATATTGTCCAAGTTTACTAAGAGGAGTGAAAAATAAAAAACATCCTAGAAGCTCAAAAGAATTCCAATGATAAGCATGGACTGGGATATAACCATGGAAGTGAAGGCAATTCTAAAACCATATTTGTTAAATTAAAATAATTGCATAGTGAAGAACTATTGCTTGATATGAAAAATGAGTATAGAACATCCACATTTAAGCATATGTATGCACATACCACATCCACTAGGACTAATTCTAAAAGAAAATATCATGCTTTCATACATGGCTCATAACTTAGGCATATGGTTTAATACTTTCAAAGGAATAATAGGCATAACGTTTATGATAACATGCAAACCCACTCATACCTGTTTAGACCTCCAAAAAGCATACATCAAGCTTTCATTCATAGTAGGCATCATTTATACAATCATAGGACAATTCACTTCCCTAACAGAATATCCAACAAAATATCCAACAACTTTAATATCCAATGGAAAATTCCATATTATGCATACACACGATGAGGTCTAAGAAATGCATTTATGCATCATCATTACTAATATAACATGGTATGTCTTTTTGTGGTAAGTATGGATATATTGATTGTTTTTGTTTTCTTAAAAAAAGAATGTCAAGTAAAATCTTGAAAGTATGGGCTGAAAAGAAGAAGGAGACTAACAACCAAGGAACTAAGATTATTTAGGCCCTAAAACACATCAATCACCTTAATTTGTAAGGCTATTAGAAAAGAAAGAGAAAACATTATATAGTAGAGATAGAAGTTATTGAATTGAGTATTACTGAGGAGTTTATGCATTTCATCATAATAAATTTAACCTTCTTACGTCCAAGAAAATCTTGAAGATGTTATTTAAGATGTGGAAAATTTAGCCATTAAAGAATTTTCAAAATAGATAATTATTAAGCCAAGTAAGTGAGATAAAAAGGTTTGAGAAGCCTCCAATAGATTGTAAACTTAAGAAGACTCTTCATCTAAATCTCTCATAAGTAACATTCAATAAGAGGTAATTATTAGTTCCTAAAATAGAAATATGTGACAACTGGTTTTATGTATCAATTGAGTCTAAATTCTTGGTGATGACTATTTTGCTTTGCATTATGAATGAGGAATCAATCATTTTTTCAAGGTACAGTGCAAACTTTAGTACTTAAACTTAGAGACTGCTGTATAAAATAAGACATTAAATTAGAATTTATATTAATTAGGCAACAATTTCTCTAAACTTTTGAATGTTGATAAATTAGATTTAGTTATTTGGGAATTCTATATGATAAGGATAACCCTATGTGATTTAACTACTAAGTATATTGATATATGTTTTAATAGTTTTTATTTAAGATTTGACGTTATTTTTTAACATTTAGAAAATACTGGTCAACCAATATCGAAGTGTGATCGACTAATGTACTTAAAAAAGTAATATTTTTGCCTTTTTTCTTAGAGTTCATGGTCCAATCACTTGTTTGGTGGCCTAAACGGCCACACTAATTGACAGTAATATTTTCGCTCTTTTTCTTAGAGCTTGTTCATGGTCTGGTCGCTTGTTTGGTCGCCTAAACGGCCACACTAATCGACTAGTATCCTTCAGTGGTTGATTGATGTTCTTAATTCTAAGACCCCTTTTTATCCCGAGAGTTTCATTATGAGTTTGGTTGCATGTATTAGTCAACTAGATACCCTCAATGCTCGACTAACATTAAAGGCCCCCTTTGATCGACCAACATTAAATAAAGATCAAAAAGTAAAGCAAATGCTCTAATATTAAAAGTCAATTAATAAGAACTGGTCGACCAATATACTCCACTAGTTAGTAGATTGGGTTTAAAACTAAATCATTTTTTGAACCACGCCTCCCCTGCTCACTCTCCCTTTTCTTTGATACTCTAATACTAGTCGACCAATTGAGTCATATGGTCGACTAATCCTCCCATATTGATATCTCCTTTTTCTCTTTTCTTCTTTTCTCATATTTTATATCTTCAAACTTCCTAAAATAATTCTCTCTTTGTAAAAAATATCATACCTTATTATAACTAGCTACCCCCTTTAATTTCCCTCTTTTTGTTACAGATCATTAAAATTAACTTTTTCTTTGGATAAACCGCTAAACTTTAGGATTGTTTGATAATATTTATGTCTTTGAAATCATTTTCATAAATTACATGATTCACTCAAATGTTTTTTAATCAAGTGTGATTGCATTATATTTGTCAATTTAGAATTTCAATTTTAAGTACTTTATTTTATCATTATTTTTGAATTTTTGGGGCTTTCAAAATTATAAACTTTTTAAATTGTTGGATAACAAAATTATACTTATATTTGTTTCAATTCCAACATCTAATTTTGTTAAAACTTGCCTTTGTTGTTTTAATTGAATTTTTAACTTAGGCACAATACTGAAATTTTGGACTTTTCAAAATTAAATATAATTAGGGATATTTATTCCAAATTGAGCATTAATTTGACTCTTTAAAATTTTCAGTGGAACTCTTTAGTGAGAAAGTTTATCATTCTTAATCAAATACATTTTGATTATTTTTTCCAAGTTAGTTTGAAGTATGACTCTTTACATTTTGCATTTTTAGATAATGATTTATTTTTGATGATTCCAAACAGGGAAAGAAAGATTGATGATATTATATTTAAAAGGAGTGATAACATTCAAGGGGAGTGATGAAATTCAAAAGGAATATTATTTTGCCTTTTTTGTATTTCTTGCCTTTTATATACTATGCTTGAGCAAATTTGTAACATCCCGTTTCCAGATAACGGGTTGAATTATACAAACGGGTACACGAGAGATTAATCGGAGAAATTAGGAAA
>JAOTAY010000191.1:36076351-36090928 GCA_025629805.1 Erythroxylum baracoense
TAAATTTTGATTTAATAATTAAAAATATATAAAATAAATATTAGTTTATAAATAATAATTTTAAAATTATTTATTTTTAAAAATTAAATATTTTATTAATACTTTATTAATAAATATGATATAAAATATTAAGATAAATTTAAATAAAAAATTTATTTTAAAATTTTATTTAATGTATAATTATTATTAGTAATAAAATATCTATTTTATTTTTAAAATAAAATTTAAAAATTACAATAAAAGTTTAACTAAATAACAAATTAAAAAATATTTGAAAAAAATAGGGGGGAAGAAGAGGAGAGAAAATTTTTGAATTTTTTAAATTAAATTTGACATTTTTTTTAGGGGAGGGGAGAGGAGAGGCGAGAGAGAGAAAAAGTTTTAAAAATTTTGGTTTTTTAAAATTAAAATTTGAAATTTTGTAACTTAATCTCTATATTTTTCAAAATTTTCGGTACCGGTAGGTATTTGATGGATATTTATAATACCCGCCGATACCGACTGGTACTGGCTGATACTAACCAGTATTTAAATCCAATACCGAAACTAATATTCCAGTACCGTTTTCTGACCGGTACGATATGAAATACATAACATTAATTATATTAGTAACATTTGATTAATGCACATGATCATTGGATGTGTTTGTTTCATCGATATTTTCTAAAAAATAAGTTTTTCTAAAAAAATTGAATATTAAAGAATTATTTTGAAAATTTTAATTATCATATATTTTTTCTTAAAATTTCTTAAACCACCAAACAATTTTATATCATTTTTTGTGTTATTATTATTTCATATTACTAGACTTTTGAAATAATAGTTTTGCCCATGCCCTCTACTCTCTAGATCCACAAATACATGTTTTAAAACTTGCATTGGATTCATTTGCCAATACTTTAGACTCTAGATGTCAATGACCTTACCATGAGTCTAAAATCAAGTGTTTTCAATAAGACAATTTATGGGTTAAATCAGGTTTAGACTAATCCAAAGTTCAAGGTTTTTAAGTAAAATGATATTATTTTATTTAGAAAAGTTACGCTTCAAGTAAGTTTAGGGTTGAACAATTCAAGCTCAGATTCAATTAAAAAATAAACATTATTTTACACTTTTAGTTTTAAAAAAATTGTCGTCCCTACTTTAGACGTTGAAAATTCATGTCCATCCAAATTCTGAATAGTATTTAGCTATTATGATACAAATTGTTTATGCTCTTATTATAACTTAGAAAACCAACTGTAGCTGTGCCTTGCCTTCCAACTCCACCACATAAATGTTATCACTTTGGATTGAATCGGCGGATACACTGCCCCGGCAACAAGTTTGTTTGGACGGCATTACTCGTGCCAATCCATACGATTAGTAAAGGGATCATTCCAAAATATTGCTCATTTAAATAATATGATACATTAGATATTGTCGTATATTAGTGGAACTGTGTGTAAATCTACTTGAATACCTACCCCCCACCCATAATGTTTGACATGAAAAAAGAAGAAAGATATTCAAAAAGATTATGCGTATGTGCAATATAAAGCGTAAAATAATGAACACGGTTTTAAATTACATAGAACATCCTCAAGATTGTGCTTATAGTCTTGCAATTCCACGATTTAAAACATTGATTACGGAATCAAATGTCCTTCTGTTACTACACTCTAAATTAGAGTGGACCACAATCATATTTTGTATGCTTGATCCTATTACTAAAGAAAACAACGAAAATCAAAAGAATGAAAATTTTAACAACCACGGAAGAAGTGTCCACCAAGGATCCAAAAAGGTAAGTTTGTGTTGACAGCCCCACCAATCTCATCCTCCGTTCTTCAACGAATTCATCCAGTCCTTGCCCGATCTCTTCCGCCATAGCCAACATTTTTTGTCCTTTTTCTTTCTGGCCAACAAATTTTTTCATCTTCGGTGCTAAGCATCGAGCGAGCACAATTGCGTCTTCAATGGCTGCAGAGCCTCCCTGTCCAAGAAAAGGACCCATTAAGTGCATGGCGTCCCCTGCTACTGCAACAGTTCCTCTCCTAAATCTTCCAATCAGAAGCTCCCAAGGTGCACGGTACCTCAAATGTGTAAGAGACAGTGAGTTGAGGTCACAGTTCTTTATCATATTAATCCATTCCATTGGATATCCTGTGACTGACTCTAGAGAGTGTTGTGTAACAAGCTCTGGATCTTTGGCGACCGCTGAATCTATGAGAGACCAAAAGTATAATAATAATGCAAGTGTAGTCATGCCATTGTCACTAAAATTTTAACTTACTGTCTATAATTATAATTGTAATCGCAATATTATTATTACAGTTTGATTTCATATTGTTAATTAGGCTTGCATTATTCACAATTATGTCTGCATTGATGAGAAATTATTCGTAATTATGGTTAACTACATTAATTGCAATGTTCTGTAATCCATAAAATCATGCGTGTAACCAATTTCGTACCTTTTTGATTCGATTTCTGAAGCGTGAACCAGAAGAGCAACTTGGCGTCAACTGGAGTTCTTCCGCTCACGATGTTTCCTCTCTTCATTCGAGTGAACTCAGGAGCAAGTCCATGCCCATTTGGATAATATGTGAAACCTCTCACCGCGCTTAAATAGAACATCTTCTGAGGCCTCAGTTCAAGAAATTCTGCAACCACCGAGTTGGCTCCATCGCATCCAATCACAACCTATATGTATTGCAGCAAGATATCTTTTTTACTTGTGATGCCTATGAAAGCTGGGAGTTACTAATATATAGGCGACTAGTTGAAGACGAAATCTCAAAATTACTATATATATGATGTTAGTGAATTAGTAAACGTCACTAAACCTTAAAATATTTTGTAAATTTTATTTTCATTTGGGTCACAATACCTTAGCTGTAAGAGAACTCCCGTTACTTAAATGCAGGACTGGGAAGGAGGTGATCGAGTCCAGATTTATGGAGACTATCTCACATCCAAAGCGTATACTTCCAGATGGAAGATCATCTGCAAGGACTTTCACAAGATCCCTCCTTTTCAAGCACCGAGCTTCTCCAACCCTACCAAAATATGCAATATTAACATGAAAACTTAATAGCTATGTGTAAAGTTTGAAGAATGTAAATTATATATATATATATAATTTTCATTTTTCAATAAATAATAGATCCTTCTAAAAATAAAATCTTAAAATATTTGTTATTAAGGGCGGAGCAATTAAAAAGAAATGCTACAGACAGACTTATCAGCGGACTGGTCAAACTTATCAGGCCAACAAGTCAACGATTGAAGTTGACTCAATGTGTACAGCAATTAATAATTGCCCAGTACATAAATAAAAACATAATTGAAAATTAAAGCGTAAGCAATTACGTACGACACTGGCGACTGCCGTCGTTTGCCGCTTTCTAGATCAACATCCCACACCCTGTTCAAAGTTGAAACAACTGGATATGAATGAACAATATTTGCATACATGATACATCTACACTAATCTCAATCATGTTTATCCTGTAAGCTCATATATAACACTAGTTGTAGCCCGGAAAGAGTAGTAAATTGGAAGCATACAAGTACCGTTGAAGAGAAACTGAAGTTTGTCTGAGCGTGGAAGCAACACCAAGCTCGTCTAGTGCTCGCCAACCATTGGTGAGAATAGCAATCCCGGCGCCTGCAGCTCTCAGTGTTTCTGATCTTTCCAACACCACACTTTTAATACCCTTCCTGAGACATATGCATAAGGTGATAAATCAATGTTACGTACACAGTAAAATCAAAACGCCATTTCAATATGATTTAGAAGTGCCAGCAACAAAAACCAAATCAAGAAGAGCAAACCCATAAAGAAACAAGAAGTACCTGTGAAGAGCAACGGCCGTGGCAAGTCCACAGATGCCACCACCAACTATCAGAATTTCAATCTCTTCCATTCTCTCTTCCTCTCTCTCTCTCTCTCTCTCCCTCCCTCCCCCACCCCCTCGCATGATTGGAATACATCATAATTTATGTAAGAAAAAGATTTTTGTAATTTTTAAAATATTTTTTAAATTTTTATCTAATTATTTTAATAAAAATTTATTTATGTAATAATTTTTATTAAAATAATTTAACAAAAAATTAGTAAAAATAGTAAATACTTTTCATACTTGTCCCTTTCTTTTCTTTTATTTCTGACAAGTCCTTTAAAATCTTCAAAATCACTCCGCCGAGGCCCGAACGTTTCTTGCAGTCAACTCCCAAATTCATTTTATGCAAGCAAAAAGAGGAAGCTCCTCCCAAATATGTAAAAGTTTGTCCAAGGAGTAGAATATGATACCTGATAGATATATGTTTTATTTTTATTTTAACATATTTTTAAATTGGCATTTTTTTATTAAGCTTGAATTTAAATACCAATTGGATAATTTTGTAGATAGAATAAAATTCTATCTTGTATTGGAGTTGATTTGGTGAATGATTGTTTAAGGGTATTGTGGTATTTTTATCTGCATATACGAAGGGTTTTCTGCCAAATCATATATGTTGTTGCTATTTTTTGGGGAGAGATGAAGCACATTAAACTTGCAGCAGAAACACACGTTGTCATCTTTTTGGTGAATAACATATAAGACTAACAGTTTATTTTGGTGTATATGCGTGTGAAGGTGTGTGAAGGTGTGCATAAAAAATGAATGAAATTGCTTTTATGTGATTGAAGTGAAAGAAGGGTATTGCCGTAAATTTCATGGTGAATTAAGTGGATTTCTGTACAAGATACGATGTTGGTATTTTTAGGTGTGAAGAAAATAGATCTTCGAATTATTGGTGAAGTGATGTGCGTGTGAGTGCCTTTGGTGGAGTGTGTGTTTTGTGTTTTATTTGAGAACCTACGGCTGGAGTCTTATGAGAAGTGTGAGTGATCTATGGTGTGTGGATCTCTATTGGGGTTCTTATGTGTGCTGCACTTTTCATGTCTGTGTGTGGTTAATGTGTGAGTACAGTTGTAATTTTCTTTTTGGAATTGCGAGAATCAGCTGATTATCTTTGTGTTGGAATTTTTGTGGATCATATCACCTGGGCTGAATGGTTTTGTTCTGTGTTTTCTTTAATGTGTTGTCGTTGATTGGGTATTCTTGCAGCTGTGATTTCTGCAGAAAGTTTTCTTGACTTGATTATGAGTTCTGCGTGAATCAATCCATTGTTGCTGCGACGACTTCCAGATTTATTTTAGTAGAGCTTAACTTTTCGGGAAGTTGCTCTTTCTTTTGTCTCAAGTGTTTTCGTTTTTATTTCTAATTATTTTAATCACTTGAGTTGTTCGTTAATTATTTTTATTAATTGTCTTTCATTAAGAGTAGTAGAGAAAAATCCTCTGACGAGGTTAACACGAGTCGTTCGTGTTATTGGGTGTGAAAATCTTCCACGGGAAATAAGGTTGAGATATAGTGTCAATGAGAGGTGTCGGCTCAGTAAAGCCTTGGGTAAATCTATTGTACTTTGGTGAAAGTGATTAAGCTGGGTGAGATCCCCACAGATGTAGGCAAGAAGTGCTAAACTGCGTTACTAAATTTCTAGTGTCATTCGTTATTTCGCTTTTGATTGGTTTTGTTTTTATTTGTGCTAGTGACTATCACGATAAAATTGGAAAGTTTGCGAAACTATTACCCCTTACAATTTTTCAATTGGTATCAGAGCGAGGTCATTGATTTAGAACTTGGTAGCAAGTTGGTGTAGATCTTAGTTTCAAAAACATGGCTACTAGAGAGGAAGCATCGATCACCAGACCACCACTATTGGATGGATCTAACTATACTGTATGAAAAGCACGTATGAGAGTCTTCATCCAAGCTCAGGGGACAAAATCTTGTCACTCGATAATACATGGGTGGACGTATCCGATGACTACTGATGATAAAGGAGAAGCAGTTTGAAAAGATCCGGCTGAATAGACAAGAGCTGAAAAAGAAAGTGAGTTTGGAAATTCACAAGCAATGCATGCAATTTTTAGTGTTATTGATGAAGGACGTTTCTTAATGATATCGACCTGTGAGTCAGCTAAAGAAGCGTGGGATGCTTTGCAGACTATTCATGAAGGGTTAAAATCTGTGATAGTGTCAAGACTACAGATGTTAGCTGTGAGGTTTGAAGAGTTGAAGATGGATGAAAATGAAACCATTGGGGACTTTCATTAAAGACTGCTAGATATAGTGAATTAGGCGCATTAACTCGGAAAGAAATATTCCGATCAGAAACTTGTCAAGAAGATGCTGAGATCACTACCTCCAAGATTTATTCCAAAAATTGCAGCAATAGAGGAAGCCCACGATATCAGTGATCTGTCATTGGAGAAGGTAATCGGAATTCTTACAAATTTCGAAATGAATCTTTTAAAGGGTAAGCAAGAAAAAAGCAAAGGATTGACATTACAAGTTAAAACTCAAAAGGGTAAAAGGAAGGTGAAGAGAATCAAATGTCATGAGTGTCAAGGTTTCGGGCACGTTCAAGCAGAATGTGCTAATATTTTGAAGAAGAGAAGAGGAAAATCCTTTACTAGCATTTGGAGTGAAAATGATTTCAAGAGTGAATACGGTAGTGAAGAAGAAATCGCTAATGGTGTTCCGTTAATTGCTTTACATAGTAAAAGTTCAGTTACTTGCTTAATAATAACTGAGAAGGAAGTAACTGAAGAAAAAAAAGGGAAACTCGAAAAATCTCCAGAAAAACATATGCAACTCAGCTCAAGGCGTAATATCTGATTATGACAGTGATAAAAGTAGTCTTAATGATAGAAAGGAGAATATCTACGAGGCTTACAAAGCTATGTATGAAAAATGGGTGAATACAGAAGGAATGAAAGATTGAAAGAAGAAAATCTCCCCATGAAGAATACTATCCAACGATTAGAAGAGAAATTGAAATTGGCATTAGATGAGCTTGGTGAAGCTAGAATGAAATTAGTAAGTATTGAAAAGGGTTTGAGAATGCTAAATGGTGGCACAGAAAAACTAGAAAAGTTAATAGAAATCGGTAAAGTGAAAGGGGATCTTCAAGGCCTTAGTTATACGGGAGAGTGCTCTAAGGTAAATGAAGAAAAGAGTGATATGTCCAAATTTGTCCAAGTAGAAGAAACATCGAGAAAAACACGAAGATTCATACCTACGTGTCACTTTTGCGGAGTTATTGGGCATATAAGACCACGATGTTAACAATTACTGCAGATGTTGTTTTAAAGAAGCCAAAGTCGAAAAATTCTACGTCCCTTACATAAATTTTAGAATCAGCCTTTAGTATTGAAATCCACTTTGGTTAGAAAGAGTCAAGAACAAGCAAAAAGATGTAGTGAAGGAAAAACAAGAAATTGTTCAGATTCACAGTTAGTTACTGCTTTAAAAGAAACTGTTCAAACTGAGGATAAGTCAGTTACTTCAGATGAAGAAATCAATCAGGCAGTTGATGACCGAGATAATGTGATGAGAAATAAGCCCAGGTTTGAATTTCTTCGAGAGACATAGGGGCTGTGTTCTTTACTTTTTTGAAGTTTTTTTGTTGTTTAAAAAAACGGTCAAAAAATTGTCTTCTTTAGTTCTTCTTTAGTTTTTACGTTGCCATTGTCATCTCATCTTTTTAGTAGTTTGCATTGTGACTTTTATTTAGCTCCACCAAAGACCCTTCAGCTCTCTTGTCAGTATGGATCTCTCTCTTGGGTATCTCTCTCTCTTTCAGGCATATCTCTTAATATTTTGAATGGTGATAATTTGTCTTATTGGCGTACTTATGATTCTTCCGCTGCACCTATAGTTGATTCTTATGATTATGTTTTTTGATACTGTTTTGTCCCAAAAGGGAGACATCAGAATGTTTATGGTGACTGTTCCATTCAGGGGGAGATTTTAAGGTACCTTCGTGAATATTAGTCTTGCTTTTTGGCATCTTTTGTCCCAAGAGGGAGATGATTGAATAAATGTGGGATTATTGTTTCTTTGGATATTTCTGGAACTTGAAGAACTTGATGGATGTTCTTTGGAACTTAATGTTGGATTAAGGGGGAGTTCATATGAATTGTAAATTTGATATCTATATGTCCAACTATGTGATTTAAGGGGAGTTTCGTATTTGCGACAAATATGCCAAAAAGTGGGAGATTGTTAGATATATGTTGAATATATCTATTTATTTTATTTTGACATATTTTTCTAAATTGGAATATTTCTCATTATCTTGGATTTAAACACTAGTTGGATAAAGTTCTAGATAGAATAGAATTCTATCTTGCATAGAAGTTGAATTTATGACTTGTGTGGGTCATACGTATTTGAAGCAGCAAAAGGGTATTACGGTATTTTTATTTATCAATTAAGGGTTTCTAGAATATATGAAAGTAGTAGCTTTGGAAAAGATTTAATAATTATCCACGATTCATTAGAGGGTGCGTAGAGTGGGTGTTGCATTAGTGTGGTTTTAATAGTTCAACAGTTAAATCTATCTTTAAAAGGTGGAGTGTGCAAGATGTTAATGAAGTGATTGATAGACGGTTGAATGGTGGTGTTAAGCGTGAGTCACTTGGTCGATGTGTTAAGAGTATTTGTTCATAACCCATCTGATGTGTGAGAAGGTGAAAATGTTGGTGTTATATTGATTGATGGGTTGTGATTGTTCTTGTTGATTGTGTTGATATCTGCGTATTGGGGCTGCATATATATGTGTTCTGCGCTGGTCTTTACCAATCATGTGGTAGTTGATAACGCTGGACATTTGTTCTTGTGGAGTGGATCACGGTTGGACTGATTGAAGTTTTACGTGCGACGACTTTCAAATTTATTTCAATGGAGCTTAACTTTTTAGGAAGTTGTTCTTTTCTTTTGTCTCAAGTGTTTTCTTTTTTGTTTCTAATTATTTTAATCACTTGAGTTGTTCGTCAATTATTTTTATTAATTGTCTTTCGTTAAGAGTAGTAGAGAAAAATCCTCTGACAAGGTTAACACTAGTGGGTCGTATTATTGGGTGTGAAAATCTTTCACAGGAAGTAAGGTTAAGAGATAATGTCAAGTATTGAGAGGTGTTGGCTCAATAAAGCCTCAGGTAAATCTATTATACTTCGGTGAAAGTGATTAAACTGGGTGAAAGCCCCGCAGACGTAGGCAAGGAGTGTCAAATTACGTTACTAAATTTTTGGTGTCATTTATTATTTCGCTTTTGATTGGTTTGTTTTTTTTTTGTGTGCCAATGACTATCACGATAAAATTGGAAAGCTTGCGAAACTATTACCTTATACGGTTTTTCACTTACCAATTCCTTTTTTTCCAAACCCATTAACCAAGCAACCTTTAATTTGAATACAATGAAAATTTAGAAACATAACTTATATTTAACCGTAAATGTTAAAGTTATTTTTTGCCCTTTTTGCCTAAATATTATTTGTAAGAATAACAAGTTGATAAGAAAAACTTAGATTCATTAATAAAAAAATTAGATCCTAATAATCATACATAATAATTCTACCATATTTAAAAATCACATTGAGAAAATCAATTTTATAATATAATCATAAACCACAAACTTACCAAGTATATTTGACAACTTTGAAACGAAACAGTAAATACATTTATTATCCAATTTTGTCCGAAAGTACGACTGACAACAGGTTTGTTGGTAGTTAATTGTTTGCAAATTAAGAAAGTACAGATAGCTTCTTTATTTGTTCTTGGGATAAATTCAAGCCCTAAGGAGCATCATTGACACTTCAATTACAAATACTTAGAAGCATGCATGTGTATATAATAAATATGAGAATTCATTACATCGATATTACATATATCGAAGTATCATTACTGTTTGTGACCATTCAATGAATGTATAAAAAATGCAGCCAAATCTTTTTTCTTTTCCTTAAGATAAAGATATTAATAGTGCTGACATTTCAAGTACTATCGCTGTGGAAGACGGAACTTCTCTTCCATTGAGCCAAAATCTCAATAGATCGGCAAGTTTTCAACTATTACCGACATTTGTGACGAAAATAGTAAAGAAAATACTGCATAACTCTATTTTAACTCTCACAAAATAGAGAATCTGATATACTGGCAGCCTTTTATTACCAACATTTGATTACTACTCTTAGCCCAACTATGGCCTGTACTTAACGGGACTGTTAGACCACTACGAATCCCTAATTGTCACTGGCGTAGGAGCAACTTGGACTAGACTCTAAAATTGGTAGACGAAGTTTTTAACCGTTGATCACCAAAATTTTAGGCTTTGCAAATACTCCCCAAACCCTAATTGTCATTTTCCATGTACTTTCTGTTATCATTTTTCAAGTCCTGTCTAAAGTAAGTTATTTGTAAATTACCGCAAAATCTATTAATTAGAAGTAGAATTCTATTTATTAATTTATAGAACATATTCACAATTCAATATAATAAATTTAATAAATTATTTTTATATTTCACTGATCTAATTAAAAAAACTTAAATCATTAAATCCAACTGTTCATTATTTTTTAAAATTTTAATTACGAAAATTCTAGATGTAATAAGTAAAATTAGAAAAGATATTCAAGTAGGTTTAAATTTCAAGATAAAACAACTTACATCAAATCATATATTTTTAAAAATAATAATTAGTTATACATAATTATAATTTTAAGAGTTAATTCAAATTGCAATATTGATTTAGTTTATTAACTCAAATCCAGACTATAAGAGATTATTACATAATAAAGATTCACATGATCCATGAAATAATCTTGCCTCCTTGAATAGAATAATCACACATGCAAATAAATTCGAAGAGCCAGCAAGTCGCTATTGAACTTTTTGAGCCATCCTACAACTAGTCATGACTATAAAAATAATTACGTAACTATTATTTTAATAATTTTCGTTGTTGTTATATTTAAATTATTTTTATACACCAGTAAATAATTTATAATATATAAGAATGGTTTAAATAATATTAATGGTAATTATAAAGTATTGTTATGCATGATTAACCCCAAAAGAACGTTCCCAGTAAACTGACCTTGTGTGTGCTTGTGTACTTCTGCATGTTTTAATTAATGCAAATCGGCAGTAGTATGATTCTTATTGGAAGATTAGACGCAAAACGTGAGGGTGGTGGGGGTATTAAATATGCTAAAACTAGCTACTGATGGTCCAGACCCCATTTTTGGTCCTTTTCCCTGCCTAGGAGCTGCATCATAGTATGGAAAATCAGCCAAAATTGACAATGCGACCGAATCAACGTGGTCTAGTCCTTGATTATGTGATTAAACATTGAGAGTGATGGTGAGCATGATTAGGGTATGGTCTATTTGATCAATCCAGTTCTGTATGAAACCATTATAGTTATGCCCATGTGATTCTTATTCTAGATCATCAAGCAAAATAATTAACCATTTCTTTATTTTTGATGTTCGTACACATATATGAGTTGTAAATGCGCAGGAGTGCAGAAAGCAACTAATTGCTGACTAATTAAATCTGCCATCTTTAATCACAGGATCTTCAACTTAGGGCAGAAATTGAATCCTTCTGTTATCTAACGTACTTGATACATACTGTCCTCTGTGACCTCTACTTTCTTGCATAGTTATGGTCTCATGGACACTAAGTAAGGTACTTGCAGGATTTTTAACATGATATGCTGTTCGATTCTCCTAAAAATACGGGATACCCTTCATGCCAGAAAGATTTAACTTTTACGAATTATATAAAAAAATTCATTTTTATAAAAGTTTAAACCACTGACTGAAGCCCTATACCTATATATCAAGAAGTTACAAAATGAAACAGGAATGGTAAAATATGTGGTGTGGCCAAAGATGCCATTCAGTAGCTATTTTGTACAAGAAGCATATGCTCGAAGCTAGAGATGATTCTCTTTCTAAGCCAATTAATTAAAATTTAGGCTGGTAGAGTATGAATTGGTTGACTAATGATGCCCAAAAACTCACACCACTTGGAAGACTTCCAAGGCAAATTGCCTAAAACCATTCTTGAATTTTGAGACGAGGCTTCAAGAAAAAGGAATCAAGTGTTTCCTAAGGAATCAAGTATTGGCAAGACGCAGTACATAGTAGCATTAAAAGTGGTACAGTCAGCATCATGTGCGAGAGTTTCATCACATACCATTTTAATCTATTTGATTGACGCTTGAGTGAAGAGTGAGGTGTCCATATAATTGCAAGTGAAATCTAGCACTTTTGCTGGGATTTGTTGAAATGGAATATCAAAGCATTGTTGGGTAATTTCGTAATAGAAAATTGATGTCCCTTCTGGTGAATATTAGAGTTGGATGGAATGATGCTGGTCAAATGGGATTTAAAGCCCGCAACTTGTCAAGTTAGCTTGAATCCCAAATTGATACTTCAGACAAAACTCTACAGTGGTTAATAAATGAAATGAATAGTTAACGGTGGGTTACGGTTAGCCCTTTTTTTGTTGTTCTCTTCCTTCCATTGAATACTCTCTCCAACCCGTACTTGTTACTGTACAACTGCACAAGTCTTTAAAATGAATAAAAATGGGATTCTAAAAAAATTATTCTTCTACAACCACGACAAAAGAACAGGGATGTCAGGGCTGCCCGGGCCCGGCCCACCGACGTATCGTCGGGTCCATGGGGGCTATGGGCGAGCTGGGTCAATTTCAGCCCGTGTATTTTTTTTAATTAAAAAATACAAAATGTCGTCGTTTTGTCTAAAATGCCCCGCCCGTGGCCTGTTCATGGCAGACCATGGTTGGCTCGTGGTCCGCCAAACTCGGGCTAAAATTGGGTTGTGCCTAGTCGGACCGAGCTGGCCGGACCAGAATTGTCATCCTTACAAAAGAAACATCTTGATCTTTCTTCAATAATTTCTGATCTCTAGTAGACTTCTTAGTAGAATTCTAACCCAGATGAAATTATGACCATCTGTCGGAGAAAAAAGATGAATAGATCTTATAAGATTCTCAAGAAATTCTTCGATTTCTTTCAGAAGCAAATGATTATTCATTTCTTTCTCACATTCAGTGAATAGTAAGGACATTGAGGAATATTCATAAACACATTTAAGAAATCAGTCTGATTTTATCTCTGTTCGTTCTGTTTCAAAAAAGAAAGGATTCAAAAGAATCGATCTTTCTTTTAGTTTTAGTTATTGAATCTCTCAAAGGGTTCTTACATTCTATCCTCTTCATTCGTACCAATGAAAAAAAGTGAAAACAAGTTTCTTTTCTTTTCTTTTAGCCCACGATTTGAACGAGTTGCAAATATACCCTTGTACATGTTCTTTGGTACTAAGGGCATCCCCCAAGAGCGGGGGATTTGGTGAAATTTTTTATTGACTATTATCTGTTCCTAATAAATTGTTTAATAGTTGGCCTGCTAAATCATTGTATAAATTATAATGGGTCAGTTTAGGTCGATCTTAACTCTAGATGATTATCAATTATTTCTATATTAATTAATAGAATTCTATATTAATTAATAGAATATTAAGAATATAAAACCTTGATAAAAAATCTCAAATCATGACTTGCAAGAAACTTTTGCTATTTTTTATGCAACTGCTATAAGGTCAACAATTCGACCAACCGGGGCTTTTGTTACTGACATAAAAGCATCTCTTCTCATGTCTACCAAAACAATAAAAAATGTTTCAAAAAAACTAGGAATACAATATACAAAAAATTCACTTCCTTCTTTATCTCTAAAGATAGGATGTCCTAACCACCCAACAGCTATTACGTTGTTGAAGCTGAAAAAAATCAATTCATACTAATACTATATCGGGATATGATTTTGTGAAGTGTTTAGTGGAAGAAAAATAATTTTTTTATCTTTTGAAAATCAAAATTATTTTGATTTATAATATAATTAATCTATAAATATAACAAATTATAAATTATAAGTCGTATTTTATTACGAAACTTAATTTTCTTTTTTATAATTCATTTGTTAAATAGACTTTTTAAGGTAAATAGAAATGACCAACGGGTATTCTTTTTTATAACTTATTTGTGAAACCAAATTCTTAAATAAATTAATGATAAATAAAGATGGCAAAAGGGCTCAAGTTCTTATCTAACCTCAATTCAACAAGTAAAAATTAATTACAATGATCCAAATTCTAAACTCCAAAGCCAAAAAGGAAAGAAAAAAAAAAGAGCTTGAAGTTTAAATGAGATCGAGCTTTTTCTATTTAGCAGTGAGCTTGTTGGGCTTGGGTTTGCCCATTTTAACTCTCGAAGGCAAGCCTCCATACAGGTATTAGTGTCTACCTTTTAAAATTTTCCATATAAACGAGATATAAGAACTCCATGGCTTTGTTTGGTTGGTATAAATTTTCACTTGAGAAAGTAATCTTTTTCCTAATATTTATATTATTATGTTTTGTTCATTTTTTTGAGTAGTTAGGAAAGTAAAAACTTTCTCAATCTAGAGAAAGTAGTAGCACTTTCTTTGGATTCTAAATCTCACCATTCTTTTGGTATTTAGATTACTTTCCTCAAGAATTTAATCTAAAAAATGCACTAGCCAATTCAACTCTTCCTTCTCACTCAACTCTACAACAACTCTTTTATAATAATAAGGAATTTAATAATAATAATAATAATAATAATAATAATAATAATA